>JANZLC010000003.1:17450663-17476242 GCA_026413385.1 Erythroxylum gracilipes
CAAGCAAGAGGTATCTGCTTAGATAACTTGAAGCTTGCGTTTACGTGCTGGGAATCTTGTGGTGCTCAAGGGTTTAGTGAAGACATCTGCGATTTGGTCATTGGTGGAGATGTATTGAACAATGATTTTTCCTTGACTACACTGTTCCCTGATGAAATGGTAGTCACATTCGATGTGCTTAGTCCTGGCCTTAAAAACAGGATTAAAAGAAAGAAATGCAGCGCCTAAATTATCACACCAAACAACAATAGGAGAGCTCACGTTGTGACCAATCTAACTGAGTAATGACTGCAGCCACATTATTTCTGCTGTTGCATTAGCAACTGATCTATACTCTGCTTCGGTCGAGGACCTAGCCACTGTTTGTTGTTTCTTTGAGCTCTATGAGATTAGATTTTTCCCAAATAGGCTGCAAATCCACTGGTGGATCGTCTGTCAGCTTTATCCCCAGCCCAATATGCATCAGTAAAAACTTGCAGACTTATTGTTGAGCTAGGAACAAGTAGGAGTCCCTGGGTGAGTGTTTCTTTCACATACCTGAGGACATGCTTGCAAGCTTGCCAATGTATGTCTGTTGGAGTAGACATATATTGACTGAGCTTGTTAACAGCATAGGACAGATCTGGTCTTGTCAAACAGGCATACTGCAATGCTCTTATGCATCGTCTATAGATATAGGGATCAGGTAGAGGCTCACCTTCTGAGTGATCAAGCTGATGTGTGACAGACATGGGAGTCATGACTGCCTTGGCACCATCCATATGTGTGACTTTGAGAAGATCAGTGAGATATTTGGATTGACTGAGAAGCAAACCATCGCCTCTGTTTTGAACCTCAATACCCAAAAAATATTTAAGATCCCCTAAGTCCCAAAGCTCAAATTCCTATGATAATTGTTGAACTATATGTTGAATGAGACCTCTGCTGCTACCTGTCAGAACTATGTCATCCACATAGAGCAAGAGATAAATGACATGTGAATCTTACTTCAGAATAAATAAAGAAGCATCTGTGTGTGAAGACTGAAACCCTAAATGAAGAAGAAAAGAACTGAGCCTATGATACCAGGCTTTTGGGGATTGTTTAAGTCCATACAGAGATCTGCACAACTTGCATACATAATTTGCATCGAGAGTCAACAAACCCTTATGGCTGACTCATTTAGACCTCATCTTCCAAATGCCCATTTAAGAAAGCATTGGAAATATCCAGTTGCTGCATATGCCAGTTATGTGATGTTGCCAAAGTGAGAAGTAATCGAATTGTGGTGGATTTGATAACTGGAGAAAACGTAGCTGAGTAGTCAACCCCTTCTTGTTGAGTGTAGCCTTTAGCTACCAGCCTAACCTTTAACCTTTCAACAGTGCCATCTGCTAATTGTTTAACTTTGTAAACCCATTTATTTCCCACCATGTTGACATTTGTTGGTTTAGGGACAAGATCCCATGTACCATGCTTGAGGAGAGTTGTGATTTCACTATACATTGCTTCTCTCCATTCTTTGTGCTTGGATGCTTGTGTGAAGGAAGTGGGCTCCAAAATAAGAGAGTTGCTGGAATCAGTGCCAATTGTGGTTGCAAAAGAATTTTCTTCTTTGGATTAGGTCTAAGAATCATTGGATGTTCATGTTGTCTGGGATTGTCAACTGGAAGAATAGATTTGTGAGCATCACTTGATTAAGACTGAGATGTTTTGGAGTGATCTGTCTCACTTGGAGCTGAAGAAGATCCTGATATGTCTGATGAATCAACCATCTGTGCTGGTGTGAAAGGTGGTGATTCAAGTTTTGTAATTGTGACCTAAGAACCATAATTGCGAGGTCCTGACAATAAAGGCTATTGTGGAAGAATTGGAGGCTGCACATGTAAAGTAAGCCAGGGGGCAAGATCAGAATCTGTTGCTGGTGGTGATCCTAGAATTGAATTATTAGACTGTGAAGCTTCTTGATACAAGAACCTTGTGTCATCAATCTTATAATGCCTGCAAATGTAAGTCCGATGTTGTTGAGGATCAAAACAAATGACACCTGCATGATCAGTAGCATTGCCAAGATAAACACAAGGAGTGCTCCTAAAGGAGAACTTGTTGGTATTATAAGACCGAAGTAATGGATAAGCAGTACATCCAAAGATTTTGAGAGCATTATAATCTGGTGAAGCAACAAAGAACTTTTCATAAGGAGATATACTGGTAAGAACAGGTGATGGCAGTCTGTTGACAATATGGACTGCAACTGCAAAAACATAGTTCTAAATTTCAGTGGAACCTTTGAGTGAGCAAGTATAGAAAATGCTATGTCAACTATATGCTGAATTTTTCTTTCCACAGTCCCATTTTGTTCATGAGTATGAGCGCAGACAATTCTATGATCAATACCTGAATTTTTTAGAAAAGTATTAACATTCCTAAATTCTCCTCCCTAATCAGTTTGGAAGGCCTTAATTTGTGTACTGAATTGTCTTTCAATCATTGCCACAAATTGACATATTATAGAATAAACATCACTCTTGAGTTTAAGTGGATAAAGCTAAGTAAAACCAGAGAAATCATCTACCAAAATCAGAAAATGTTTATCACCAGAAATAGAATTCATTGGGGCAAGTCCCTATACATCACCATGAACTAAATCAAACTTATTTTGAGTAACAGTTCCAATAGGTGGAAAATTAAACCTGCTTAGCTTGCCAAGACAGCAGGACTCACAAGACTGAACTGGAATGTTTTTTATTGAACAGGGAAGATTAAAACTTCTAATGATCTTTGAGACAGTTGCATACTGAGCGTGACCAAGCCTAGCATACCAATCCTTAATACTAAGTTTCTCTGCCACATAAACTTGAGGCCCCTTCTGCAGATTTGTCAATTGTGCGCTTTCAAGTTTGTATACACCATTTTCAGTAGGCCCCTTTAGCAAAATTTTCTTTGTGATCTGATCCTTTGGATCAAAATGTGAGTCATAGAACTTAAAATAAAACTTATTGTCTTTAGTAATCTTATTAATAGAGATCAACTGCTTTTGAATCGAAAGCACATGAAGAATCTTGTTCAAACATAAAGGCTTGTACTGAGTTAAAAGTGCAGACTGACCAACGAGTTTGATGGGTATACCTGAACCATTTCCAATAATCACATCGTCCGTGCCCTTGTATTCTTCTGAAATTCCCAGACTTGCAAGGTCTGGTGTCATGTGGTGACTAGTTGCTGAGTCAGGAAACCAATCACTGTTCTTCCTTAATGAACTGTAAGTTGCAACATTTGCAATGGGTGTGATATAACCCTTGTCAAACCTCTTCCTGCAGGTACTGGCTTGATGATTGTTCATATTGCAAATTTGACAAGGATTGGTGAACCACTTCTTCCCAGTTTTGTTATTAAAGTTTCCTTTGCCATTGTTGTTATTGCTGTTTTTATTGATGCTGTTTTTTATTATAACTATTGTTGTTATTATACCTGAACTGAGAGGATTCGTGGCGTGCCATATTGGCAATCACAAAGACTAGTTTTCGAGAACTCTACAATAAGATCTCATGTGAAATCAACATTCCAGATAATTCAGAGAAGCTAACCCTATATTTTCTGGCAGAAATTCCAGCCAGGATAGGGTGATAATCTGCTGGAAGAAGTTGAAAGATGTTGGCATTGAATTCAGCATTTCCAATTGGCATTCCTACATGTGCAAGTTGATATCTGATGTTCTTTGCTCCTTTAAGAAACTGAGCCATAGGCTTGTGTTCTGATGATAGGTTCTAGAACTCCATGTGAAGTTGAACCTGTCTCGCACTTGATTAAGCACCAAATACGTCTTTGAGGTCCTCCCACACTTCATAGGCTGACTCCTGTCCAACCACGTATGGAAAAACTTCCTCTGTGAGGGAGGAAAGTATCCAACCAACTAGTAGCTGATCTTGATATACCCAGTTCTGGAATTCTAGATTAGAAATAGTGGCTTTTGCTTCTTGATCAAATATCGTTGCTGATGGAGCAGCAGTCCCATCAATATGAGACATGAGATTATAACCCTTCAAAATCGAGTTGAATTGAGTTTTCCATATCAGGAAATTAGTAGGTTTCAGTTTGATGGCAAAAGTAAATTGTGCATGTGGTAAGGTTGATGGATTCGTCGGTGTGAGTGAAGGAAGAGATAAAGAAGAAGAGGTCATGGTAGGTGATTTGGAGGACATTACAGATTCAGGCTCTGATACCATAATAGAGTTTGAATGAAAATGGAGAATCTTACTCAATTTATATTGAGGGTTTATCAGACATTATATACAATAACAAAGAGCATCAATCTAGCTAATAATATCTAATCATATTCCTAAACTCAAGCTATGCTATTCTGACAACTAATTATATGCTAACAATCTGCTAATTATTAACTACAAAGATTACATCTAATCTAACCCAAAATAGAATTACCTGATTACATGCTATAATTGAGGAGAGTCTGTGAATGCTCTTGACTAATAGCACGAGTGGTGACGGCCAAGCACCAGTGATTGAACGGTGGTGAGCGGTAGTGACTGACGTCATCCCTGCTGTTGCTACTTTCCTTAATGGCACGTCATTGCTTTAACTAGACCACACTGTAGCTACCATCTCTTGGGAGGGGAAGAGACTCCTTCCTACGATGGTACCATGGTTCTCTCTGTCGGCGCCGCTTAGGAAGGAAGCTTCCCAGCTCCCTCCGCTGCCGTTGCTTCCTACGGTGGCATTTGTTTCTATCGGTTGTAGAGATTGATGGAGACACTGGGAGAAAACGTTAGGCATTTAAACCTAACATTTAAATAGAAATGGCACATTTTTTGCCCAGGTGGAAGCTAATGACAGGGCTTGCCTAACCACATACATGGGCTTGAGATCTATCTCTTTAACATGCAACTCTTTTTATCAGGAAAGCCTCGCTAATTCAAAAAAGAAAGGGCTGATTATGTAGAACCCTTTTTGCTCATAAGTAAGTAAGTGCTGGTAAGAGCGATGGGAAGATGATGAGTATATAAATAAATAAAAACCAAAATGAAAAAATGAAATGAAAATAAAGTGCAACGTCTAAACTTAACCTCCCTCTCCAATTACAACATTTTGTCTTGAGCGAGACCCACTTTTATTTTTTTTAAAAAATCCATGTCATTTATATGTGTGTCCCATTGTAATAATTTTTTTAAAATGTCATATGAGCGTTTAATTGACAGAGTCCTAACTCTGTTAATAATTTCGTCCAATCAGGGGTTATTTTGAACGTTTTCTAAATATTATGGTTCATTTTAAACATTTTATAAACATTAGAGTTTATTTTGAATGCACTAAAATGTTAAGATTTAACTCAGACTTTAGTATAAACATCGGGTGCAAAAATGTTCTTTTGGCTTATTTTGACAAATTAAGTTGGTGATCGTAGTTAAGGCCAGAACAAATAAACATAATAATTACTTGATTGTATGAAATTTTTTAATGAAACATCAGTAACTCGTTTTTATAAATATGAGCGGAATTTGGTTATTGTAATACTTTAATTGTTTAACTTCAAATCAAATTATTTGTATTCCTTTTCATTATATATATATATCTATTAATTTGTTTGAGACTAATTAGATAACATACCACGTTAGTGAGGTTAAAGGTAGAGTAAATAATAAATTATATTTGTAACAAATTGGAACTTTATATATTTGATTGAAATAATTTATAATTTTGACTAATAATTTAAAATTGATTAAACTTCCTGATTTAAATTATTAATCAATTTTAAATTATTATGTTCTCTATTTAATATATAATCTTAATGGTATATTGATTTCTAATAATTTTTTTAAAAGGTATATGCAATTAAATAAATAATTATCCATTAAGATCTTCTCCTAAAAACTAAAACTTCATATATTTAATTTTCCTTGGGATATTAATCTACTTTTAAAGTATAAAAAATGAATTGTATAAAAATCTTTTACGAAATATAATTGAAAAATAATATGGAATCATTTTAATTACATTAATTTAAATCTTTAAATATATCTTTCTCCATGGCAAAGAAGTGAGAAAAATTGAGAGGAAAAAGCACACGGCAAGTGCCCGCATTTGAACAGAGTGTCTTTTAGTCGGGGAAAAGAGGTAGACCTTGTGAAATTATTGGTGGGTTTTAAAAGAAAAGTGAATCAAAAGGCGGTAGAAACTGTTTGATATCTATCACTCACACAACAACACATCATGGTTATGCAATGATGCTTGCCTGATATTCATATAACTTC
This sequence comes from Erythroxylum gracilipes, assembly GCA_026413385.1. NCBI lineage: Eukaryota > Viridiplantae > Streptophyta > Magnoliopsida > Malpighiales > Erythroxylaceae > Erythroxylum > Erythroxylum gracilipes. Next base: position 17,456,909 of record JANZLC010000003.1, read on the forward strand.
ATAATTCCGTCCTTCAAACTCTTATTGCATTTTTACAGATTTTACAATTTAACTCGTTAATGGTACGGATAAAATCGAACTCTGACCTTATATTTAATATATAGGAGTTTTATAAAAATCGAACTCTTACCTTATATTTAATATAGGGGAGTTTTCTTTGAAAATTTATGAAAGGCTCCATTAGAATTTAAATTATTTTAAAAAATTAACTTGCTTTGCTTAACATTTGTCACCAAGTCCAACAAGAAGATGAGAAAGAGTAGCTATCGAGTCTGATAAAATCTGCAGATAGCGATAAACACAGTAACAAAATTAAGCTCTCAATCATGTAGAGAGGAAAATTCTTATTTCCAGAACCTTCTTCCAAGAGTCGTGTTTCAGTTCACTTTATATAGCTCAAGTCATCGGATAACCGTCAAAGAAGAAGAAAAACTATCTAACACAAGCTAAGTTGGCAAGCTAAAAAACTAGAATCGAAAAAGAGAAAAAATAAAAAATATAAACAAAAAAAGCAGGAAACCAGAATGAGTGCCAACACCTCCCCTCAAGTTGGAGGAAGTGATTTGAACATCCCCAGCTTGGACAAAAGACGACGAAATTGAGGCAAAGGTAAAATCTTGGTCAAGACATCAGCAAGCTGATGCTCGGTAGGTAAATAAGCAAGTTGCAACAACCCTTCCAAATAGGGGTGAGCATTCGGGTAATTCGGGCCCAATTTTTACTGTTCGGGCCCGGCCTGAATTACCCAAAAAAAATTTCATCTTAGCCGGCTTGAACTCGAATTTTCAATTACCCGAATTTACCCGACCCGATTTACCCAAATTTAGCATTTTTATTACCCGAATTAATTCACCCGACCGACCCAAATAATGCTGAGAGAAGAGTTACTAGAATGACAAAAATGGACCCTAATTCGGGTAATCAGGTAACCCGAAATTTTTTCCATCTTACAACTCAAATTGCCCTTTACCTGAACTTACCCAGCCCGATTTACCCGAATTTTCAATTTTTATTACCCGAATTAATTTGGGCCGGGCCGGGGAATCGGGCCGGTCCGAATAATGCTCACCCCTACTTCCGAAACCTTTTCTCTGATAAAATGGCAATCAAGTTCGATATGTTTGGTCCGCTCATGAAAAACAAGATTCTTCGCAATGTGCATAGCCGACTGATCGTCACAATGCAAAGTAACAGGAGTTAAAGACAAGACCCTAAGTTCTTCCAACAAGCAGACAATCCAGGGGAGCTCAGCGGAAGCTTGGGACATAGCCTGGTATTCAGCTTCAGCTGAAGACCGAGCAACAGTAGACTGCTTCTTTGACTTTCAGCTCAATGGAGAAGCACCATATTTAACAAGATAACTAGAAACCAAGCGCCTAGTAGTAGGACAAGAGGCCCAATCGGAGTCGTAATAAGTATGAAGATGGAGAGAACCAAAACCAGTAAAATAAATACCATCACCTAAAGAACCATGAACATAACGAAGAACATGCAATAAGGCATCCGTATGATCCGTGTGAGGACACTGCATATATTGACTAAGGGTCTGAACAACATAGGAAAGATCCGGACGAGTGTGCGTCAGAAAATTCAGCTTCCCAATGATCGTGCAATAAACGGTGGGATTAGCAAGAGGAGTGCCACTAGTAGGACCAAGCTTAAGATGCAAAGGGAGAGGAGCAGGAGCAGACTTACAAGAAAGCATATTCTGATCACGTAAAAGATCCTGAGCAAATTTCCTCTGAGAAAGCACAAGACTATTAGCAAGATACGAGACTTCAAAGCCCAAAAAATAGTGTAAAACACTTAGATCCTTGATGGTGAACTGCTAATCAAGATAAGACTTTAAAGCTGCAATTTCAGCCAAGTCAGAACTAGTAACAAGAATATCATCTACATATACAGCAACAATGGTAATCTACCCCGAGGTCCTCTTAATGAACAAACTATAGTCATGCTTTGAAGACACAAACTAAGATGCAAAAGAGCAGTAGATAATTTCGAGTACCATTGGCGACTAGCCTATTTGAGCCCATAAAGCGATTTCATCAAGCGATAGACTTTATTCTCAGGATTCGGAACCCCAAGAGGCATCTTCATGTACACTTCTTCATGTAAATCACCATGAAGAAATGCATTATTAATATCAAGCTGAAAAACCGTCCATTGTTTGCTAATAGCCAAAGCGAAAATACAACAGATAGTGGTCATATTAACCACAGGAGAAAAAGTCTCAATATAATCAACACCACACTTCTGATGATTGCCCTGAATAACTAGTCTGGCCTTGTACCGTTCCAACGTGTCATCAGACTTCAACTTCACCTTATACACCCATTTACTACCAATTGCTCGCTTACTTGATGGTAAATCAGTCAACACCTATGTATTGTTTCACTATAAAGCCTTAATTTTCATATTCATTGCATCAACCCAATGTGGATCATGGACAGCATCATAATACAATGTAGGTTCAGTGTAAATGGAAAAAGTGGTAAGTTTATGCTGTTGAGAAGAAGGTAAAGCAGTAAAAGCAACAAGTGGACAAGGTAAAAACATAAAGGAAGGAGAACGAGCAGTACACACATAATGTTGTAAGTAACTAGGTGGTTTGGTAACCCTGGTGGATCTACGTAAGACAGGAGGAACAAAGGAAGGAGGAGTAGAAGATGAAGGAGGAGAGGAAGAGGGATGATGAAGAGGTGGAAAAATAATGTCAATAGGATGAGGAGTAGAAATAGAAGAAACGGAAGGCATAGAAAAAGGTAGGAAAATGTGAGAGTAGTCAGTAAGGGGAATAGGAAAAACAGAAGTGGTGGAGGAAGAAACAGAGGAATGAAATGGAAAATGTTGCTCATGAAACTTGACATCCTTACTAGTGAAAATTTGCTTTGTCTCCAAATTCAACAATTTATAAGTTTTTTGGCCAAAGGGATAACCAAGGAAAACACATGGAACAACTCTAGTAGAAAATTTATTTTGAGAAAAAGAAAGTGTAGAAGCATAACATAAACAACCAAAAGATCTCAAATGGACATATGTAGGGATGACATTATGAAGAAGTTCAAAAGGAGTTCAATTGTGCAGGGAAGAAAGAGGGAATCGGTTGAGAAGATAACAAGCAGTAAGTAGAGCTTCACCCCAATAAACAATGGATAGATTAGCTTGAAAAACCAAGTCTCTTGCACAATCCAACAAATGTCTGTGCTTTCTTTCAACAGTACCATTTTGTTGAGGTGTGTGGACGCATGATGTTTGGTGTAAAATGCCTTTGGAAAGATAAAAGGCATTGGCAAGGTTTGAACAAAACTCTAAACCATTATCACTCCTGATGGTCTGAACAGAAGCATGGAATTGTTTTTCAACATGAGCAATAAAAGATTGTAAAATAGGCAAAGCAAAACTTTTACTGTAAAACAAATGCACCCAAGTACACCTAGAAAAGTCATCCATAATAGTGATTAAATAGTTATGTCCATTATAAGTAGCAGTAAGATATGGTCCCCACAAATCCACATGGAGTAGTTCAAAGATAGCAATGGTTTTAATGCAACTGGAAGGAAAAGACAATCGGGAAAATTTAGCCTTAGGACTGATTTGACATATAACAGAATTATGAGCAATTTTCCCATTACAATGAAGATCCGTAATTAACTGTAAATGATCAAAAGGTAGATGTCCAAGTCTACACTGCCAAAGCTGTGTATTTAGTGGAGTACAAGAAGTATTATTCACATTATGGACAGAATGAAGTATAGTAGGTTGATTATAAGAAATGATGGCTGAAGAAGGAAGGCTATGAAATTCAGTGTTCTCAAGCACAAAGTAAAGGCCACCTCGCTCTCTACCAAGCACCAGAGGCCTCATTGCTTGGTCCTGAACAAGGCAATGAGAATGTGTAAATATCATGCTAGTATGATATTGAACACATAACTTTTGAACATAAAGTTGGTTGAATTCGAAGTCATGCATATGTAGACAGTTAGTCAAAATCAGATTGTTGTTGATTTTCACCATTCCAATATGGGCTACTAAGGCTTGTTTGCCATTTGGAAGAGTAATATGGAAAGGTTTATGTAATTTCTGAAAGGTTTGAAACAAAGCAAGGCTAGAGACTATAAGGTCTGTTGCACCACTGTCAATGATCCAAACAGGTTTAACACAATGACTAAAGAAACACAGACTATTACCTGCAAAGAAGGTAGATGATCCTTTAGATTCTCCACTGCCAATGCCCAAAGACTTACCACCAGTTGGACCAAATTTATTCAGTAAAAGCACCAATTGATCATACATCTCTTGGCTCATCCCTAGGTTAGGTTTTGTTATCGATCTTGAATTATCAACCTCATCACTCACAGTTGTTGGCTCCTTAATATCATGAACATCTGGTTGTACAATAGCTACCAACCGCTTGCTCCTGTAAGCATCTGTCTATGGAGTGTCTATAAACGTTACAAAAATCACAAAAGAACTTGGATCGCCTACCATTAGGTGTAATGCCATACACCACGTTCTCAGTATCAGTCACTTGACATTGATTACCACTGTTAGTATACTTTGGTTGAAACACGTTTGATTTCTTTTTTTGATATCCAGTAGCAAAAGCAGCTCCATCTGACAAAACAATAGGTGATACTTCACAATCTCTTTGTTTCTCTTCTTGCAAGATCAACCTATAGGCTTGACTTAGAGTAGGCATGGGCTGCATCATTAATATACTCCCTCTCGCTGTTTTAAAATCCTCATTAAGTCCTATGAGGAACTGTAGAAGCTGTTGATCTTCAAGAAATTTGTTCATCACATTAGTTGCGCCACAAGAATTACACACTGGTAACTCAACCAACCCAAAATATTCATCCCATTTCGTCCTCATCTGTGTGTAATAACTACTCACAGACTGATTTCCTTGTGAAATTCCTATCAACTCTTTCTGCACCTGATATCTTCTTGGACCATTGTTCTGTCCATACCTCTCCTTCAACTTAGTCCAAATATTAGTTGCAGATCGAAAGCTTAAAATGCTATTACCTATATCTGGTTCTACAGACTGTAGAATCCAAGATATCACCAAATTATTACATCTTTCCCACTGCATCTCCTGAACAGGTTCATTAATAGGCTTTGCATAAGTGCCTTTAACAAAACCAAATTTATTCTTTGCAATGAAAGAAATCTCAGCAGCTCGTTGCCATTTGTTGTAGTTATTACCATTCAATTTTTGCGTAGCAAGACTATGATTCGAATGATCCGAATTATGAATGTACAATTCACTATTAACATCAATTTCAGTGGAAAAATGCGATTGAACTTCAGTAGACATATTCGAAGAAACTTCAACAACAAATGCTCAAATTCAAAGTGTAGCAATGTTGCAACCACAATTCAACAGCATATCCAAGAACGCAACGAACATAAGACGTTGAAGAAATTACACCTGATTATGGTTTTGATACCATGATAAAATTTGAAGATAGCGATGAACATAGTAATGAAATTAAGCTCTCAATCATAGTAGAGAGGAAAATTCTTATTTCTAGAACCTTCTTTCAAGAGTTGTGTTTCAGTTCACTTTATAGAGCTCAAGTCATTGGATACCCGTCAAAAAAGAAGAAGAAAAACCATCTAACACAAGTTGAGCTGGCAAGCTAAAAAATTAGAACCAAAAAAAGAGAAAAAATAAAAAATAAAAAATATAAACAGAAAAGTCAGAAACCAGAATAAGTGCCAACAGAGTCCTTAGGCTTCTTGCATCTCACTTCTCAAGCTATATATATATATCCTTACTTCCATGATTTTCTGGTTCACACGCTTTAAGTAAAATATAAGATTTCGAGCTTTGGATGACGAGCATGAACATACATATAGTTAAATTATTTGTAAGGGCAGAAACACAAAGTATTTAAACCTACTTCCTTTAATTGATTGAAGCTTAAAGCAATCCGCATTTGATTGGTACATGTCCACGGGCCACGGCACGTAGAGAGAGAGAGAGCAAGTAATGATCCATTATAGAGTGGTGTTTGATTCTTCAGTTTTAAAGAATAATAAAGGTCTCGTTGAGAGATCTCGACTCCCCAACTGCCATCCCATATGTGTTGCGTATGGGACGTGCTTTGGTTGAATAGGTTTTAGCTTTTCCCAAAAGACGAGCCAATGCCAACCCTGAACCAACTCTCAATTATACAAAATTATGCTGGTCCCGCCGATACTTACAGTTGAAACTAGTCAGAAGATATGTGGCAGTACCCCCAATTGTCTACTTCTTGGCTTCCTCATAATCTAATAGGGTGATTGGCGCTTTTTCAGATTTATCATTGTTCTCTTCTAGGTATTAATTCCATGGCTTCTTGTACGATGCACAGCAGAGTGTGATGATGCATGTTTTATTGTTTCTATTCAATTTTTTGAGTAAAACCCTACCCAATCGGCACAAATCATTTTCACCTGTAATTTTTTGAAGCTTCGTGGTTAGTAGAGATTAGGTGTAGAAAAGAGAACTGCTCAAGACTTTGCATTATTATTAGTTTGAAGCTTTGGTCTTTGAGATAGCAAGTCCCAAGGCTCCAACTCATAATGACGCGAGGGAAAAAGAGAAGAAAGGATAGAAGAGTATCGGCGCATATAATGTCCATGGATGCCCTCTAGCTCTCGATATGGCCTAGTTACCCAAGAAAGAAAACAATAACTGAAGCCTGATGCGTCAGCTCTGGGAATGTCATGAGATGATCATAGCCATTAAATTCAATTACTCTTCTATTTTTATGATTAGGCCTTCGTATAAGCCATTTTAACGTGAAAGTCATCAAGCTGCAAAATACAGTGGGCAGCATCTTTCAGGCCAAAAATCCTTGACGCATAGAAGTAAACAGAGACGTTAATTTTTTTTTAAAAAAAGGGGGAAACAAAGACGTTAAGCCCCAGTTTCTTAATGAACAAGTTTATCTAATCTAAACAAAGAAAAGAAAAGCAATCTTGTAAATATTTTGAATCATTCAAAGGCATGATATTGAAAAACCCAGCCAGAGTTAATGTGTGGAAATGAGCTAGACAATGCAAAATCCCCCGAGGGTTGAGTGGGTTGAGTAGAGAGGAGCTACAGCTACAGCTACAGCTATAGCTACATTTTGAGCCTTTGACTAAAGAAACCCATTAAACATTTTGAGCTCAGCTCCCGAGAAATTAATTCTTAAAAGAAAAATGTCAGTTGCTAGCCAGTGCAGGTACAAATTATCACTTAGAATACACACCAAATTAAAGTTAAAGTCGATAATAAAGGAGAGGTTAGAGTCAGTGAGAAGAGTGAGCCGTTTTTTAAAATTTCACGGTGGCAGTGGCGGTGGTTAATCATCAGAGCTCTGAGCTCTCTTTTTGATGCAAGCGTGGGTATAAATGCAGGACCTTTGCCGTTACTCTGCTCTTTCACTCTCTCTCTTTGAAAGTTACTCAAGTACCTTAACTTCAATTCCCCTCCTCTCTCTCAAGTCTCAACCCGTCTCATGGTCTTTATAATAACTGAACGAACGTCCAGGCTCTTTTCTTGTGTATTAACTGAGACTCTGGGGTTGTGTATAGAACAGAACAGATTGTATGTGAGCTGAAAAGCCGAGGAAGGTTTTGAACAAAACAGAGCCCAAAAAATTCAATGAAGTTTGGTCTTTGAGTGGAGAAAAGGCTTGTACTGAGCATTGAGTGCAGAGTATCAAAAGTTGCACAGAATCTGAAATGGGTATCTTTCTCTTGCTACTTTTAGCGGGCTTTTGCTCTCTGCCGTTGAACTCTGACTAGGGTGGTTTTGAATGGGGGCTGTTGACTTGTACTGAAATCAATGTTCTTTTGTTTTCTTATTTGACTGCTTCTGTTACGCCCTTTTGCAGCTTTTCTTTGAACTTTTTTTTCCTGTGACCCATTTGTCTTGGGGGGTACTTTCTTGGTTGCAATTTCAGTAAACGGAAAATTCGGTAGTTGCAATTACCACTCCAACTTCTATCATCTTTGGTACTCATTTTGGTACCTGGGTCTTTCAGCTTCAATAAATTTTGGGTTTTTGGGCCAATTTCAGTAGCGTGTCTCCACAGTTTAGTTCCAACAACTGATATATTGTGGTTAGTTTTGCATGGATATATAATTTTTTCCCTGGCGGATTGAGTTGTTAAAGGAATATCTTTACACACTTTGATCTCTGAAGTTTCTTCTGTTGCGGTTTCAAATTTTCTGTTTTGCACCTATAGCTTCTTAATAAAGTTAGTTTAAGCTTATATTAGGAAGAAAGAAGTTCTTGTAGAAGTAGAGCTTCTTACCTGTCTTCGCTTCTTTTGATCTTTGAGTAGTTTCTTGATTTGTTCAACTTAGACGTTACTTTCTAGCTTGATAGAATTGATAACATGTTTGCTCGTGGGCCAAATGCAGTTGTGAGATAAAAGTTGCTATTGGTGACTACAGTCGCAAGCCGTGCAAGGAATGATGGAAATGAATGAGAAGGATAAACTTGAACAGGAAAAAAGTAATGACAATGCCATAAACTATCGTTCTCCTGGCAGCATGCCCTCGGATTGGCGATTTACAGGTGCCAATATAGCAAATTCATCCCTGGGTCTACTTCCCACTGATAGTCAAATGGTGGTATGCAGAGGAGATGTAGCTAGAGTTTCTTGCTGTTCATCAACTTCTATGATAGACTCACTTGGTCCAACCATGTGGGAGCATCCCACCAATTCACAAAACTTAGGTTTTACTGAGATTAATGTTAAAAATAACGCAAGCACTTCGAACACAATAGAAATTGGGAAAGTTGGCCCTGCATCTTTGAGAACATTTATTGATGGAACACTGGACGCTGGATGGAATTTGCCAAATACAATGCTGAAAGGTGCTATGGTTTTGCCAACTGCCCCTCTAATGCTCCCGCAGAGCTTATCCCAGTTTCCTGCTGATTCTGCATTCATTGAGCGTGCTGCACGGTTTTCGTGCTTTAGTGGTGGGAATTTCGGTGATATGCTGAACCCTTTTGGAGTTCCAGACACCATGGGTCTTTATTCTAGGGGTGTGGGAATGATGCAAGGACCAGAAGAAGCTTTTACAGGTAGCGGGTTGAAATCTGTATCTGGAGGACAAGCTCAGAAGAATGCTTTGAGTGTTGGTGATGCACCCAAAGATGTTTCCATGTCCGTTGATCATTTAGCTTTTGATGATAACCCCCTTAAGAGTCAGAGAAGAAGTGAAGGCCTTGTAAAATCTCATGATGAATTAAAACAAGGTGTTGGTAAGTCTGGCAGTGAATCGGATGAAGCTGAATTCAGTGGTGATGGTGGTCAAGAGGAGCCATCTATATTGGATGAAAATGGTGGGGAAATGTTCTCTAAGAGCCTTGGCTCAAAAAAGAGAAAAAGAAATGGGCAGGTAGAAACTACATATCATCATTATTCTCTTATTTTATGCTTGTTCGACTCACTATTCTGTTGTCTGTATAACTTCTTCTTTGTGGTAGGATTCTGAGCTCGATCAGGCAAGGCAAACCCAACGATCGGCTGATGTTACAAAAGCTAACCATGGAACTCAACAAAAAGCAGAACATAACCCCATTTCAAATACCAGTAAGTCTATTGGAAAACAAGGTAAAACTTCAGAACCACCAAAAGAAGAGTACGTTCATGTTAGAGCTCGAAGAGGCCAGGCAACAAATAGCCATAGTCTTGCAGAAAGAGTAAGATGCTGTGTCAAAGTGGTTTGGTGACCTTGAGCGACTTCATTTTAGGCTTTAAGCTTTAATGTATTCATTGTTAATACAGGTAAGAAGGGAAAAGATTAGTGAGAGGATGAAGTTTCTACAAGACCTTGTCCCAGGTTGTAGCAAGGTCGGTTGTTGGTATTTATGCCTGCCCAATGACGAACATTTCACTTGAATTACAATATTGAATTACTTTGATTGATTCTTTTGTAAAATAATCAACTATATTTGCAGGTTACAGGCAAGGCAGTGATGCTAGATGAAATCATCAACTACGTGCAATCACTGCAGAGGCAAGTTGAGGTACTTGTGACAAGAATCTACTTCATTCATCCTTTAAACGGTGGCATGAATATCGCAAAATACTCTCCACCCATGCCATAGGCAGCTCAATTTCATCACAGAGGTTGTCTGCAGGCAGAAAAACACTATTCTACCGTATGCTATAACTCATAAATTGCTTGAAATGGGTGGGCTGGAAACTATTTATTTCTTTATCTTTTTAATGAGTTGCTTTAAATATGTAAAGAAAACTTGGTAAACTGCAGAAAGCTTTAGAGTACTTTGCTGAGATCTCATCTTAAATATATATATATATATATATATTTTCAGTTTCTATCCATGAAACTTGCAACGGTGAGTCCAAGGCTTGATTTTAACGTAGAAGGACTCCTGGCAAAAGATGTAAGTGAATGAGATCTTTTGACAATCTTTTGCTGCCCAGTAAACCAAGAGTTAGCATGTCCATATGTAAAACATGGTTTACTTGTAACTTCTGTTTTCTGCATATTGTCTGGTTCATAATCTTCATAATTATGGTTTACCTATATGCTCAGATCTTTCAGTCTCGGGCTGTTTCTTCCTCTGCTCTTCCGTTTTCGCCAGAGTTGCCTATGATTTATCCCCAGTTGCATCCTACTCAATCAGGACTTGTTCCAGCTACCATTCCTGGGATGGAGAGCCAGTCCGACATACTCAGCAGAACTGTTAATCCCCAGGTGAAACCCATGACTGGAGGAATTAAAGAGCCTTCTCAGGTACTTAATTGATTAGCCTGTTACCTCTTACTGTGTTGTTGTGAAACAGCATGGTGATAAGAATCTCCGTTTCTTTATTTGGAATTTGGCATTATTCATGCAAGTAATATCATTTATGTCATACTTTTGACAACAGGTACTTAATGTGTGGGAGGAAGACATCCATAACGTTGTTCAGGTGAACTATGGAATCAATGCTCCTCAAGTTAGTCAAGTCATGAACGGTATAGCTCGTGTTTTCCACTCTTAAATATATAAATTTTCTTAGACTAGAAGCGAAGTGTCTCAATTCTAAATCCAAAGTTGTTTCTTTTCTGTTTCCAGGATCGCTTCCCTCAGGCCAAATGAAAATTGAACTGTAATTGTTCCCCCTGTTGTTATGCGACCAAAACGGCTTTACTTCTTATATTTCACAGCTAATCTTAAAGATAAAAGCATACGAGATTCTTTTCAGTTGCAATTCAACCTAGTTCTTGAGTTGGGGAGTAACTCTTCCTAGGGAGCAGTTACTGGTCACTTGTGGAAGGCAAGGTTTTTTGACAATGTAGGTTGATTGCACTTTGTCAAGATTAATACCGCTCCAACCTTATTGATTTGGGAGTGGAAATCCTGGTAACAGTACAGATTGATCAGGAGTTGTTCAGGTTGTGACAACTCCTGAACAATAATTTACATAACTAGGCAAATTATAACTAATAGCGAAGCCCTTGAATGATAAGATGGGCTCTGTAATTTACATAACTAGGCAAATTATATTTATTGCTTTGTTCTTATAGTCATCTTCCAAAATCTCCGCCGCAGAGCGTTGAATCAACTGATAAAAGTTACTTTTTTGTGACAAAAAAATTACAGGTTCGAACAATAAAAACAAGCTTTTTGTAAAAAATATAGGGGAGAAACTGTACATAGACCCCCTAAACTTTCGTGAGTGTGTCGACTTTTCAAAATCCCATTTTCATGTTTGTTGCCAAGTTACGTCTACATTTGCTCAGCAAGATATCATTAATGGAGTATCGCTAATTGAAAATTTATTACCAGGAGATTGATGTTAACACCTTTACAAGCATGATTGGCAATAGTGGAAGTAAACACGATCTTACGAATTGATCTCACTAGTTTGTGAATGTAAAGACTTTTGAGTTGCTATAAGAACGTAAAAATCATCTGCAGTTTCTACTTCTTATTTGTTAAACATATGCTGGGTTGGTAAAAGAAAAATTAACGAGAAGTTCTTTTGCAATTGAGTTACATGGAAAAACATTTTTAAGAGAGAGGCATTGACGGAGCTTTATTTTCATTACTATCACAATTATGTGAATATGATAAAAACAAATAAAAGATATTATTTCAATTGGTTAAAAAGAAGTGTTTAGAAAATATTTTGCAAGAAACTATCGTGGCTAGTATTACAAAGGTCTACTTTGGACTCGAACTTTTACCACCAATCGCACCTTACTTTAGTGCGGCAATCCCTCTTAGGTCCACTTAAGCAAGATTCAGCTTTCTCACATGAATGTCGTTGAACAATTCCATTAGCTCTCGAACACCTCACGCGCACACAAGTATTTCAAGTGTTTCCCTCACACACAAAATAACACAAGTATATATCAGAGTAAAGAAAGCAACAAGATATATAAATATAATATAACCGAAGTTATTCTTTCATTAACTCTCAATAAAATGTTAACAAAAGATACAAGTACTTCCTTCACGAAGCACTCCCAAAAAACTCCCTACTTGAAGCCCTTACAAGGAACTCCCTACTTGAAGCCCTTACAATGAGAACTCCCCCAAAAGATCTAAACTCTCTTAGCTCTCTCCTCTGTGTGATTTCTCTTAATGAATGACTCACTGATCGAATTCTTTAAATAGCTCTCAACTTTTGTGAGCTATTTATAGGCTCCTCCAAATTACTAAGTTAGAGTCCTAATAGAATTCTGCTAGCTAAGATTACGATCTTATCCTATCTAATAGGATTAAGTTATATCACATTAACAAGATAAAAGATTACCCTATCTAGGAATGATTATCTTTATCTACAAAGATCTCCTCTATCTTCAAATGATCCTTTCACATGATCTTTATCTCTTAAAGTTGATGTTCATCTACTGTGATCTTATCTACCATGTTAATATGCCACATCATCCACAGTTCGCACATAAGTCTATCAATGCACATCCATGGATAAGTCTATTTTCCATGATCAAGCTCACTCATGTTATAGTCTCGTTGCTTCATGACTAAGTACAAGTCACAATCCGAGTTAGTATAAAATCTCGCATATTTCACATACCTTCGACCTGCTTTGCCGAAGTCAAGTGCTTATGCGCCTCGTCGTGCTCGCATGCCTTCACGCATTTTCGCGGGATCTCACACACCTTTGCGCATTCTCGCGCACCCTCGAATCTCACATGACTTAATTCGCCAACTCTGCACGACCTCACATCTTATTCTTACGTCTTGTCGAAGATTTCCGCCAATGCGTATCTACGCGTATCGAATCTCACATACTCTCGATATCTTCGCCGATACTTCCTGCATCCCTTGCCTACTTCGCAAGTTCCTCGAATTTTGCTCGCCAACTTGCAAGACTTTGTCTTGTTCCCTCGTCAACACGCCTTCCTCGTGCCGACCTGCGTGCCAAGCATTGACCAAAGCTCGCCAACACTCGTACGATCCCGCAATCTGGACTTAAGAGTCTAACAACTAGCTTCTATTTTTTTTATATCAAAAATAGAATAGTTAAAAATAAAATATTTTATATAAAAGTTGAAAACTAGGGAAAATTGCAGCTTCTGTTTAACGGGGTTTAACCGTTTAACAATTACTAAATATCTTGAATTAATAGTATTTCATATTATTCATTTTTAAGTTAGAAACTGGGGAAAATTGAAACGTCTGTCTAATGGGGTTGAACAATTAATCAAATATTATGAATCAGTCTGTTAAAGTATTCCATACCATTCATTTTCTCTAATTTGAAAAGAAAGACATGAACTTCAATGAAAAGCAAACTATGAACCACTGGTTTGATTCTATTTGACATAACATCATATGATCTGATAAATCACAAATAAATCTCATGATCTCTTGATTGTCATTCATAATCTCCTAACTGCTCTTGTTCTTCTTGTTGGTTCTGCACCAGTTTAAAGATATGAATGTTATATAGCAAAATTCATAGTCTGAGTAGAGAAGCTAAGAATAATTACCTGAATTTGGCTACAGATTGAAATTATTTCAGCTAAAGGTGCCCAATCACCAAAGTTTCTCTCAATGAATTGATAGGCAATGCCACTCTTGCCGCTGCCAACAATAAAAAGTCCACCCTTGATTTCACCTTCTCCTCTGAAGTTTTGCTCTAATCCCAGCGCTTTAGCACGCTTGTAATTTGCAATAGCTCGGGGATTGAATACAAATCCTGTTAAGAACTTATCCTTCAGCAGTTGTCCACCACCAAGAGCTTTAAAGAATTCCATATTCCTGTCAAACAGTACAGCACCACCCCAGTATCGAGGCCAGAAGTCTTGTACCTGTATGGAAACAATTTAAGCATCAAGAAAAGGAGTTGGGAATTTATTGCATTTCAGGTGGCTGGAACTTCACTTTGGTACCTTACCTCGGATTCAATATTTTCATGGAGAACTGCATATAATCGAACTCCCAATCCATCAAATATTGGTTTTTTTGCATAAAGCTGGTGAGCTTCAGCTCTGCACATGATGCACCTGTCGTGACATTGAGAAATCAACTAGGGGTAAAGTTTGTCCGTGTACTCTTAAAACTACCATACATACAGTCCAAGTCTTTTATCTTTTATAATTATAATGGTTGGATGATATCGTTCCAAAGCATAAAATTTACAATCAAAACCAGAAGAAGAAAAACGCTTGCCCAGGTCGTCGGATGCACAGAAGCACAGCTGGTTTATCCCTCCAGAGTTGAGAAGCCTTCATTGGAGGAGTTCTGGTTTTGACCAAAGGCTGCATCCCTATCTTATATTCAGGTGTCATTTTCTGTATTGATATATTTCCAATACAAGAATAAGGTGAAACCATGTCAACAACTGGAGGAGGTGTTAAACACCCACAAAGTCGAGGCTCAGGAGGCCCTGCTGAAACTATCCCTTCAAATATATGTCCATCTTTGACCTTTAAATCAGCAACTGATTGCTCCACTGATTTGTCGTCATAATAGACTCCTGCATTAGATCTCAATTGCATCTTCATTGATCGGGCTGAACCAGAGCTCTTGAAAAGGGTATCGTTGTCAGATGTTTTGCGGGTCATCGTCCTTCTTGGTAATGAATATGAAGTGGGCAAATGCTCTGTACGTAAACTAGTTCTGTTCGTGAAACGAACGAGGTGACCTCTCTTCAGACCAAACTGTGTAGTAATTTCTTTAGTGCTTAAACTAAGAATCTCAGGCAAGCTTTTTCCTGAGGCCTCCAGCACATCTCCATATTGCATTAGCCCGCGGTCATGCAGGTATGTTCTGATTTCCAACGCATCCTAAATTGAGGAAAAAGAAGCTCAGAGATTGACAGAGTACGATGGGAAACATCAAATTTTCAATGAGAACTAACCTTTTGCCTCTGCGTCATGTTCAGTACATCCATATCCTCGGAGTTTATAAGCTTCAAGGTTGGCACATCATCCCAGCCTTCCTCTAACAATTTTGGAAGCAGCTCATTCAAAGCTCCGTTTCCTACGAAGTCTTCCATCGAGTAAGAAGCCATGTTCTTTTGCAACTCTGGATAAAACACTCTTGTTGCTGAAAGATTCTTAGATTTACTGGTGTCCTCGTTAGGCCTACTAATTGCGACTAGATGTTCGTCGAGGCTTGACAACAGTAGAGGACCTAACCTCTGTTTCCTATCTGAGGTTGTTATCGAGACACTTGAAAATGATATCCCAGACTGTGATTTTTGTGACAATCTGTTTGCACTTGGACAAGTATGTTTGTATTAATCTTAAAGGGTACATATATTTGATTCTTTATTTACAATTTGTAATGAGCTGGTAAAAGCTATCATCGTCAGACAAGTCAATGTCAATCGCTAGTAGCAGAACATGAAAGTTGCATTGATACTGCCGGCTCAAATAAAATTTTACGAAGCGATAACTAAAGTATTTCTTGATGGTCAGCGATGTGTAGGAAACCTCCGAAAGCCTAAAATATCTAATGTTAACTTTCTCCGCCTGTAGTTAGACTGACACTAAACTACAATATTAATTACTCAGTACCTTATAGAAACAAATTGGTGAAGAGTGTGGCTGTTGAGTCTGCCGGCTATAACTAAAAGGTAAGGTCACATTCTTTCTGCCGTTTCGTCCCATTCAGATTTGTAAACTTTACTACTTATTATCTAATAATTCAGAATTTTTGATTACCGCATTTGTCTTTGGTTCCTTGGCTTGTAAGTTGTAACTAGCTACAGGTTTCAGCTTTGTTTGATGTCCGCTTCAAGTTATGTTATGGGATTGTGAGAATAAAGCAAAGGCATATCGGCAATTGGCAGTTTTTCAACAAATGCCAGAGTTGGGAGATTAAGTTTGTCTTGAATCATCGTTACTTCTTGGGCAGCAGAAACAGGACCTTTCTCTTATTCCATAAACCCAATATTATTTATTTATTTATTTGTTTGTTTATTTATTATTATTATTATTACTACTTTTGAACTTGAGTATTATATTCTTGTTATATAAAAATTTTCTTTTGCACTTTTACACCTTTAGCTACGATTTTTACACCTGCTAAAGTGCAAGCACCTGCAAAAGCAACTGTGGTGATGACTGAGGCCATGGTGGAGCACGATTGAGCTGTTTCCTTCATCCATTTCTCGCCCTCTTCAACTAATGCATTGTGCTCTTCAGTAAACAAATGTTTTGGAGTTTGATTGTTCCAGTTTGACATTGTTTTATACAATAGTTGAACAACATCTTCCACTTTCTGCAACAGAGAATAAATCATTTGCATAAAGAATGGAATAGAAATATGATTTCGATTTTGTAATTTGACCTTGTAACATTGGAGTTCCCTTTGCAATTGAAGAACGGCTTCAAAACTTGATGTTGGTGGCCCCAACTTGGCAGCTAGATGCAGAAGGTTGTTTCTATTGTTGTTATAGCTGATAAGAGTATATTCTTTCATATCTGCATTTGATGTGTCAAGGTATAGTACCTTGATGTAATTATTCCACTTAATTTAGCCTATTAAAAATATAAACATGGACATCAATTAAAGGTTTTGCTATAGAATGATAATATTTATTATTAGAAGAAATGTTGCATGATTTTTCTTGCTTGCATGAAGTATAATATAGATCATATATATATTTATAGTTCATGCTAATAATTATTTGATACTAAATTTAGATTCAACATTATTATAATATTTAAGGCATAACAAGAAAAAGAATTTTGAGCAAAAGTAGTTGATCCAGATTTATACAAATAGTTTGTATGTATTGGATTAAAGGAGACCTATGTTTAACATAAGTGGCAAGAATAAAAAGTTGGATAACCGAGACTATCATTTTATAACATGTTGGTTAAATAAACATAATAAAGGATATATGTATTCTTGTTATTGTGAATTATATGAAAATTGTTAAGTTGAAAAATAACCAAACCAATCTTTGGTGAAAGGATGATGGTGGTATTGAGTTGTTAAATTTTATACATATGATGTATTGGATGGAAAAACAATTCATAAAAGGATGATACTTATATTTTATTAGATTACTAAAGACTTTATATGATATAGTCATATGAATTAAATAAAATATTAATTTAAAATTTTGAAAAGTTCAAATTATTTAGACCTAAATAGAAATTAAGCATTAAAAATGTTGAAGCACTTCGATAAAATTGATATGGTAAGTTTAAAATTTTTAGATTATTTATAGGAAATGAGATTCTTTAGTAAACACCTTCATAATAAGATTTCCATCATTGTATGGATTTATGTAAAAAGGAAAATACAATATGAGATATTGTATGATCCAATATTTATTTCTTTTATAACTATACCTAGTACTACAACTTACCTTCAGTAGTTTCAATTAAATCAATTAGCAAGATTTCATGTTCAATATGAAACGTTAAGACTTTGAAAGAGCTCAAGTTAATAATTTAAGGATGTGATGCTTAGTCGAAACATATATTATCCACTAAATTTAGAACTAAATTGGATAATAAATGATTATAAGATATCCAAAAGGTTAGATATAATCTTACAGACTTGTTGAACATATTGTTTGTTTTAATATATTATAGGAGAATGGTTCTCACGATAAGTAGTTAGAGTAAGATGAAATTTAAAAAATTCAAATCTCATGACAATACATCCAATTGGAACTAGTTCCTTTGTTGATACATTAGATGTGTAGTTAAAGGGTTACAAGACATTGAAAGGTTTATTTTTGTGATGAATTCAAAGAGTTTACTTTGTTGATGATTGTGAATTTATTATGTCAACAAAAAGGTTAGTTGGAGTATAACTGTCCTCTTTAGTAGGATTTTGTAGAGACATATTACTTATAGAGAATAATAATTCATATTTTTAATTATTGAAAATATAATTATCCAAAAATAATTCATATTGGATATGAGAAAGGTAACAACTTAATTATGGTAATTAGATCTATAGAGATAAATTAGAAGTTATTTACCTATTAAGTCTATGTATATAGATAATGTAATAAAAATATTTAATATTTGAGACATCTGATACTTGTGAAGTTTTAAATATATCTATTATTCTACATATGAGTTGATAGTTGAGTTTAAGGTTATATAGATATTAACTTTATACATAAATCCTAATTAAAATCTATTTTACTTAGAACAACATCATTTTAAGATTGGAAATGTTCCAATGTAGCAATGGTTGCTAATTAAGCCATATTACATTTTTCATTTAATGGAAATGATTAATTAAATCAATAAGTTAATAAACTTGATATAGTTATTTGCATTGTTTAAAAAGTAACGTACTATAAAACATTAGATCCATTGGGCATATAAAAAGAGCTAAGGTCTCATCAAATATCCAAGTATGTATTTGGTCAAATTCTTTTAATTATGATGATAATTAAGATGAAAATTGTAAGTTTTAAACAAGTACTCACTACAGAGAATCTTGTAGAGTTCTCTCACTAAACCACTATCTTAGCAGTAGCATGATTATCATATAAAGATATGATATAAGATACTTAAATGATTGATTTCACGCAAGTAATTTAAAGGCATTTAAATGATTGATTTTGAGCAACTAATCAGTTGGTTGTAGTATAGTGACATAATAATTTAAAGGTGTTGGACCTCGAAAGTTTTTCAGTTATTATCAATTTATTAGTTTAATGATTCAGTTATGTTACGTTTGTTTGTTTGGTTGTTAGTTATTTTTTTAATTGGGTCATTAAGTCTAGTAAGCATCAAAAGAGATTAGGAATTGTTGGAATTAAAGTATAAATGTAGTAAGAATGCTTGAGGGGTAATCTTGGTAGATCACTTAAACCTTTAAGTTTTAAGGAATAAGTGGAAGGGCATAAGGGTCATTTTGCA
>JANZLC010000003.1:17488308-17507862 GCA_026413385.1 Erythroxylum gracilipes
GTAAAACAATATGAAATAAACAATCACCTCATCCTCCCCAAGAGATCTATCAAAGCCCCTAACATAAATTTTTTGAGGCTGACCCCTCTCACCTTTCGTAAAAGAGTTGTCTTTCCTGCAAACAAAGAATCTATCAGGAACAACTTAAAAAATACACTAGGATATCCCACAAGGGCTTGTAAAAAGCAATACCCGCTATATGGAGTATATGAACCTCTATCACCCCGTTCACGGGCCATATCTAATTTCAGTTCCCGGCCCATCAATCTTTGACCATTCAATTCAAGAGCCTGGGAAACACAAAAATAAACAATCAATTTATTGATGAACATAAGACTCGATGCATATTTGCACACTACATCAAAAAAAAAAGTAGCACTAGCAAATTCATAATATATGTGATCATATTTGCAATAATTGCAAAAGTCTAATATACTTATAGAGAAGGTCTACATAGATATGAGGTATAAAAGAGAAGCAATGGGACACTTTCAAACCCAAGCATAAAATACTCACAGGCACACTTTCAAACCCAAGCATAAAATACTGACATGCACCAACACATACCAGAAAAGGCAAGAAAGAAAAGAAACCCTCACTTTCTGTGCTGCTTCAACTGTGGCAAACTCAACATGTCCAAAACCTCTGAATCTCTGCTCAGCATCCAGAGCAAGACGAACATCAACAACTTCCCCAGCGTCTTGGAAGAAACTTACCCTGATGGCATAAAAACATGAGATTACCTTACAAATGTTTGTATTCACAGGTGGCTCAAGAAACATACACATCAGCTCGTTCAACTTGAAATGGCAAGTTGCTAACGAATAGAGTCTTTGGCCCATCCTCAGAAGGAACAGGAGTTTTGGACTGCCAAAGATGTAACAAAAGAGCTTTAGAAAAAGCATTTCAGAATAAATTAAAAACTAAAAGGGAAAAACATATAGCCTTACAGGTTTTCTCATCAAATCACTATAATTGGTAGTGGTTCTTGGTGTTTCAGTATCAACCATTTCCACATCAGCATCCTGCTTCAAAAAGAAACTTCTCTTAATTAATGAGCAGCACAAAAATGACCAGATGCTTAAATGTGCCAAGATTAGTTCCATAGGATCCATATTGAATCCACAAGACTCGTGTAAATATCAGAAAAACAAAAAACAACAGAATAGTTAAACAAAAGCTCAACAACCACTCAAGATTATACAAGGATCAATCAACCATCTGGGAACTTTGTTGATTGATAATGTCATTGCCAATTGGTGACAAGAGCAACTTTTTAAATTAAGTAAATATGTGTTACAAAAATCATATGAGCTTTTAGTGTATTAATTCCACTGCATAATATTAATATAACTTGTGATCCAGAAAAAGATGGTTCAATGCAAAAATATTTCAAAAACTAATCAATAAGCATAACAATTGATTATTACTTTTTTCTTTGGAGTCTTAGCAGATTTTTCATCCTCGCTATCTTCCTCCTCACTGGACGTATCATCAGAGCTCTCCTCACTACTGCTTTCCTTTTTATCAGCTACCTTCACCTGAGGAAAATTTATGTGAATTGCAGCTCATACAAGTAATTAAAACAACATTATAAGCAAAAAAAAAAAACAAATTTTTACCTTCTTATTTTTAGGTTGCTCATCTTCAGAACTCTCCTCCTCACTATCATCTTCATCACTATCCTTCATTTTCTGTAACAGACAAAGGAATTGAAACCCACATGAGCCAAAAGCAGACAACTATGTTTCATCATTTTCATCCTCAAGCAATTGCCAACTACAAGTAAAAGAAAGCAAAAGAGCCATAAAAAAACAAAATACTGGTTTTCAGGCTTGAACCTAATCTTTATTGCTCAATGCCCAAAACACAAATAGATTACTTCCAGTAGATGACATGATATATAAAATGTACAGGTCAACAAAAACCAAAGCACATACAAAATGAAAAAGTAAATAGTTAAAAGAAAAGAGACAAGAAGTTAATATTTAAAAAACAGCACATCGTGAGTCCAAAGTACAAACTACAATGGCTATAAAAGAGCCTAAACGTTATTAACCAAAACTCAGTACACATCCATCATGTGAATAAAAAAACTTGGTATTACAGCAAGATAAACTAGAGCAACAGTCTCACATCATCGTCATCATTAGACTCATCTGAGTCACTTTCTGTACTATCATCCTTGTTGCTCTTCTTCAATGATTGAACTTTAGCAGCAGCCACTGCAGCAACTTTGGTTGCAGCCTGAAACAAGAACTGTGATTAAAATACAGTCTACTATGCAAACGGAAAAGGTCTGCATTCAATAAGTAATTTAATAATTTTCCAGTTTAAATAAAAATGAAACAAATAATTGAATATCTGAACAGATAAAGACAGTCACCTCATCTTCATCTGAGGATTCATCAGAATCACTTTCATCAGAGCTGTCGCTTGGTTCAGTTATATTTTTGGCATTAGTTTGAACCGTCTTACCAATAGGAGCCTTGGAAGGTACAACCTAGATAAAAAGATTAAAACAATTCGAATTCAGCAACCTCATAGACCTATTAAATCAACTATTGAACATTATCACCAAGCTTGGATATGAGTCAAATACTCAAATTCATTGATTAAATTTCAGTAATAAATGAGGTTGCACCTTTTCTTCCTCAGAGGATTCATCAGAGCTATCGCTTGAAACAGCTTTATTTTTTGGAGCCACTGCAGGAACCTTCTTAGCAACCTTTGCAGAGACACCCTTCAAAAAAATAAATATAGGAAACAAGTCATGTGATCATTCATGGGAAAGGCTACAATAAACTAATTTGAACTAATTGACAGATAAACAAATTAGAAACAAGAGTTTGGCCAGGAAACTAGAATTGGGAGTTGGCATTACAGTCCGCTCCAACACCACAAATTGTGGTTGTTATGGACGACAGAGGCTCTAACTGTGCCCACGTTGCCAGCAATGACCCCAATAACCCGCAACTGCTATGCAATCTGAAATTTAAACCTTGCTGAGATTAGAGTGAGAATATAAAACCTCATCTTCGCCCGATGATTCCTCAGAATCACTATCTTCAGTGCTATCACTTGACTCAACCTTTTTCTTTGTTGCCTGACCAGGAACAACCTTGGGTGCAGATGCCTTTGCAGGAGTTTCCTACACAAAGATCCGTTGAAGATTCAGATAATGCATTGCAAAAGTATCAACTTCAAGATCAAAAGGAAAAGCTTGTAGAAAAATGGCAAATCATTTTCTACATATTTGAAATATGATTAAGGCAAGTAAGCATTGTCTAAAGATATATCCATCCTTTTCAGCTATATCTTAGCATAAATACAAGGCTTCAATATCATATATGCCATTCCTGTACTCACATCTTCCGAATCTGTATCTGAGCTTTCATCTTCTGAACTATCACTTGACTTGTTACCACTTTTAGCAGCAGAAACCACAGAGTTACTCTGTTTAGATGTTACTTTGGTAGCTTTTTGCTGCACATAACCTCAAAGTATTAGCTCAAAATCTCAAAATAAGAAATCGCTTGCATATTAATCTTATATAGTAATTAAAGAAATACAGCAAAGATAAAACTCACAGCTTCCTCATCTGAAGAACTGTCTGAGTCGTCACTTGACTCCACTTTCTTCTTTAGTTGGCCATTCTTAGCTACTGGAAATTTTTTGCTCTTAGGATCCTACAACAAAACAAAGTCAGAATGCAGCTCATAACTCTTTCAATGTGTTTAACTTCATGAGAAAAGCCAATAAGCATAACAAAGAGCACACAATTGTCTTATGGAAATAATCACCTCCTCTTCATCAGATTCATCATCTGAAGAATCTGAGCTACTGCTATCGACCTTGGTTTTCTTAGTAGGAGTGGCAACTGAACCATTTTTAGCTACCACTTGCTTTTTTTTGCTCTTAGGATCCTACAACAAAACAAAGTCAGAATGCGGCTCATAACTCTTTGAATGTGTTTAACTTCATGAGAAAAGCCAATAAGCATTACAAAGAACACACAATTGTCTTATGGAAATAATCACCTCCTCTTCATCAGATTCATCATCTGAAGAATCTGAACTACTGCTATCAACCTTGCTTTTCTTAGTAGGAGTGGCAACTGAACCATTTTTAGCTGCCACTTGCTTTTTCTTCAAAGGAACAGAAGTTTTGGCTGGGGGCTCCTGCATACACTTAAGCCACGTTAGTAATAAGATTAGAATCTGGGTAAAGAAAATGTAAATGCCAACTACTCACATCATCTGAGGATGACTCCTCACTACTGCTTTCTTTAACAGGTGGTTTTGCTTTCTTTGCTCCCTTCTTTGGGACAACTTTTACCTAATCATTGCGTTAACTGTTAATCAGTAAATGGATATAGGCATATACACAACAAAAATTCATCATTCATAGAAATCTAAACAAAGTTATAAAATCAGCATGTGATACTGTGGACATGCAAGGAGGAACCATAATAAATAACAAACAACAGAAAGTATAAGGAAATTACCTCCAGTTCCTCTTCAGAGTCATCAGAACTACTAGACACCTCTTTTTTCTTTTTCTGAGTTTTCACTTGAATTTTCTCCTTCTGAATGACTTGTTTTACTACTTCACAAGTCTTCTGCTTCTTGGCATTTACAATTTTCTCTGCGGATTCTTCAGGCCCTCTCTTACCTACATCTCAAAGTTATAACTCATAACTCCAGTCATAAGATAATTGAGAAAGGAAAAGAATCTTAACTCAATCACAATCTCATTCCAAATGTTTTCGAAACAAGTTGAGTTGCAGAAAGTATTCAAGGCCATCTACTAGTGAAAAACCAGACAAGACAGAAAAACTTGGCAATTGGTAACATGCATTAAACAAAGAGAAATGTTCTTACTTCCTATACAGGTTTAGGAAACAGATCCTTAATTATGACAGGCATTTCTCTTAAAACTGCAAGTTTAAAGAAGCCCATTTGTGCATATCCTGAAGCAACCTACGTCCCGAACTCACTCAAAAGATGGACACGGATGCCTAAAAGAAACAGAAAACTAACAGACATCTAAAAGAAAACATCCCTCGGCCTCCGCCTCCGCCTCCTATTCCTACTCCTTTTCCTCCATTTCTGTGAATTTGAACAGCAATACCCATAGAGCAGAAGTATAATCCCACCTCGAAAAAACGGCATACAACATATCCTCAAATCCAAGAGAACCAACCACAGCAAAAGATGACACTCAAAAAAAAAAAAAATCAATGACACTAATAAAAAAACATATTACACTCCAATAGTTAAACCTTTCTTTGCAGGCTTCGGCGCAGGGGTAACAGCAGGAGCTGCATCAACCTACAAGACCAAAAAAGAATCAAACATAAGCCCATAAAAACATTAAATAAAAGAAAGACCTCAAGCATCATTAGCAAGCAAATAAACCCGAACCATAACTAAAGATTAATTAAAAAAGAAAAGAGTATTACTTTGCTTACAGATTTCTTGCTAGCCTTGCCCATGGAAACAGATTAACGATCTTTTTTACTAGAAATGCGAGTGAAACTGAGGAAGGGAGAGAGACCTCTAAAACCCTAGTGACCAAGATTTTTGTAGGGTTTAGAGAGTGAGAAGAGATGAAAACTGCGATGCGAAGCTGCTGGCTTCTTATATTGCGTTACGTGGGGTTTTTGGTTAGGGTTTTTCCGCGCTTTTAGTACAATCGAAGTACTTACGTGAGGATACGACTTCTCTCTTGTGTCGTTTTGGATGTGCATCACCGAAATAGAAAAAATCCATTTAAAATGAAATAAAATTAAAGCACATTTGTGAAATAACAACGTAAGAGTTGTTGTCTTGATTCCAATGATGCGATTGAAATAATTATAGGACAGCTTGCATGTATGGTTTAAAATTTAAATAAGCAGACCGTTCCCTATAATAAAAGATTTTAGAAATTTTTTAACTACTAAATACATAAACTAAGGGTTTATTTATATTACCTTTATATTTTTACTTCCTTCTCTACAGTCTCCTTGTTTCGGGTATAGTTCATGATTAATCAGTTTGTTCTGGTTTAATGTTTTCTTGGTTTTGTTGGGTTTGTTGTGTTAGATCTGGGGAGCCCACTACACATAGGAGATCTTCAATACGGGCCTAGTGAGAGAACATACTCATGGGCTTGACACCACACTTCAACCCAAAACCTTAAGGCATTAGGTTTATGGGTCCTTTCCACTTATATGTTCTTCACTAGCTCCATTTCTTTCCAATGTGAGATTCCTACCCACACTTGACATCCCAACACTACTAGTATTTCTCTAATCTAACAACAAATTTTGTGAGTAAGAGCATATTTCTCTATTTTACAGTTTCTGAATAGCCTGTGGTTCCTTTCACACCAGATGGAGTTTACGGAACAATTTAAATAAAGGCTTAGACACTTCTGATCTCTATCCAATCTTCTATACTAATTCTCAGCCCAAATAAGTTTGTTATCCTTATCTGAAAATGGATAAAATAGATTGATGTTGTTTTGCATTCTGGTCCAATGGTGCTAGTGTAATTGCATCGAAAAAATGGATGATTGATACTTTCATACTCAAGAGAGCATAGTGTGCATAGTTGATCCGTGGACCCTCGAATTCTATCCTTGGTTTTTAATATCTTCCTAACAGCTAACCAGGTTGCAAAGGATTCTTTCGGAATTAATTTCCATAAAATATTATATGTTGGACATTTGGAATATGAGGTTTAAGAGCTTTAAGCAAGAAGAGTTAGTGAATTCTCGACTGCTATTGGGTATTTATATAGATTTTTCATCCCTAGTATGGTTAGGGGAATAATCAGGGATATAGCTCTACAGTCTTTTTAGGCTTATAAAGATTATAATCCATGCATCATGTTGAATAACTTTCCTTACTCGAGTTTTGAGTGTAATTCTAGCTATGAGTGAAGCAAGATCCTCCCTTAGGATTAGGGGTCTTTTATTATTATTTTTGCTCACTTATCAAACCAGAATCAAGAGTTTTGATCATTCCCCCTTTTGTATTCTAATGAAGGGGTAGATACCCAACCTTTTTCTTAGCATTTGTATGAATGACTAAGAATTTTCCTTTTTTTCTCTAATCTACCAGACGTTGGAGTTTTAAGGAATTTGTTTTTGAAAAGTTAAATAATGTATTAACTTAGGAAATGTTGTAATGCAATTGAGCCCCATCCAAAGGACTCAATTTGGTTTACAAGGTGATTAAGGTTAGAAACAGAAAAAAAAAAAACAATACTGTAAAAACAGTAAGTAAGCTCACATTAGAGTTATTCAACTGTTGCATTATACATTAAGCAAAATATCAAGGAATCTACTCTTAGTAGACTAGATTTTTATAGGTACAACTTTCTTCCATCATTTGGGAGCTTATTGGTTCTCCATTATCTTGAGCTCCTAAACTACCATGTATTAATTCCATCACTCTTGTAAAATCATCTACTCCTATGTTTCAACTCTTTAAACCCCGACTAGCTGATTCTCAAAGCTAAGGCCAATCTAATACTGCATTCTTTAGTTGATTTATTAACTAAGTACTCTCAGATCCACTGCATAATCTCCTTAATAAACTATTCCATGAATTTCTCTTCTCCCTTGAAGCGTCATGCATCTTTCTATAACTTGTAGGCACATGATCTAAAAATTATTAAAAAAATGATACTTTGTTGTCCTTTGAATTACATTTTTTTAAACTATAGCCAATTTATGAAATCAATATAACTCTTTCTAGGCATGTCAAGATATCATAAAGGTTGCATTCTCTTCTAAACCTCAAAAGACAATTTACAACTGAAGAATAAGTGTTAATTAGTTTCCACCATCTCTTTACAAAGAAAGCATATTTAAGACATATTGGATGTTTAGAGTTACAAACCTATTCCTACCCAACAACTACAAGAAGAAGGATACTTTGGACAAATGATTGACATTCCATATAATATCACACCATTTTAGTGTCTAATTTCAAATTCTCTGTAGTTTCTTGTAGATGTAATTTGTGAATTTACTTGAGGGATGTAAGATATATATATGTATCCCTCCTTCCTAAGTCTAAAATATATACAGGCAATATATTATCAAGTTGAGCAGGAGCATTGCTCCATTAATTATTAGTTTTCAGATGTTTAACTTTAGAATTCAAAGGGAATCTATGCTTAGATACTTGGAAGAATTGAGAATTAATAAGAGGCCTAGCTTCACTCTAGTTATCATAAAACAAGGATGCTAACTCCCTATTTCCCACTCTATATATTACCATAACTGATACTCCACTCATCAATGTCATCAGTTGAGCTAGAAACCATGAGAAGGATGGTTTTATCCTAACTTCTCACACACTTATATCTTTTAAGAAGTAGGTGAGAATCCACCTTATCTAGGTTGAATCTTTTTCCTCCAATAATCTCCATAATCTCTTACACAAAAGAGTCTTGTTTCTAGTAATTATTGAGGCGATCTCCAACTCTCCATCATTTCTTACTTTGCAAACCTCTATCCAAGTCACTTTAGCTTCATACTTTCCTGTATGTTTCCTTCCCCACAGGAAGCTTCTCATCATTTTCTTGATGGATTTAACTAGGCCTTTAGATAGGAAAATGTAAAAGGACTAATAGATATAGATTGAATTGATCATTGATTTCACTAGTTATAACCTCACTATAGAAGAGAGATCTCTTTTACACAAACAACTTATTCTTCATGAATTCTCTATATAAAAGGAAGACTCTCCCTCCACTGTAGCTTCTTGGTGGAGATAGGAAGACTAAGGTAAGTAAAAGGTGATGCTCGAGTTAAATACTAGAAATCATTAATAACTAGTTTACAGACTTGCGCTCACTAGTGGAAACAATCATATGACTCTTATTTCTATTGATTACCAAACCTAAGGTCTCTTTGAATGAATGAAGAGAATCCATTAGAACACCAACTGAATAAATCTAGCTTCTTACATCTAATATGGTATCTAAAGTTTGGATCCTTAATAACATTGAATTTCACTAATTTAGAAATGACCTCTATATAAAGGATGAAAAAGGTATAGTGACAAAGGGACACCTTGCCTCAAACCCATGCCACCCTTAAACAACTCAGTTGGTTCTCCATTTATCAATACAATGTAATAGGTAGTAGTGATATAAAGCTTGATCCAAGATCTGAATTTCTCAAGGAAACTAAACACCTCAAGTAGTTAAACTATGAAATTCCAATTAATAAAATCATATACTTTATGAAAATCAACTTTTAACACAATTTTTAGGGGGCTTCTTTCTTATGTACCCTTTGAATATATCTTATATAAGTAAATTATCCCCTATTAATATGTCCTCTAAAGGAGCCTCTCCAGTGTCAATAATTCTTGGCTTAACATCTTCTTCAGTCTAGTTGCCAGTAGTTTTGAGATAATCTTGTATAAGTAATTGCAACAAGATATTATATTATATTCATTGAGTGATCCAGTATTGGAAACCTTAGGAATGAGGTATAAAAAGGTCCTATTGATTTCCTTAAGTAGCTACCCTTCTTAAAGAATTCTAAAATAGCATATGTTGTCAACTCTTTAATTAAAGGCCATACTTTTTTAAAAAATAATTATTTAAGCCATCTAAACCCAAAGCCTTTTCTGGATTCATTTTAAACACAACTCTTTTTATATCCTACACATTTATAAATTTGTTAGCATCTCCCATTCATCCATAAAAAATTGGTTACTATTAAAGGAACTCAATAATTGAATTAATGAACTTATAACATAGGCTCCTAGTGATTTTTTAAAGAAACTTAAAGCCTCTCGTTTGAGTTCATCCTATAAAGTAGCTAATCTTTTATTAATATAAATTAGAAAACTAATTCTATTGTGATTCTTCCTTACCAAGACGTCTTTGTGTAAGAAACTAGAATTTTGTCCCCATCTTTGAGCCAATTTATGATCATAGATAGCTTTAGTGTAAGATAATAAAACTGACGTCTCTTTCTCCATTATAAGGCTATCCCTCTTACAATTATAAACCTCCTTCTAAGGTTATTAACTCTTGTTTAATAGATATAATATTCAAGTATAGATTATCTTACCTTCCGCTATTCAATAGCTTCAACTCCTCTTTAATCAACTTTAATTCTTTGTTAACAGTTTGTCTGTCATTATTTCTAAAAAAACTTTAATTTTTTAATATAAATATAGACTTTATGCCCAACTATAGGATATCCCTAAGAGAATTGTTTCATGAAATCCTTACTCCTCTACTAAAAAATTATTAAATTTGGAAGGGACACTTCTCCTATTAATTAAAAATAGTTATTGAACAATGATAGGAGAATGGTTAGAAAGCCAAATGTTCATAAAAATTGATTTACTTAAAAGGAATCTTACTAGCCACTCTCCATTCATCAGTTGCCTATCTCACTCCAATACTTACCTTGTTATTTTAAAGTAGGTTTTCAATGGTACGACATATGTATTTTCCTCCCCAAGTCTTAGAAGAGGAATGAAATTAGGTAGTTCTTTCACAAGGTCAACATTAACCCACATTCTAATATAACCTATCCTTTTTCTTAAAGTTGTATTTTTGACCATATTTATTGATTTTTCCTACATTACTCGCCAATTATTAAGACTCTTTGTTGACTATTATCCTAGTGGAACACTTTGTATATGGATCCAAATGGGGATATTTTCATTCTTAATATGTTTCAGATTAATGTCAAGCCTGTATTGTTGAAGAAATAATAGCATCTTATGAATGTTCCACGGCATAGCTTCAAATATCTCCCTTGCACTAGTTCAATGTAAGGTTGAAACCTGGGTTAAAAAGAGGGAATTTATTAAGTTGAGGAAGTTTTTATTTAACATTCAAATGAAAGGAAAGAGGTCAATCTATCTTTGAATTATTTTAGGAGTCTGCTTGAGGTGGGGAGATGATGATCGTTAGGGGAAGAGTGGAAATGTCACGTTATCCAAAAAAACCTAGCTCGATGTGGATATTACTCTAACTTAAAGATTAAAAGAAAACAACTTAAGACTAGGAAGAAAAATGTTTAAATTAATATTCCACAAACGACAATAAGAGGAAGGCAAGAAAAAAAAAAGGTGGAAAACCTAAAATGCCCTAAGTGAAGTGACTAGAGAAACATCCACTAACACACTCTGACTGTAGGAATAGCTGAAGAAAAACCTTAAGGATGGAGGAGACCTAAACTAGAAGAAGAATAAACTATAGTAGAAGCTTGAAGGAAGATCTAATATAGAGAGGGAGGAGTTACAAGGCAACCCAAAGCCATTTTAGAGAGGGGAAGAAGAGTTTCTCATTGCTTAGATATATACTATACTAAGGATTTCTTTAATTATGAAGTAAATTAAATACTTTATTTTATTCTACACTAGTTTTATTATTTTTTGTAATATTGTTTATAATAATTTTTCAAAGAAAATATTTCTTTTATTTAAATATGTTATTGAAGTGGATATAATGTTCTTTTTCATACATCAATTTTCAATTAGTTCCAACTTGATTTAAATAACTTCTCTCTTTTCAACACGTTCTTTATGTGAGACTCATTAAGTTATTTAATATGTTGGTAATGATTATAAATTATATTTCTAATTTATAATTAGAATTAAATAAATTAAAACTCCTTTCAATTTATCTTTAATTCTCCAATTAAACAATTATAATCATAGATCAATATTGACGTCTAGCTACGCATTTTGACCACCCAAATATTTAAGATTGTCAAAGTGATTTTGACTAACCTTTTCGTGCATAATTTTTTCGTATAATTCAATCATTTCATTATACAATGATTCGACTAGACAAAGTATGAAATTAATATCTATTCTATTTGAGTCCAATCATATTAGTTCTTTCCCATTAGCTATTGATTCCACCCTGGCCAAAGATTTCTTGAATAAATACTAATCGAGAACAATAAAACATTCTCACTAATCACTTTAGGGTGATGATTCTTATTTTGATAACACAATTACCTCTATATAGTTCATCTTACATTCAATGACTACCGATTGAATGACCCATGATTAAAATAGGTTATAAGTAGTATCAAAACTTAGAAATTCCTATAGAAGATAACTTTGGAGATCTCAAGCTAAATGATCACTTATACAATAATCACAATGAGAATTTTCATAGACATACAAATAATATTCCAAATGGATTTCTCATGTCGGGTTAGTTTAATAAACTTATTCTCTAACAAGCACTCATATGTTTGTTTAAGTATCTCCATACTTTAGTTTATGAGATCGACTACTTTCTTTGTAAGGAAAAACATAACGTGTGTTAGTCTTGTCCAGTCTTAATAAAACAATGGCTAGGAACAATTTAGGGATAATATATAAATACAATATGAATCTCATAATTATAATCTCATTATAATTTCATTTGCAATGTATAATTATTTTATGGAGTTTATCATTTTTTTTTTGAAATGATGCAGTCAAGCTATATTAGAAATGTCAAACTGCAAACATCCAAACATGTACAAAATAAAAAATACCTTTAGATTATTTTGTCACTAAATTACAACCAATCGATCAGTATAGGGCATAAACTAACATGTTCAAACTTCAAACACTAATAAGAAACAATATATTCATTACAAAGTGAGAATAACTAGGTGTTTATGATAATCTTTAATGCGTAATGGAAATGAAGACAACTACAATCTAACTTGACAGTGGAGATGACTCGTTATCACAGATAATCTAATTATAATAGACAATCACTAGTACTAATATAAGGTTAACAGGAAAGAAGAGAGGACATGAGGAATACTTGAGAATCAGAGAATGATTGGAACTAGAGAAGAAGAATCGAAGGAACCAGAGATACAACGACAGAGAAGGGAACTGAATTGATACAATTTCATCAATGATATTTCAACTAAAAAGTAAAATCAAATAACGTCGTTCAGGTGGTTATGGGATAGATTTATTTTTAACTACAAAAATTATTTCATTAGTTACAAAAATTATTTTAGTTATTAAAAAAATGTAGATAAAAGAAATTTTAAGGGCAGAGGTTTAACTAACTAAAAAAATGAGTCATCCAATACTTAGTAAGTTAACTTAGAAGAGTTAGAATCTTGGACCAAGGAAGTTGATTGAAGATATTGAAATGATTGAGACAAGGCGCTTAGACAGGTTAACGGGACCGTGGGAGTTATAGAAGGAAGGCTAAAGGGGTTTCGGTTATGACTAAAAAGGAAAGAAGTTTAACACTCAGAGGGAGGGAAGGAAAACTAATTAAGTTGAAAAGCTAAGTCTGAGTAAGGGTTAATGAAGGTTTAGATGTAATGCCTGAAATAGCAACAGTTTGAGGAAAGTTTTTAAAGGATAATTCCTGAAAAAGATGTTAGAAAAAAGCATGAAGGACTTAAAAAGCTATATAGAGTCTAAAAAAAAAGTGAAGAGAGAAGGAAAAGCTTTTTTTTTTTTTGTAAATATCATGGTGTTATTTTTAATTCAATAAAAATAATTTATTAATTATAAATATGCTTTATCGTAACTTCTGATTTAGTATTAATGTAATAGGCGATGACTGACAAGACTTATGTAAGAAACAATATCATAAAATATAAACACAATCAATTAAGAACTTCTCTGGTTCAAGAAATTCTTCATTAGTTGTTGAATGTTGTCTTTCTTCAAAATCAAAATAAAATTGTTGAAGGAAAGGGGCAAAAAGTAAATTACAAATATCCCGTTACTTCTGAAAATAGAGCACAGCTTTTGCTA
Organism: Erythroxylum gracilipes; assembly: GCA_026413385.1. Taxonomy (NCBI): domain Eukaryota; kingdom Viridiplantae; phylum Streptophyta; class Magnoliopsida; order Malpighiales; family Erythroxylaceae; genus Erythroxylum; species Erythroxylum gracilipes. Next base: position 17,502,080 of record JANZLC010000003.1, read on the forward strand.
CGATCAAACCCGGATGGAGCAACAGTAACTAATAGTTACTGTGAGAAGCGTTATATGGAAACAATATTACTGCACGAATCTCTTGTCACATGAAACTTAATCCAGCTTTGCCTACCGCATGAAGCAACCATAATATTACTGCACGAATCTGTTGTCACATGAAACTTAATCAAGCTTTGCCTACCGCATGAAGCAACCATCTTTCTGTCACAAAACAACCTATTTTGTTGCAACAGGACGATATTTATTTACAAAGTTAACTTAAATTATTTGATATCAATAATGTATTCGTTAGCTGCTGAGATTTAAAATGATTATCAAGCAACCAGATGACACACTTATACTCAAGGTCGGATGCAGAAATTTTTTTAGGTAAGGACAAAATTTTATTTTTTTATGAGATCAAAACTTAAAATAATAATTTTTTTATCTGAAAATGTTTAAAAGCAGCGGAAGCAAGTACCCCAATTGTCCCCAACGAGGATCCGTCCCTGCATATACCTTGCTGCTTCCCAGAGGAAAAAGTTGTTGACCGGGATGCTTTATAACAATCAAATCAAACAAAAGTAACATCTTCAACCATGTCGACAAGATCAATAACTATGATCAAATAGAAATTTATTAACCAAGTACAACCACCGTAGCAGCATTTATCTTGATTGATATTTCTGTTACTGGCACTTGCTGTAAGAATAATTATCTACAATGAAAAGAAGATACAATCACATGTTAAACTCGGGATGATGTGAGGCTGACACTGAATGCCAAAAAAAGCATCGAATCAGTTTGGAGCATATTAATACTTGGCATCTGAACTCCTGGTTCTATTTTTTGAGTAAAATTCTTTCCCTGCACATTATTCCACTAAGAAATAAGATCTCATCTTCAAGTAGCTTCCTGGGACGAACATGCACAATTGATCTTACTAACATATTTACATTCCCAAGAGAATCTGCACAATTTGCAATCGTCGCAGGTATTCACAAATGCATTACAAGTGAAAAAATTGATTCACCTGTGAAGGAGCTGGAAAACAAAAATCGATAATAATCATACAAAGAAGTTGACCAAGCATTTGAATAGATACTAATACTTAACATCCTGTACAATATTGAGGATGTCTCACCTAGGAATTGGCAAGAATCCAAATAAAACTTATCCCTGTCATCTTATACATCTCCTAGGTCAAAATAATTTGGCAAAATACCCCTTTCTTATTGTACCACCAACTATCCCATTCAACTGGAGCCTTCTGTCACAGAAGATTGCTGGTATCGAAGAACAATCTTCACAACAGAGTTAAAAAGTAACAAAAAAAGATGCAGATACGTAGCATACCTCATTCATCCACAAATCTTCAAGCATAAACCAGAGTAACTGATTCCATTGATGTCAAACAAAAGAATGCTCATTTTTTATGCATGGATCATGATCAAAATCAAAATCCAGATTTAATCATCATGGCAAGTTGCTGAAACATCAAATACAGATGATCACTTCCGTTAAAGGTGTTAAGGATCATTTCACACATTTCCTGATCAGGAAAAACACCATGAGACAACATCATGAAGAAAAAGTACATGGTTTCAGCCATTAAACATCTTTTACATAACCTATTAATTACAGCACTATAATCTTTGAGTGAAACTTCAAAACCAAGTTCGACCATTTGATGGAAAAACATAAGTACTCTATGGAAATTGCCTTTAACACAATGTGCCTTTATCACTGTTGAGTAAGTAACTTTAGTCAACTTTATATTTTGTCGCTGAACAAAAACCAATAGATGGTCAGCATCCCAAAGGTTACCATAAGTAGACAGACCATGGATGAGGAGATTATATGTAACAGTCGTTGGCTCAAGGTTATATAATAACATCTCATCAAGTAACTGAAATGCTTTCCTCAAATCTTTCAACTGGCAGCAATATTGTATGATGGTATTATAAGTTACTTGATCTGGGAAGAGACCTACGTCATGCATATCCTCAAGTAATCGGAAAGATTCTTGCAACTTTGACTGTTTGCAAAATCTTTTGATTAGCACAGTATAAGTTACATGAGTTGGTTCTATAGCTTTTGCTTTCATCTCCAACAATAATTCAAACAGTGCGTGTGTATTACCCTCTTCACAATATGCATTCATTAGAGTAGTGTACGTTACTGCAGTTGGCTCCAGTCCATGCAGCTTGATGTTATTCAACAACTTCCTAGCTTCAGCCACCCCTCTGTATTTGCAATATCCATAAATAAGAGAATTGAAAGTGACAATACTTGGACTTATCCCTTGTTCCATCATTTGGCTGAATAACTGTACAGCCTCTTGATTATTGCCAAATTTAACATAGCCATTAATCATGATATTATACAGAATGACATCCAGTCTCATGTTACCCATTAGCAAAGAATCAAAATACTTTCTTGCCTCCAATAACATCCCTTTCTCACAGAGACCCATCAGAATAGCACCTTGTGCAAAAGATTTTGAAGAACTTTTGCTCAAGTACATTTCCCTATATAGTTGAATAGCCTTTTTGACTTCTCCTTGCTTGCATAAAGCATGAATAAGCATACAGTAAATTATAATATCTGGTTGCAAGCCACCGGCCTCCATTTCATTTAATATGCTCAGTGCTACGTCAACCATTCCACTTTTACACAAGCTGCTAAGCAACACATTGTATGAAACGATACCCAGCTGAAACCCTTGTGAAAGCAACTCCTTCCGCAACTTTAATGCTTCCTCAACATTGCTCATTTGACAATGACCAAATATCAACAATGTGTATGTCAGAAGATCAGGATTTTGGCCTTCAATTAGCATCTTGTGAATAACCTTCCAAGTTCTACTCATCAAGCCGTGATGAAACGCTTTAGCGAGAATTTTGTAGGTTACTACATCAGGTTGCACCCCATGCTTTTCCATGTCAGTTGAGAATTTCAAAGCTTCTTCAATGGAACCAGCTAAACATAATCCATGAATAAGAGTATTATAGCTATACACGTCAGGAAGTAGTCCAATCTTGAACATTATACATAAAACAGCCTTGGCCATATCTACAAGCCCCAATTTACAGTAACTTGACATAATAGTATTAAATGAAACAATGGAAGGTGCATATTTATTCCCCTCAGGCCCAAACAAGAACTGAAATGCCTCTTGAAACTTAGACTGTCTACATAGGCCATCAATAATTATGGCACTAGTATTGTCACTCTGAGGGGTGCCACTATCTAGTAGTTCATTATACACATCCCACATAATGTCAGTGTCTCTCAAGTTGTGCAGTAAACTATTGTATGTCTGAATTGAAGCTTTCATGTTCAACTCTCTCATCTTCAACAGAATAAAGAGGGCATCACGAACCATTCCCAATCCAGAATAAGCAAAAGCCAATGAATCCCAGATCACATTACTTGAATCCATGTCCCTAAAGCCACACCAAAGCAGTTCATACATCAAAGGAGCTGATCCAGATCCTGTAAAAATTGCACAGATTCTATAAACAACAAAATGAGCAACATTAATTATTTCAACAAACAAAGAAAAGAAAGTCAGATCATTGTAAGTAAGTACAGTTACTACTGTTAGTTATGACTATAAACGCAAAAGGAGAACTAAACAATAGAATGAATGAAGCAAATACCTTCTCTTCGAAGCATTTGGTCCAAAACAATACGCAAGTCACTGAAATGTCTCTTTTCCGCCAAAATATGCGCAATCCTTAACCTAGAAACCCTAGAATGCCGGAAACAGAAATCCTTATCCAACAAATTGTAGAAATCCACCGCAGTTACTGTGGCAATTATCTGGTCCACCTGAGAACAACTCAGCGTCGGAACGATGGTTCTAAAGTGAAACCCACCAACAAACTTCCTAAAACCCAAGAATCTAAGACCGGAGAGAATTTCTTGAACAGGATCACTCGAGATCGTACCGGTAGTAGTGGCAGCGGAGTTGAAGATGGAGAATTTAGAGATTATAAGAGGAGAGCGGGAAGCGAGAATCGAAAATTTTATGGGAAATTTCAAGGGATTTCCGCATATCTGTAGCATATAAAAAAGGAAGGGTTTAGGGTTTATGAAAAGAAGATGACTGCATAGAAGAAGGCAATTTCTTAGTTGGTTGAGAAACGCTTGAGATTTGATATTAGGGTAGTGAAGTGAAGGAAAAAATTGGAGCTTGAAAACTAGGGTTTTCGAGAAACGTTGGTTGGCTTCGCGGCAATTTGGTCTGTACACCTAGATGGACGTTGTACGATGTCGTTGAGACTGAGGGAGGATTTAGGCACAATTGAAAAGCTAATATATATAGTGTTTACATATAACTTAATTAACTAAGTGTATTTTGGTTGTAAGTAAGATTTTTAATAAATTGTAATGGTTTTTAATGGAATCTAATGTAAATAAATATAATATTAAAAAATTATTGTTTATGAGAGATGGAATGGCTCATAATGTAATATAGTGAAATGTTGTTTAGAATAAGGGTTCATAATGTAATATAGGAAATGTTGTTTATCATTTTACATTTCATCATAAACAGAGACGGAGCCAGGCTTAAGTTTAAGGGGGGGGCCGGGGTCGGAAGCCGGGGGCTAGGCGCCAAGTCTAAGGGAGGGTCGGGGGCTAACATATCCTTATTTAATAAAAATTTTATAAGTAAATTTAAAAAAAAATGGAAGGAGGGTCCATGGCCCCCCTACCCTTGTACGTGGCTCCGTCTCTGATCATAAACTTCCCAAATCAGAAGTAACTTATTTTTACTGTTTATGATGGAATAGGATGTAATGTGAAACTTTTCTCTTTCATCATATTTCATTTCATTCTATTATAAGCCCTCCTCTGAAATGATGAAATAATATTACATTTCATTTTATTCCATTAATAATCTCCTAACCAAACATAGCCTAAAAGAAATATACAGGTGAGAGTATTGGATCAAGCAGCATATCACTGTGATACATGTTCTCCGTACCCGGTAGCTAGGAAACAAACTTTTTTCAATAAAATGTCACACATCTAACCAATGTTACAAATATCATACCAGTCGTAGTACTAGATTGGGTTCTGGTATGATACTATATCGGTATCGGTTAATACCGGAACCGTTTCGAACAGTTTTTTAAATTTATGAAATAATTTTTGAATTTTAAAAAAAATTGCAAAATAGTCTATTAATATATTGTACTGTATACTTTATAATTCTACATAAACCTAATCTCCAAAAATCATAAAAATAAAATTTTAATGTAACACCCCACTCCCGCGTGACCCGAACCTGACATTGACGGTGATATTCGAGTACGTACTCCGCGAGGATGGTGTATTACAACACTCAATCGATCAAAAATCGGTATTTTTTTTTTTGAATCTGTTCGTGAACCACAAGTGCACGGTTGTCGAAGTAAGTAATAAATCGGTAAGAACCGAGTCGTATCCACAGGGATTATGCGAAATTTTAATTTTACGCTAGCTAATGATAATTGAAATATGGTTGGAAGAAATTTTAGAAAATTAAAATTAACGTGAAGATTTTTTTCTTTTTTTAAAAAGATAAATTTAACTAAATAAATTTCTTAACAACTACCAAATTTAATGCGACCAAAATAAAAAAAAATGACAATGATAAATTTATGCAGTAACTAATTAAGAAAAGATTGCAACAATTTACTAATTAAAAGCTTTAACGACAAAGGGAATGAATTTCTCTTAGGGAATGATATTTTTGTCAACCTTAATATTAAATTAGCTATTTTCCACAACTAAAATATTCTACTCTT
>JANZLC010000003.1:17507962-17519251 GCA_026413385.1 Erythroxylum gracilipes
ATAAAAGGTTTTGCTTCTTGATTTTTCAAAAGTACATATTTAGCTTAAAATTCGATAAATAAACATACTACCCACCTTATTTCCATGCAAGCAACTTGTCCAATGCTTCAATTTGACCTTTGCTTCTCTCTCCCTTCCAATTTAAAATTACCTAAGCCATAATCATCCAAATCCAATGTCATAAATAACGTAATCTTCAAAATTAACTTAGGAATTCATCAATTAGTCATATTTCCAAGCTAACTACATTAATAAATTCGAAAATCCCCAATTTACAAAATTGGGCATAACCCCATTTTACAATTTTTCCAAAATTGAACCACTTAGACTAAGCATTCACCAAAATTGACTTCATAATAGATAAACCCATACTATTTTCCATGATTCTAAACCAAAAAATCAAACAAAAACTCAAAGCTTAAAAATTGCTCTTACCTTCTCTCTCTTCATTTTCGACATCTCCAAGGTTGGAAATGAACTTTCATCATCTTCCCTCCATTCCCCTTGAAGTAAGATCGAAAATCCCTCAAGAATCTATGGAAAAAAATCGAAACTTACTTGAGTCTTCTTCTTCTCCTTCATCTTCGTCCGAACCTCTCTCTCCCTCTCTCTCCCCTTGTCTTTTTATGCCAGGTCTTTAAATGATAGGTAAAAGACCAATTTGCCCCTCCACTTTAGCCTAACTTCCAAAATTACCCCTGCATAGAATCTTGAAAAACTGATAACTTGCGTCCTGATTTTGAGTAGGAAAACTAAATAATTTGACAAAACTTTCTTCTTGAAAATTGTTCCTCTATGTCTCCTCTTTAAAAATGACACCAAAATCACTCAATTCGGTTCAGAATTGAGGAAGTTATGGCCAAAATACTATCAGACCATCACAAAATCAAGAAATTGATAATCTTAGGAATGAAATTGAATTTCGATCCCTTCACATAATTGGTAACCCTATGTCTCAATTTTATTTGGCCTCAAGAATCAACTCAATCGGAGCTCTACAGCTCTCGAATTTTGAAAAATACTGAACCATGTTTATAAAATTATCCAACTCATAACCTATAACCAAACCTCTTACTTTGTTTCAATCAATCTCTTTCCATTTAATCTCTTAAAAATCATAAGTTTTAATGAAAATGTAGCTAAAAGTATTAGGAATCCAACGCTTCAAAAATCGAGTCAATCGGATGTCGGACGAAGAAATTATAAGCAAAAGATTGAACAAGGGTCGGATCAAAAGCAAAAGAACCGAGCGAATTTTCCAAAAATCATAACTCTTGATCTCAAACTCGAAATTTAACAAATTTGGTGTCAATAACAAGATCAAAGGAAGCTCGACAACATTCCTGAAGGCCAGAAAAATCAATTTGGCCTTTAAGAAAGTCAAAAATCTACTCAAAGATTCTATCCTTATCAATTCGTCCTAAACAACTTCGAAATTTCAATCGATCATAACTCCTAGCCCTGTTATCAAAAAATTGCATACTTTATATCAATGGAAAGATAAAAATATCATCTAAAACTTTCATGTAAACCACTTACTCCAATTCAGCAAGCGTTCCAGAAATCACCTTCGGATTGTCAACTCGTTTTCACTGAGGGGAACATACAAACCCAACATGCAAACCTCTCTCTCTAATTCAAACTCACCTACAGCTATCTTACATGTATTACACATGTCATCCCATGAAGACCATTTGTCACACTTACTAAGCCACTTGTCATCAGCCTATTATGGCCACTTGTCCCAATTATGTGTTGCCACATGTCACTATATAATTGGCCCAAAAATCAATAATTTCACAAAATTCACTAAAATTTCAAAAATATCATAAATAATTCCAAAATTACCAAAACACATTTTAATCATGATTAACAACTCAATTGTACCCGGAAAATTTCATGAATGCATGTACAATCATATAAATGTGCAAAAATGTGCGTATCAAAATTAATAACGCATGAAATGCATTTTTCCCAATTTCTCATCAAATTTTCAGAATTCACAATTCTAGCCCTCATGTGGGTAACAGAATATTACAATACAAATAGTTCGTATGTGTAGGATCAAAAGAGACTTATGCTTAACAAAAGTGGAAAGAATACAAAGTTGGATAACTGACACTTATCACGTTGTACTCTGTATTGAAACCGGATCGGACAGGCCGGTCCTACCGGTTCGACCGGTGACCGGTCGGCTATCCGGTCCAATTCACCCTTAAAAATCAGTTCTCAATTAAACCAGTTCGACCGGTCGAACCGGTCTGATTTGACCGGCCCGACCACTAGTTCAATACATTTTTTATTTTTTAATTTTTTTGGTATATTTTTGTATTTTTGTATTTTTTAATATTATCTATAATTAAATATAATTATTGTATAATTATGACGTCACACTGGTTGAACCGGTCAAACTAGTGACTAGTAAGGCCTCCGATTTGATGGTTGGTCCGGGTTTCAAAACACTGACGTTATACCATGTTGGTTAAATTAACATAATGAGAGCCATAAAGTTACATATAAGGATTATCATGTTGATTATGAATCATGTGAAACTTGCTAAGTTGAAGAATAACCAAATCAACCTTTAGTGAAATGATAATGATGTTATTGAATTATTAAATTTATATGTATGAAGTATTGGATGGAATAACAATTCATAAAAGGATGATAATTATATTTTATTAAATTACTAATGACTTTGTGTGATATAGTCATGTGCATTAAATGAAATAATGATTTAAAATTTTGTACAGTTCAAATTGTTTAAATCTAAGTAGAAATTAAGTATTGAGAATGTTGAAGCACTTCGATGAAATCGATTTGATGAATTTTAAATTTTTTGCTATCTAAAAGAAATGAGATTCTCTAGTAAAAACCTTCACAATAAAATTTCATAAGAGTGTGAATTTATGTATGGAGGAAAATATAATAAGAGTTATTATATGGTGCAATATTATTTCTTCTATAGTTATGCCTAGTACATTGACATACCTTTAATAGTTTTAATTAATAAATTAGCAAGATTTCATAGTAGATATGAAAGGCTAAGTCTTCGAAAGAGTCAAAGTTAATGATGAAGGACGTGACACTTGGTTGAATCATACATTATCCATTAAGTTTAGAACTAAATTAGGTAATAAAAGGTTTTGAGATATCCAAAAGATTAAATATAATCTTACAAACCTATTAAACAAATTGATTGTATCAATGAATACTTATAGGAGAATGGTTCTCAAGATAAATAGTGGGAGTAAGATGAAATTTTCAAATTTTCAAATCTCACTAAGATGAAATTTTGAAAATTTCAAATCTCATGACAATACATCCAATTGGAACTAGTGCCTTTGTTGATACATTTGATGTATAATTGAAAGGCTACGGGACATTGAAAGATTCACTTTCATGATGAATTCAAAGAGTTTGTTTTGAAAACGATTGTGAATTTATCTTATCTGCAAGAAGGTTAGTGGGAGTATTATTGTCCTCTTTAGTGGGTAAGACATATTGCTTATAGAGAACAACAATTCTAATTTTAAATTGTTGAAAATATAATTGTCCAAGAACAGCTCTTTTGGATATGAAAAAGTAACAACTTAATTCTGTAAGTTGTTTACTTATTCTAAGTCCAAATATGTAGATAATGTACTAAAGATGTTTAATATTTGAAGTATTTGATACTTATAAAGTATTAAAGATATCGATTATTCCATGTATGAGTTAATATTTGAGTTTTAAGGTGATAAAGATATTTACTTTAGAAGTAAATCCTAATTAAGGTATATTTTACTTAGAAGAATATTGTTTAGAGATTGAAAAGTTCCCATATAGCAATGGTTGTTAATTAAGTCATAATGCATTTTTCATTTAGTGGAAATGATTGGATCAATAAGTTCTTTTGTGAACTTGATATAGTTATTTGCATTGTTCAAGACAGTAATGTACTATGAAACATTAGATCCATTGAGCATATAAAAAGAGCTAAGGTCTCATCAAAGTTCTAAGGATGTATTTAGGCAGTTGTTCTTAATTGCGATGATAATTAAAATGAAAGTTGAAAGATTTAAGAAAGTATTCACTATAGAGAATCTTGTAAAATTCTCTCATCAGGACACTATCCCAGCAGTAACATAGTCGACATACGGTGATATGATATATGATACTTAAATGATTGACTTAGTTCAAATGGGAGATTATTGGTTTATGCCCCTAAAGTTAATCGGTTAGTTGTAGTTTAGTGACAAAATACTTTAAAAGCATTCTTTATCTTGTACATATTTAGATGTATTTGATGAATTCTATGGATAATTATACATTGCAAATGAAATTATGATAAAATTATAATTATGAGATTCCCATTGCATTTATGTATTATCCCAAAATTATTTCTGGTCATTTTTCTATTAAGACTGAACATTAATAGAACGTAAAAAGACTAACATAAGTTATGTTTTTTCTTAAAAAAGTAGTCGATCTCATAGGCTAAAGTATGAAGATACTTAAACAAATAAGTGAGTACTTTTTAGAGAACAAGTTCACTGAACTGACCCAATATGAGAAATCCATTTTGAACATTATTTGTATGTATATGGAAATTCTCATTGTGATGATTGTATAAGTCACTCTTTAATTTGAGATCTCCAAAGTTATCTTATACAAGAATTACTATGTTTTGATACAACTAATGACCTATTCTAATCATAGATAGCTTATTCGGTAGACATTAGATGTAACTTGAACTATATGGAGATAGTTGAGTGATCAAGATATAATTCATTATGTTAGGCCCCACACCCCCACCTTTCGGTATTTGGGGGTTATACCCTGGCGTGTATCTGTGGGTTATACCACGGCACCCAACCTTAATTGCATCACATTATAAACAAATCAAAAATCACATAACATAGCAGAATGATTTGGTTTCGGTCCAAACAGAACATACTGCACAGTCCCGCCGTGAACAGAGGGGAGTCCGTAATCGGAGCTCCTATGCCACTAGCGGGCAGCCGGAAGAAGGCTTTTAAAATGAGACCAGTGCACTGACTCAACGGAGGGGACCTAACCAAACCTACATAAACACATAGCACACGAAAAGACGTATTGCCCGAAGGCACAGTTCGAAAACTTAGTTTTCATAGGCATGTCATATTCAAACGGAAAGTCGTTCACAAATTCACATAAATGCATAAACAATCCAATTCACATAACACATTCTCCAACATTCACGAATGCAACATTTATTGCAATTATTAAAACTTTCAAACACAATGAATTTAACACTTATTTCAACATTATCAAAACATTCAAAAATCATTGAACGAACAATTATCAATTCATTTATAAATAATGAATTTCAGAAACTCTTTTCTCACTTTATCAAAATCATTTTAGAACAACAATTTTAATTATTCGGAAATCATAATTCATCATTTTTCAAACATTTTCATAAACAATAATTTATCAAAAATCCAATTTTGCTTTCTTTAATTTTCGAAAACTCACACATAGCTTTTAAATCAAAATATAAATATGCTACCCACCTCATTTCCTTGCTAGGAACTTGATCATAGCTTCAATTTCTCCAAAGCTTCCTTCTTTCCTCCAATTTAAAATTTCCTAAGCCAATACATCCAAAATCAACATCATAATATTCATCATTTCTCAAATTAACTATAGGAAACCCAAATTCAACATAATTTCAAGCCATCTACATCAACAATTTTCAAAAACCCCAAATCCTAAAAATTGAGCATAAACCCTAATCACAATTATCCAAAATTGATCCACTTAAACTAAGCATTCACCAAAATTGACTTCATAATACATAAACCCATACTCTTTTCCATGATTCTAAACCAAAACTTCAACAAAAACACAACTAAAAATTTTCGAACTTACCTATTTCTTCCTCCCATTTTCAGATTTTTAGACTCCATAGGCAAGCTTTCATCTTCTTCCTCATGTCCCCCTTGAAAAGCAACGAAAATCCTTTCTTAAAACCCTAAGAATCCGAAACCTAGCTTCTCCCTTCATCTTCTTGCTTCTTCTTCATCACCGTCGGCTCACTCTTTCCTTTCTCTCTTCTTTTTCTTTCTTTCTTCTCTTCTATCGTGTTTCTCCTCTCTTCACTGACGACAGCTACTTGTTTAAGGGTGCCATGTCATTAAATGACAACCAAAATACCATAATGCCCCGCCATTTAAGTTGACTTCCAAAATTACCCCTGCACAGAATCTTGAAAACTGATAATTTGCGTCTCGATTTTGAGTGGTTAAATTAAATAATTTGGCAAATATTCCTTCTAGATAATTGTTCCTCTATCTCTCCTCTTTAAAAATGACACCAAAATCACTCAATTACAATCTGAAACTAATGAGTTATAGCCAAAATACTATCATACCCTCACAAAATCCGAGACTGAACAATACGCCAATTTAATTCCAGAAATTGACAATTTTAGGGATGAAATTGAATTTTGATTCCTTCACATAATTTGTATTCCTATGTCTAAATTGTATTTTTCCTCAAGAATCAACTCAATCGGAGCTCTACAGCTCCTGAATTTCATAAAATACCGAACCATGTTCATAAAATTATCCAACTCATAACTATAACCAAACCTCTTACTTTGGTTCAATCATTCTCGTTCCATTTAATCTCCTAAAAATAATACGTTTCCATGAAATGTAGCTAAAAGTATTAGGAATCCAACGCTTCAAAAATTGAATAAATCGGATGTCGGATGAAGGAATTATAAGCAAAAGATTGAATAAGAGTCGGATCAAAAGCAAAAAAACCGAATGAATTTTCCAAAAATCATAGCTCTTGATCAAAAACTCGTAATTTGACAAATTTGGTGTAAATAAAAATATAAAAGGAAGCTCTACAACTTCTCTTAAGGCTAGAAAAATCAATGTGGCCTCTAAGGAAGTCAAAAATCCACTTAAAAATTCTGTCCTTATCAATTCCTCCTAAACAACTTTCAAATTTCAATCAATCATAACTCCTAGCCCCGATATCAAAAAATTGCATACTTTACATCAATGGAAAGATAAAATTATAAGTTACAACTTTTATGTAGAACACTTTCTCTAATTCAGACTAAATCTATACGACAAGTGGACTCGAAGCATAAAACACACAAATCTATACTTAATAGCATTTTCAAAAACAAAGCAAAAGAACCTTATCTTCGAAAGATCATATCTCTCAATCCCGACATTGAAAAATAGCATACTTTATGGCCACAGTAAGCTTTCAACAAACACTACAAGTTTCATGTAGATCACTTTCTCAAATTTTGCCTAAATCAAAAAGTCAACTTTTAACAAAAAAGTCAAACTTTTTTTAATTCTACGAATTTTCACACTTTTTCTCCTGATATTGAAAAATTTTATTCTTTATAGCGACAAAAAGCTTTCAAAAAAAGCTACAAGTTTCTTAAAGAGCATTTTCTCAAATTCTAACCAAATTAAAAAGTCAACTTTCTCAATTCTCCAAATTTTCACACTTTGCTTCTTTATTTGTTGATTTTTAACTTCCATTTCAATCATTAATCATCTTTTTCTCTTAAACTTTCACAATTCGGTCAAATCTACTCAAATCTTAACTTCCTCATTAATTCTCGTAAGGCACAAAATCATCTATAACATTATTTATATTCAAAAATACTCATTTCCATTTATTTTAATTTTTCAAATTTTCACCAAAAGTTCGGGGTCCAACATGTTGCTTCTCCATTCATCAAACATATTCGTCTCTAATTCCTCTCTCTATTGACTCCATTCATTACTTGTCTCAACACGATCAACAGTTTCAGGCAAGGAAGCATCTTCCCCAATTGGCATATCCTCCGCCTCAAGAGGAGTTAGCTCTGCTGGATCTTCGCTCATATGCAACCTAATAAAGTTGTGCAGAAGGGTGCATGCAAGAATTATATGCACATGAGTGGTTACTGAATAAAAAGATGGAGTTCTTAGGATTTTTCATCTTTTTTTTAGTAGCCCAAATGCATGTTCAATTACATTTCTAGTAGATGAGTGTGTCTTATTATAGAGCTCCTCTCGGTTTCTAGGTGCCCTTTCATCTCTTGCCCACTCTTGAATGTGGTATCTTGTGCCTCTAAAAGGTGCAAGAAAGCCAGAACCATTGGTATAGCTAGCATCGACTAAGTAGTAATTTCCTATGCACAGAAGACACTATTACTATTGTGAATAATTAGCATCAAACATGTGTGCAAATTTTGGAAGTTGTGTGTAATTTAGAGGTTACATACCCTTTGGCACTTGAAACCCATTCTGTCTCGTTACTGCATCGTGCAGAACCCTTGAATCCGATGCTGAACCCTCCCATCCGGCAAGAATATAAACAAAGTTTAAGTTCTTATCACACACCCCTAACACATTTGTGCATATTTTCCCTCTCCTACCTCTGTATCTGGGTTTCTCTGCTTGGGGAACCGTAATATCTATGTAGATCCCATCTAAAGCACCAAGGCAACCCTTTGAACAAAAATCCAGGAAAACAAAGTTATATCATTAGTTATTTACAATACTGATATTAGACAATTTGTTGTAGCTATGAAAGTTTACTAACCTTAAACCATTTCCATCTAGGGTCTGTGCAATCATCTGGAATTGGTATGGGCTTCACATACAACAGATGGTGTAGCCTTAGTACGACCTTCAACACACTATGGAAGGCCCGACTTATTGTTTCTCCCGATCTCATCAACCTAACTTGTAGTACTCTATTAGATTCATTTTGGGCCAATATTCTTAGGAAGATTAAAACTTTTTCTTTAAGTGGCATATGGGCAGTATTCGTCAACCCACCATGGGCTTCAAGCATTCCACATAACACATTGAAAGTATGTAAGTCCATCCTTAAATCCCACTGACTATTCCTATCACCCTCATTCAAAATCCTATTTATAGTAGCTTCCCCTGTTGGCACTGTCAAAGCCCTTTTCCCTAATGCATTCTCACTCCTTCTCCGTTTTGTTCCATATACAACCAACACTACCAATATTACCACTTTCATTAATTCGAACTGCCCATTCCAAACATCAAGAAATGTCAAACACTTTAAAATCGCTTCACGATTCCTGTTATCCATGTTTGACAATCAATACTATCTGCAAAGTATGTGTACATTGTTATCACAACCAAGTCCACGTGTAAATACTATATGCAATGTTAAATATCTATGTTTAATTCCAACATGTACATAAGGTACATTAGTTATACATTGTTCAACCGATACATGTTCCCCTTTCCTTGGTTAACCTACTTATACCTGTGCCCTTATTTCAATCTTGGTCAAGTGACTTACGAGGAATAGGTCAGTTTACAGTATTTAAACTGCATAATAGAGGTAGAATATACAGTGTTTACTTTAAAACTATTAATATTAAATAATTACTCCTGTCTACTTTACAACGCATGAAGAATATGATTAAAAATTAAAAACAATGTTTGCTACTACTTACCATTTATTGAAGAAAAAACGTAAGCTATAAACAGTTATTTCATTGATGGCTTTTATTCATGTTTTTATTATTAATGTTTTTATTACAGCTGGATAACTCCCAAAAGCCTCATTCATTACTTGGTTAGTTGTCAGACTTAATACTAAGGCTAGGTTGAGTATTCCTATTAACAGTTGGTTGACTTCCTCAAAAAATCCACCAACTGTTATGTCTATGTGGTGTGGAGTAATAGGATTTTCAGTGGTTATGAGATGGATAAGCATTGGATGTTACATAATGCAATCTTTTGGATCAAGGAGATACTACATAATAATAGGATCCAGGATTTAACTAGTCCCTCTATGTCCGATAGATGGAACCTCTACGATGGTGTGAAGTTTATCAAGATCTTAAGATTCTTAGGTAATGTACTGCTAGGCTACTTACATGTGATAGTATACTTAAAGCTCAACTAAAATAGCATGTATAAGGAGCAATAGAAAGAACACAGAGAAGTTATTACATGGTTGCTCATGCATTGGTAAGGAACTAACTTGATAGAGGAAGATCTAGAATGGAAGGTAAAGTAACACAGAGCCAAACACGGTCTATAGTTAGGGTTGTATAAGGATTAAATTTAGGGTTTTGCATTACTAAAAGGGTGACGACTAAAAACAGAAAGGGATGTATTGGAAAATCAATTTTTGACACAAAAAGAGTTTATTATAAGCTAAATTAACCAGTTGGAAATCAATAGGAAAGACACTTTAAAAAAAGAACAACATATCTATCAAGACTCAACAAGAATTTAAAGATTTAAGACCTTATTGCATTCTTATGTTGTTTTGATTAGAAAAAGATTTGGTAAATTCAAATGTAGAAATACAAATTACATTGCTTTCTTACTTGTATAGGAATAAATTGTACTACCTAATCAGTCTTCCATTTTCTTTTTTATTTTGATAACCAATAACAAGAACATAAGAAGATAAATGATCATATGTATAAAGATTGAACTAAAGGTGAAAATGAACAATGTACATTGAGCATATAATTCAGGGAAAAAAAAGATTGGCTAAAATTCATGCAAACAAAACTATAAGATTTTCCACAGGCCAAAACCATGATTCGATCTGAACAAAACAACACATTGTCTCAATAAGGTTAATCTAAAAGACTGTTGAAAGGGGAAAGTAACAACAAACTACATGATTGTGATTTTAGTCCCCTCGACTGCAAGGAAAGAGTGACTTAACAACCAATCAAGAAGCAACAACAAATGTAGTGGCTAGCAGAAAATGGATTGGTCAACTTTAATATCCTATACAACATCAAGGAGCTAAAGCAGGAAGTGAAGCTCTTGTCAAGGAAGAATCACATCAAACATTCTAAGACCTCTTAGATGCTCTGCTTATGGAGTCTCTCCCTATGTACTAAATCAGTTGGGTTAGGTTCTTTACTTCTTGTATTTCCACTTCAATTCAATTTATCTTCCGAAAAAGAAAAAACAACTTAGACGCAAGGACTTAGAATCAAGAGAAGGCCATAAAGTAACACCAATGTGTTTGTCCACGCTTCAGACAAGAGATGCAGTGCCGTGATGAATGAACAACACTCATCATCATCACAACATTTCAATCAACCAATGGCTATATACATTTCAATCACCCAATGAACATCACTCATCATCATCAAAACATTTCAATCAACCAATGGCTATATACATTTCAATCAACCAATGAACAACACTCATCATCATCAAAACATTTCAATCAACCAATGGCTATATACATTTCAATCAACCAATGAACAACACTCATCAT
>JANZLC010000003.1:17557388-17571616 GCA_026413385.1 Erythroxylum gracilipes
GAATAGTATTATAATGCTTATGGTTTTACTATCAAGTCACATACTTGATGACATAAGCCTAATACTATTCATGGAACTTAAATCACATTACATAAACGATATACATACATATATAAAAGAATACCTCATAATATATTATTAATAAGCCATAATGTTAGTACAAAAGTCACATATGTCCATTGGCCCAGGGCACACTACTAACACATTAGTGAGTATTTCATTGGGTATGCTGAAAGGTCTAAGGGGTATAGATTTTATTATCCATCTTATAGTACTAGAATTGTGGAATCAAGAAATGCAAAATTTCTTGAGAATGAGTTGATCAGTGGGAGTGGTCATTTTTAAGACATAGGTTTTGAAAAGGGCCACTATGAAGCTCAACCCTCTGGTTCAAATGATAGATTGATTGTCATTCATACCCATCAAGTTGAAACGGGTGTTGGACAACCAGTTATTGAAGTTCCACAAGCTATTAATACCAATCCAGTAGATCAAGTTGTAAATGAGGAACAACTAGAAATTGTTGAGAAACTAGTTCCTCGTGAGAATGATGATACAACATTAAGGAGATCTACTAGGGTTAGAAGGTTAGCAATACCTAGTGATTATATAGTATATCTACAAGAGTCAGATTACAACATTTGAGTCGAAAATGATCCTGAAACATTTTTGCAAGCCATGAGTTCTAAGGAATCGGACTTATGGTACAATGCTATGAAGCATGAGATGGATTCTATGGCATCTAATCAAGCCTGGGATCTCGTTGAGTTGCCAAATGGTTTGAAAACCATTGGATGTAGATAGGTATTTAAGACAAAGAAAGACTCACGAGGCAACATTGAGAGACATAAAGTAAGACATGTTGCCAAAGGGTTCACTTAAAAGGAAGGAATCGACTACACAGAGACATTTTCTCTTATATCTAAGAAAGATTCTCTTCGTGTAATCATGGAATTAGTAGCTCATTTTGATCTTGAGTTATATTAAATGGAAGTGAAAACGGCGTTCCTCTATGGTGAACTAGAGGAAGAGGTTTACATGAAACAATTTGAAGGATTCTCCTCTAGTGATGATGAGCATTTATTCTGCAAACTTAATAAATCCATATATGAGTTAAAACAAGCTTCCTAACAATGGTATTTAAAATTCTATGAGGTTATAACTTTATTCAGTTTTGAAAAGAATATAATAGACCAGTGTTTATCCTAGAAGGTCAGTGAGAGTAAGACTTGTTTTCTTGTATTATACGTGGATGACATTTTGCTTGCGACTAATGATAAGGGCTATATGAAGTGAAACAATTTCTCTTAAAGAATTTTGATATGAAAGATATGGGTGAGGCATCTTATGTCATTGGCATCAAGATCCATAGAGAAAGATCTCGAGGCATTTTGGGTTTGCCTCAAAAGGCCTATATCAACAAAGTTTTAGAGAGATTTAGGATGAAAGATTGTGCACCAAGGGTAGCACCCATAGTCAAGGGTGATAGATTCAGTTTGAATAAATGCCTAAAGAATGACTTTGAGCGGGAACACATGAAGAACATTCCATATGCTTCAGATGTTGGAAGCCTTATGTATGATTAGGTCTGCACCCGACCTGATATTGCATATGTTGTTGGAATGTTAGGAAGATATCAAATTAATCCAGGTATTGACCACTAGAAAGCTGCAAAGAATGTTATGAGATATCTTCAGGGCACAAGGACTGCATGCTTATGTACAGGCGAACTGAGAATTTGGAAGTAGTTGGATACTCCAATTCAGACTTTGATGGCTGCATTAATTCAAGGAAATCAACATCTGGTTAAATATTCATGGTAGCTGGTGGAGTTGTATCTTGGAGAAGTGCCAAGTAGGCCCTGATTGCTACTTCCACTATGGAGGCTGAGTTCGTATCATGTATTGAGGCCACCTCGCATGGTGTATGGTTGAAGAGTTTCATATCTAGGCTTAGAGCTATTGATTCAATTTCTAAGCCATTAAGGTTATATTGTGACAACTTCACTGCAGTCTTTATGGCTAAAAATAACAAGAGTGGAAGTCGAAGTAAGCATATTGACATTAAGTATTTTGCCATAAGAGAATGTATTAAGGAAAAGAAAATTGTCATAGAGCACATTAGCACTGATTTGGTGATCGCGAATCCTTTAACTAAAGGCATGCCATCTAAGCAATTTAAGGATCACATAGTGCAAATGGGACTTGGCTCCATAATGTGATTTTGTTGTAAATTTGTTGATTCAATGGAACTCTTATTTAGTTTGATATTTTTTCATATATTTTTTGCCCACATATTTTGATTGGTTTTGAGAAATGTCATTTAATTTGGACCTAGAATAAACATATGGTTTATTCATTAAGTTTAAGGGCTAGTAATGAGAAATTTTATATATGTAATACATGGAAGATAATGCTCACTATAAGAGGACCTTTCGCCATGATTCATGTATTTGATTTCTTGTTATGCTTGGTGTTGGGTTAAATGAACTAAGTAGAAGAATGTAAGATTTTTTAAATCTACCTACTCTTCTTACTGTTGAGATTGTGGTCCATTTAATGCTTAACCCTCCTCACCACGCACACGTTATCGCCCATGCTTCATGAGTTTCCTCCTCTGTGATGGGAAGAGGTGTTGAAACAGTTTAAAAATCGGTTTTTGGTCCCTATCCTTACACTCACGATATTGACACCATCGCTACGTGAAAGACTAAGAGGATAGAAGATTCAAAATATCAAAGACGTTGAGGATCATCAGTGAAGCAAAGGCTGGAGGTATTTTATTTCGGTTGTGCTTCCGTTGCTATATATATATATATATACGGTTAATATGTATGTGTCTTACGTAAAAATGTTGTTGTATGAGATGCATGTGATATTATTACATATAGCAGATGGGAATTTGATTGTGCTTATTTATGTAACTATTGCAAACATCTACACATGTTGGGCTCTCTCCATTTTCTAATAATTTCAGTACATTATGAACCCTGCAAGCATATTGAAATAGATAAGAGGCATGAACATTAGGAATCAGAACAAGATAATTGGCCACCAAAATGATTGTATTGTGACATAATTTATACTCACAATCTCAAGTTGTCCCTTTTTTATACATGTTATGGAGACACATCGTATATAGACGTTGAAGTTGTTACTTCAAAGTAGTTTATGCAAATTACTATTTCTGGAGCTGTCATCTGATACATCATAGACTACTTGATGAAGCTAAGGTTGCCATATTCTATGGGAAGTTATATTTTCCAAGGGATGTGATATTTTTTTGAAATGGTGTTCATTGTTGCTTCTTTTCAACACCAGCTCCCTAATTCACGTCATATACTATAAAAAGTATTTTCTTATTCTTTTGATAAATATCTTAACGATTTTTAAATTTGATTTTATTTGTTAGAATACCATACATAATTCTATCTTATCTTGTATGCTTAATTCGTCTATATGTTTATGTAAATTCATGACAAGAAATGCAAGCAAATAATTCATAATTTTACATACATTATCGTGATATCAAAGCCTACAAGCTATTTTTTTTACATCACACTCATCTCAACACTAGAAATATACCACCCCACATTCATCTTCAACATTAAAACAAAAACATCCATTTATCAGTATCTAGTAGCACATATAATGGCAGAATGCGATTCAATTATACTACCTTTCAACCATATAACTAATTTTCTAATCACATAATTGGTTTATCAAATTATCTTATTTGATGAAACTAAATTCTAGCAATTATTTGCACATCCAATTTCCTTTTCTACGTTAACGTTGATAGCTTAGCTTCGACACTAGCTATATATTTCAGATGATGACCCTTTGTTTCCTAAATTTGTTGGATAGATTCGTTTACTGCTTCCTCACTACTTCCCTCTTTACTTCCACTGCCAAACTAGCTTTTAGCTACCGTACTGCACATGATATCTAGGTTGGATTAAAAAGATATTTCATGCAACAATCCAACTCCCAGTGATTTCTCATCTGACGAAACTTACATACCTTGAAGAAAGGCCCAACATCGATCACCAAATATCTTTCCACTATTTCTCACATTTGTGACGAATTATTGGCTATTTGAAATAACATTTCAAATTGTGATCTCATTCTTTTCACCTTAAATGGTTTGCCTTCAAACTACGAATCATTCATCACCACCGTTGAACATCGAGAAAAAATCATCTCCTTCGATGAACTTTGAGCAAAACTCTTCATCTATATAAGCAGTGTCTTCGATCCTAATATGAGCACAACTCCCTTATTCCAATTGACATGTCATTTCTAGCTCCTACAACAGTCAAGACACCAACTAAGGGTGGTGGTATCCGGGGTCAAAGAGGACGACCCTCAAACATTATTGCTAAATGATTACTTGACACTAGTGTTATGAGTCACATTACACCAAACCTTTAATTTGTGAAATCTAAAACACCTTATAATGGTCCAAATCAAGTGATTATTAGTAATAGTCACACACTTCCTATTTCCTCTACTACTAATCACTCTTCCTACTCCACTTCCTCCACTTCATCTTATTGATGTTTTAGTTGTTCTGTAACTTATTACTAACATGATCTCTGTTGCTCAAATTATCAAAGATAATTATTGTCTTATTGAATTTAATCTCTTTGGCTATATGATGAAGGACCTCACCACCAAGACACCATTTTTTGCCAGTTTCATCCATAATAATATTTACCCTATAAAGATTCCTCTGAACATTAAAAATTATATCACTCTTACTGTCACTTCTACTCTGCTTACTCTTTGACATTAGTCTCTTGGTCATCCTTGTTCAATAACACCTTCTAGGTTTCCTCTTTTTTTCCTACAAAATCTAATGTAGAAAATAATTATATCTTTTGTTTCAAAGGGAAAAGTACTAGATTTCCATTTCAATCATCTTCCTGTGTCTCCACTAGTCTTTTACAACTTATTCACTATGATATTTGGGAAACCTCTCCCTCCCTCCCTATTTCTATTTTTTTTATTTTTATTGATGATTTTAGTTATTATACATGGATATTTTCTTTAACTCATAAATCTCAAGCTCTCTCTCACTTCTTAACTTTAAAAATCATAGTTGAAAATATTTTCTCCACCACTATTAAACGTTTCAATGTGATGGAGGTCTTGATCTCATCAAAGGTGCCTTTGCTCATTTTCTCACTTCTTATAACATCACATATAATATCTCTTAACCTAATACCTTCTAACAAAATGGCCTTGTTGAATAGAAAATTTGTCACATCATTAATACTGGTCTTATTCTCCTTATCCATATCTCTACTTTTTAACCCTTTTTCTTACCCTTTTTCATCCCAATCCCTTTCCTGCAATCCTAACCCTTCCTCATCATCCTCCTATTTACATCCTATAATCACTCGCACTCATGATCCCACTTTTCTTCCTCATGCTTTCTTTGTTTTCATCACTTATTCTACTATTACCCATAATTCTCATTCTCTTTATCTTACTTCCTTTACCTAAGCCAACAAAATTTTTCATTAGCAATAAGCCATGCTTAATGAGTTCAATGCTTTTCATCATAACCATACCTTGACTCTAGTTCATCAACTCCTAAATGTCAATATTGTAGGTTATAAATGGGTCTTTCACATCAAATATAATCTTGATGGTGCCATTGATTACTGTAAAACTCGTCTAGTTGCTAAAGAATATCATCAGGCTCTGGGTATTAATCATACTGGTACCTTTAGTCTTATTGTCAAATTCATCACCATTCAAATTATATTTTCACTTGTTCTCACCAATAATTGGCCTATTCATCAACTTGATGAAAATGATGACAACTTATTATAGGAGTATTGCCCTTGTGCGCTACTGAATTATAGGAGTATTGCCCTTGTGCGCTACTGAATTATATTGCATCAAGTCTCTTTTTAATGAACTAGATGTCTTTTCAATCAAACTCACACTTTGATGTGGACTATTGCCTCCTTCTTTTTCGTATCCTGAGTACGATCCTTGGTTTTATTTAGTAACTAATAATGAAGGAATCAGAAAAAAGAGAAGTAGAAATAGAAAGTGGAAATCAAAATAAGAATGAAATTACTGATTATGTGTATTTGATATATGATTAAACAAAGTTAATAATTATGCTAAGACTTAGTATCAAATATTAAGAATGATAATGAAATTTTTTCAATTCATATTTAGTTATCATATAATTTATTTTGTAAATAATTAATTAAAATGTTTTGTATTTTATAAATAATAAATTAAAAATTTTCATGATTTATAAAATTATTAATTTTAAATGATTATGAATAATTTTTATGATAAGAATAAAATATCAATGAAACAAAATAAAATAATTATTAAAGAAATTAATATAAAATGTTGTGATTTTGTTGATAAATATTATGATAAGAATCAATATATTAACAATATCTTAATAATATTTCGATAATATTTTAATAATAATTTGATAATATTATAATAGTATCTTTTATTTTTGATATTTCATTCTAACTTATACTCATACCTCTCTTAGTAATAAAAGTTAGGATTCTATATAATTTATGTCAGTTATGCATTCCTAATAATGCATTCCTAATAACTAAATAAGTAAAAGTTAAAAATAAAGTTTTCTTTATCATTATCACCTTTTTATTTCTGATTACTAATCAAGATATTAGTAGTATGACTTTTTCTTCAAAGACGGTTTTTCTTGTCATCTACTTGTGGTCCTCTTACGCCTATATTCTGGTCTACTGGATTCAGGGTCCGTTTGCTAATATGCTCAACTTGGCCTCTACGCTTGATGATGTACCTGCTTTTGTAGCGGACTAGGCTCTTCTCGTTCTTGCAAATGATGCGTCAAATGTGAGATCTTTTTACTAATATTTGAGGGTGTCTTTTTTCCGACAAGTTTCCCTTGAATCTGCAGCGTATTTATGCGTTTATATATTGGAGGCATGAAAATGAGGGAACGAAACAAGTTGACATTCTGTCTACTAGCCCCCCTCGGGACTTGAAAAAAAGTACAGGTTAATCGGTACTACTCAATGTCTAATGGAGATCCAGTAAATAGACACATTAGCAGATGAAATTTGTTCCATCACGTAAAGGGCATTGCCTTCGGAGTTGGATGTCCCTCCACCTCTTTCCCTTATCTCGAGATACTTTCGTTTGGTTCATCAAATTATGCTTGGTAGATAATCAATCTAACTATTTTTTCTAATTGATTGGTTGTCTTTAACTGATTTTTTGAACACAAAAATTGTTTGGAGAGTAACAGATTCGATAGTTAATTTAAAATAAACAGTCAAAAATAAAAATACTTTTATATAAAAACTTTTTCATCAATCGGCTAAAATTTTAATTATTATAAGTCAATTATACCTTTTAATTAAAGTTCCTATATACCTATTTTAGGAACAATATTTGTTCTTATAATTGTTTTATATAGTTATAGGTTAGAAATAAAATGTTGACCTTAAACTAAAATGAAAATAGAAAGAGTTGCGTAAATTTTTTATAGATAATTAAACAGTACAGGTGAACACGACTTTTCTAAAATATAAATTCTTATAAGAATATTCAACGAAATATTAAGATATATAATATTTATGTCCTTATAATTTTTTTAAAGTTATGTTTTCATAAGTCATTTTACACATAAATAGCTAATACTAAATAACTAATTTTACCAAACATTTCTAACAAACAGCTACTAAAATTTGCTAATTAAATTAACTAATATAATCAACTATCAACTAATGCAATCATATGATTGCCAAGCAGAACCTGTATATTTTAAGTAGATAACAGTGGAAACTTACGAGAAGCGGACCATGTTTCACTCCAATGCATAGCAATCTCGAAATTTATGAAAGGAGATTATATTGATTTCTATCTAATTAACCAAAGTTTCTTTCTTTCTTCTCCACAAAAATGATCAAGGTAACAGATAAGTAGAAGCTAAAGGCATGAAACTTGGCAATCTGTTACCTTTCATATCTTCTAT
This sequence comes from Erythroxylum gracilipes, assembly GCA_026413385.1. NCBI lineage: Eukaryota > Viridiplantae > Streptophyta > Magnoliopsida > Malpighiales > Erythroxylaceae > Erythroxylum > Erythroxylum gracilipes. The sequence goes on from JANZLC010000003.1 coordinate 17,565,402, forward strand.
TTGGCACCTTGTTCCTTCTTCCTCCAAAAGGATAACATTTCGTAAAACTGCAGGACACATTTGAGAAGTATATAAGAACAGTGTCTGAAAAAGACCTTCAGGTCATGTTCATTGTAACTCATTAATTCTCATGTCATAACTATCTGTATTTGTGAAAATTTCAGGTACTCTTTATATGCATGTGCATCCATATGTATGCATGTATACCCTAATGTTAATTACACCAGCTATTGGTACACCTTGGTCTGTTCTTCCATTAAAGTAGCATTTGGCAGTAGGATTTTCCATGAGTTCTCCATCATATACCCTGGCAATCTTGTTCTTCCAGTTCTAGTCAATGTTATATCATCTTCATCCTCTTCTTCTCTTTCTACTTGATCAGATTCACTCATAGATAGAAGCTTCCGAGGTTCCCACTTAACGTTTTCATGCTTTTGACCCTCAATATTCTCTTTAATGTCTGAGCCTTGGAGAGGTCTGGGTACAACACAAGTTATTGTAGCGATAATTACCAGGGACCTTAACAGCAGTGAGGCAACCTTAAAGATCAGGAAGGCGCATAAATAACCCCATAAGAAGGGCAAGCTTATAACGAACAGAAATGACAAGCTAACCAACGCAATAGTAACAATTGTCGCCAGAAAGAGTGAGACATGCACATAGATCAACAGTTCCAGGAGGGCATGATGATTTACAAGGCGAGACATTTCTGATATTGAATTTAGGTGCTTTTCCTTAGTATCAAAACCTGACGTAGTTCAAGCAGCAAACAATGAAATTCCCGTAGATTATACTCAAATATCCGCTGATCACTGATTGTGTATAAGCCTCCCTGATGGAGAGATTTGGAGTGTAAGGACGTTTGCGCATATGTTTATGTTTAGCCAGATCGAATAAGTAACTTATTGCTCGTAAAGATTGAGGTAAGCAAAGCCAAGCATTGCCATTTCTCTGACCTAGAAAATCGTAAAGGTTCTGTGGCCACTGATTATGTATGACACGTTTAGGCTTATGCGTATCTTTGCCTATTTACGTGAGTTCCAATATGGGCCCAAATTGTATACTCGCCTAATTAGGGGTGAGCATTATTCGGGCCGGCCCGATTATCCGGCCCGGCCCGAATTAATTCGGGTAACAAATTTTCAAATTTCTGGTAATTCGGGTTTTACCCGAATTATTTTCGAGCCGGGATCGGGTCACTCCAAAAAATTTCGGGCCAGCCTAATTACCTGAATTACGTTATAAAATTTCGGGTAATTCGGATAATTAGGATAATTCGATAATTCGGATAATTCAGGTCGGGTAAGCTCGGGTTAGAAAAAGTTCGGGTTCGGGCTGGGTAAGATAAAAAAAATTTCGGGTAATTCAGGCCGGGCCCGAACAGTGAAATTTCGGCCCGAATTACCCGAATGCTTACCCCTACGCCTAATATTGCAAGATAAACCTTATCTACTCGTCTTCTCTCGTCCGCTACTGTAAAGACCTGGGTTGTATACCGATATTTTGTAGCGATATACATCAATCATACCATACAATTCTGTAAAATTTAAACTTATTCATAAAGTTTCAAATACAGGTGATAATAAATAATATTTAGAAATATTGAGATTTCAAGAGTGAGTGAAAATTCATATATAATGTCTTAAGGTTTTAGGTTGGAGTGTGGTGTTAAGACCTATGAATATGTTCTCTTGTTAGTTTCATGGTGAAAATCTCCCATTAAAGTGGACTCTTCAGATCTAACAAATGATATTAGAGTTGATAGTTTGACAAGGGATGAATATGGTGACGATAGATGGATCTCGTGATTGCCTTCTTACGTGAATAAGTAAGGAGACTCCTAGTTAGTTTAAGACCAATAGAGTATAAGAGCTCTTGGTGAGCCATATACTCAAGATGTTAAGAAAAATGCTTTCACTCAAGATAGAGTTCAAGTTTAATGTGAAGGTTCACATTTGAGGAGGAGATTGTTGAAATTTCAAGTGTGAGTAAGAATCTCACATTAAAAAGAGATTGATTACTAAGCCCATAATAAAGATCTCTTATAAAAGTGGACTCTTTGGATCCGTCAAAAAAGTATTTTTGTTGAATTTAGTTGCCAGTGTGAGTATATTTGTTAACAAATTTTAAAAATTATAAAATAGTTCTTATATTTTTTTAAAAATACAAAATAACCTCTCAATAATTTTTGACCAAATATTTTAAAACTCATTTTTTAAAGTTATCGATGTGATAATTAAAAGATAACATAAGACTTTCTATTCCTTTCTTCTCTTTTTATTTATTTAGTTAATATTAGAAAATAATATAATTAATAGAAATTGATTTTGTAGTAGAACCTAAAATTGAAGAATAAAGCTTTTTATTATTTAATTAAACTTTTGATTTGAATTATTATATTTTTGAAAACTAAAGTAATTTTCATTAACTATAGTTAAACTATTTATAACATTACAATGAGTTCATCTTGTAGGGATAAACACTAGCCTATCATTATATAGTACTAGCTTAAAATATACAAAACTAATCAGTCAATCATAGTAGCTCAAGTTCACAAATTCCATCTTAGCTCCATTGTAGTTGACAATTCATATGTTGCTTCCTTTGATATAGCAAGAGCTTAGATTTTATTAATAATGTGTGTTGCTAGTTGATATTTAGTTGTTTCTTCTCTTGAGTAAATTTTTTTATTTCACTCACGCCATATATTGTAAATTGTGGTAATGAAAGCTGCCTTGATCAACATCTCATCCTTCTTTAGTTGTTTGGAGAGTCGATCAACCAATTTAGCATTGCAATCCACTCATAAGAAGTGCAGTAAGCTACCTGTGTTGTATTTGGCTCCACACTGCTTTCGAATAAGCATAATTGAAGAAAAGATGGTTCCTATCTTTAGCTGATAGCTTGCAAAGCACACAAGTTGGCTCAAAGCTACCATGCCATCTATTTTTGATACTTGGTCGATCTTTAATGACTAACCAAGCGATCATTGAGGCTTTAGGATTTAGATTGTTCTTTCGAAGAAGTTGAGACTATGGCACTACTTGATGTTCAACTTGGAAGATATCATAGTAGGATTTGTTTGTGAATAAGTGTGACGTATAGGGTTTCCATAAGATCTTATCTTCGGAATCGATGATGCTAATCATTGGGAAGTATTGAAGGAGCTAATTAAACCCTCTAAAGTTATCAATTCATCTCTTTTCAATAATGAATGATGAGACTCTATTAGTGAGAAGGATTCAACTTTGGAGATATGTTAGTTCATTCATTTGAATTAATGGACCATATTTAGTCCAATTGTCATACCATAACATTATGTTGTCTCCTATTCCCAGTTTATGATGGATCCATGTGTAAATGAGGTCACGTAGCTTTCAGCATCTGTGTAACAATCCAAGATCAACCTCTGATCAATGGAAGCTGCTAAAAACTGTAAGTATTGAGGTATGTTTTATGAATCCATTTGATCTAAACAACATTTTTGTCTACATGGAGCCTTATGATTTTCTTACACAATAGTACTTTTTGCATGATTGAGGGAGAGATAATGCCTAAACCTTCATGTTTCTTCAGCATGGTAACTTCATTCCACTTTACTTTTGCCTCCTTAGCATTGCCCATTGAGCCATACCAAAGGAAAGCTTTGATAGTTCTGTCAAGCTCCTTGATCACCATTTTAGGTAGGATCAAATTATTGATCCAATGAATATGGATATTACGTAAAATCGAAATGATTAGAGTAACCCTACCTGCCATAGATAGAAATCTATTTTGCCAAGCTAGTATTTGATATCTATATTTCTCTAAGAGAAGAATACAATCAACATATTTGAGTTTAACGTAAGAAATGGGAACTCCTGAGTATTTGAAGGAATTGCGTGTAACTTTAATTTTTCCTTCTTAGCATTGTCCATCGAGCCAGACCAAAGAAAAGCTTTGATAGTTCTGTTAAGCTCCTTGATCACCCTTTTAGGAAAGATCAATTGTTGATCTAATGAACATGGATTTTACTTAAAACTGAAATGATTAGAGTAACTCTAGCTACCATAGATAGAAATCTGTTTTATCAAGCTAGTATTTGATATCTATATTTCTCCAAGAGAGGAATACAATCAACATATTTGAGTTTAGCATTAGAAATGAGAACTCCCAAGTATTTGAAAGGAAGTGTGTGTAACTTTATACCTAGTGATGTTATAAGTTCAGATTGATTTGGAGTATCTAGTGAACGTAGAAGCTACTCTTGTGGGTATTAACTTTCAAACCAGACCAATAAGAGAACTTCTTATTATATTATCGACAATGTTGACAAAGAATTCATCATCTCCAGAAAAAAGCTGCAAGTCATTAGTAAACATAAGATGAGTAACTTTTTGAGATTCACATTTATAATGGTATTTGAATATACCATTATATGCAATTAGTTTCTCAAGCATTCAAGATAATCCTTCCATAACCAATATAAAGATGTAGGGGGATAGAGAATTACCTTGTCGAATGCCACGTGAAAATTTTAATGGCTTGGTAGGAACTCCACTTACAAGAATGCTGACAGATGAAGTTTAAAGACAAATCATAATCCAATTCTTGAATTGGATGGGGAATTCTAAAGCTTCAAGACAAACTAGGATAAAATTCCAGTTAACTATGTCGAATGCCTTATAAAAGTCGATTTTCCATATGCAACTCTTAATTTTTTTGCTTGACTGATAATCTTTCAGAAGTTCTTACAATAGAATAATGTTGTCTCCGATGGATATGCCTATTAGGAAGGCTCCTTGAGTTGGGGAAACTATCTCTTCCAGTGCTTTGTTCAATCAGTTAGCAAGTAGTTTGACAATAATCTTATAAATGGTATTACAACAAAAGATGGGTCTATAATCAACCAGGGAGGAGGGGTTGATCTTCTTAGGAACTATATATATATATGTGATTAATCTCTCAACATCTAGTAAGAAAGTAGAGTTTCCTAGACAACTTGTGTAAATAGGTCTCTTGTGATGTCCTTAGTTGATTGTAAGAAGCAAACAATGAAGCCATCCGGACCAGTTGCCTTTGAAGGATTTAGATTAAAAAGGACTTTTCTATGTCATTGTCTATGAATGGAGTAGTAAGATAGTTCCTAATATCATAGCTAAGTAGGAGATCAAAATATCTCTTCATATTAAAAGGTTGATTTGGTTGAGTGAAAGTTCCTAACAACTGTTCGAAAAAAAATTCTAGTGAGTTTTAATAGGTCTATCTGGTTTGAGTAGATATATTCTCCTTCATCTTTGAGCTCCACAATTTTGTTGTTGTTCCTCCTAGCTAATAGAGAAGTGTGGAAAATTTTAGTATTTAGATCCCCTTCCTTTAGCCATTCAACTTTTGCCTTCTGTTTAAGAATAGAGTTATTAAATATAAACTTTATTGGTAAATCCTATATACCGTTATCATCTTAATGCTAGCACAAATCTTACTAAAAAAGATGAAATTCAAGTTATAGAAATTCAAAATCAAAGAAGGTATTCATATAAGAAACAAAGAAATATTGGATGACAACTCAAAATTCCTCATAGGGATCACTTAAGTCAAATCAAAGTATTAACACTTAAAAAATTCAATTTCTTAACATTCACAAAGTCAAAATTTACATAGCAATCACTTAATCATATTATTCTAATCTTTCTATTCAATCTTAACTAAAATCATGCATAAACTCAAATTATTAACCCTAAAGCTACTAATAAAATCTTAAAAAACTAATAAAATCTAAAAACAAATTAAACATATAAAATCTTGAAATTTTCAAAAAATTTCATGTAATTATATTAATTTCTAATCCACACCCTATACGTAAAACAATATTGTCCTTAATATTATGCATTATGAGTAAGGAAATAAAATATAGAAAATCCCTCCAACTTAACACAATTAAAAAGAAAAATTTTATCTTGAAGTACTCAACCATACTCAAAATTTGCATAACTAAAAATAACAAAAAATAAAGCTAATAGTTAAACAATACACAAAAAATGGAAAACATCCAAAAATATATATATGCATGAATGGAGGAAGAGGCCCAAAGTCGCTAAGGTGGAAGTGGTGGTGGAAATCACTATAAGTAGGCCCATATTGTTGGGCCTCGAAATTTTTTTTATTCTTTATTTTGATTTAATTGTTTTATTTTTTTAGAGTTGAGTCATTAAATTTGCAAGTATGAATGGGGTAAG
>JANZLC010000003.1:17586760-17611869 GCA_026413385.1 Erythroxylum gracilipes
AATGTCCCCAGATAAAGATCCTTGTTTCCTGCAACCCTGCCAATCCTTGCTTGCCATCTTCCGTGCTGGTGGTGTCTTGTTACTCCTCTATATATTGATGCTCCACGAGAGAAACCGCTACTTTTCCTTCTAAGATGTGCAACGTACTCCTGGCGGCTCATGTTCTTCATTTCCTCAAGCTCATCTCTGTAATTTTCTAAAGAAAAATTGATGTGCGTTGAAGGTCCCCAATACTTAAGAGCAGCAAGATCGTAAGCTCTTGCAGCTTTCTCTTCCATGTCATACCCTCCAAGATAGAGCATAGCAGTGGGTAGGCCCAAGTGTTTGATGGGCCCAGCAGGAAGATAAAATAGGGCACGTGAACAACGTGAGGCGTGTCACCTGGCACACTTCCGAACTGCTCGCTACCATGCCATGCCATCAGTAGCCTCTCACGGGAATTCCCCTGCCAAACCTTTTCATGCTTGATTTACTCTTCTAATACATGTATGTACACGTTTCATATTTTAAAAAATATTTAGCTACATTAAGTATGTACAGATTTGATTTGAAATAATACTAATACCTAACAAAAATAAAATAAAATAAATTGTAAATTTTGGACAGAGGTGCTTCTAAGAAAATATATATATATATATATATTAGATAGATGGTTGAGCTCACAGAACACAACATGAGCTAAGCCGCATGCTATCCAAATTTTCTACTTCAGTTCGATGTCATTTCCTTCTGGGAATAACATTTTACAACTTCAGGACTCCCAACTTCTTCTGCTCAATTCTTCTACCAAATTTTTTATTTTTATTTTATTATCCTTTCAATTTCTTTATAAACTTTCTCTTCATTCTTCAATTGTCGCTGTAGACAAGTCGAAAATTGTTTTCTTGTCTAAATCTGAATTCTGGGGGCATGGTTCTGGAATAAACTAGACATCTGATAATGAGAGGAAAAGCAAATCAGGATCAGGAAGATGATGAGTACGAGGACGAGGATTTTGCTTCAAGAAAGGACGGACCATCTTCAAATATCACAACAACATCGGCCAACAACAACACTAACATTAACAACAATAAAGGTTTTTTTTTTTTTGTGAAGTATTAGATCCACCTCTAGTTTAATTGCTGTTTCTTGGGTTTCACCATAAATTAAGGGTCGACATATATCGCAAGTTCTGTTTTTTTTTATATATCTTTTATCTGTTTCCCAATTGTAAAGTTTGTAGTTTTGATGTTTGCGGGGCTTTAGCATGGTGTGTTCTCAAATGGGCTTTCAGTTTCAAGTGTCTTGAGCGTTCTCTGATGTAGAATTTGGGTGTGGTAGCAGATGTGAAGAATAGTGATAAAGCTAATGCCATAAGATCGAAGCATTCAGTCACTGAGCAGCGAAGGAGGAGCAAGATCAATGAAAGGTTTGTTACTTTGTTTGATTTGATAATTGTGAAATTATACCGACGGTACTTGGTTGTTTTTGCACATGCAAATGCTATGTTTTGATTTTCTCTCAAAATACTTTGATTTCTTCCTTCTACTTTTTTTTTTCTAGAGTTGTTCAAATTTTGTTATCCATATGCTTTCAATAAATGGGGAGAAATAGTAGAAAAGCTGCTTGTCAGTTTGTTAACTTTTGAATATTTTGTTGTATCTTTGTTTGCGAAAATCATCTGCTAATTGAGTGTATCATCGCAGTCTACATGTTAAATGTAACTTGTCAGCAAAAGGGAAACAACTTTCAACATGATACTTATTGGACATACCAAAATTGTACACGTTAAGGACTCTACATAGATTTTCAATTTTGAACTCTCTTTTACTCGCATTGTGATATTTCATGTGTCAAATATGGTAATTCTTTACTTGTCAGTGTGGTGAATATGTTGATGAGATAATCCAATTTAAGATTGGTCTATCGTCTGATATGGATGTGAGACTCTGTCTGTGTTTGCGTGTATGATCATTAATGATCAAACTGAAGGGCTCTTGTAGATTTTCATTCATTCTTATAGGTTAAGAATATCAAGGGCCTTCACCATATAAACAGTCCAAATTTATAAGCATTAGATTTTTCCTTTCACGGAAGTCAATAATTGGCATAAAGAAATGTTTAGAATACAGTATTTGTTTTACGATTAACAAAACTGATCTAGTCTGATGGTATGTCATCTGTTTTCTCAGATTCCAGATATTGAGAGAACTTATACCTCATGGTGATCAAAAGAGAGACACAGCATCATTTTTGTTAGAGGTAAAACATTAATGCAGTGTTCAACCACTGCAAAAATGCATATTCCATTGGATTCAAACTAGTTGACTGAGCATTGGCTTTTGTCTGTAGGTGATTGAATATGTCCAATATCTACAGGAAAAGGTGCAAAAATATGACGGTACATACCAGGGATGGGGTTCTGAACCTGCAAAGTTGATGCCTTGGGTATAGTTCTTATAGTTGGTTTGATTGGTTTGCTTCTGAATTTCTTTCCTTTTGTATGGGTTAATGGCTATTTGCGGATGTTTAAAAGCCCTTTTTGCTAGAGGATGAGACTGATGGATACCTTCACCACTTTAATTTGGTTGTGATTCTTGAATTAGTAAATAACTGTGGTATGGCTTTCTGAATGGACCACATACACTTGCAAGTTGCTCAAATCTTCATAGTCATAGACGTTTTTATGAACATCTATAATCAATGTAAAATTTAGAAAAAAAATTTGTACTGTAGACCAGGATTTTTACCTGTAAATTGCGGCATTTATGTTCTTAAGCTCTTATCAAAGTGAATTGCTGTAAGTTGGAATAATGAACGTTAAAGTTTCTGAAAGGAAATGAAGACAAACATAATGCCACAACTAGTGGTGTTCTCTTCTTCTCTTGCTACCTTGTGATTTGAGTTATCAAAGTAGATTATTAATGATAAAAGTTTGGGCTTATTGAGTGTAATTGGAGTACTTTTTGTTTGTCCTTTCTCTTCTCAGATATATCTGGTGATTATTGTATGTTTTATTTTCTTTTTAGTGCATATGGGTGGTTGATGGGTTTTGTAAGTAATGTTTCTGGTCATTTGGAGCAGCTATGTCGATGGGTTTGGTTCTTCTTCCCTCTAATTTGAGTTATCACTGTTATAGTTCTTTGTCTATTAAAAGTCTCTTATTTATATTTCTTGTAACAGAGAAACAGTCATTGGCGTGTCCAAAGTTTTGTTGGTCATCCACAAGCCATGAAAACTGGCTCTGGTCCAGGATCTGCATCTGCATTTCCTGGAAGATTTGATGAGAGTAACATTCCTTTATCTCCGAACATGCTTACAAACATGCAAAATCCATTAGAATCTGATCCTAGCAAGGAAGCCACATGCAAAGAATTGGAACGGCAACCTGAGTTTGCAAACAAGGATATGCCTGTTACCATGCCTGTTCAGACTGAAGTTCCTGCTTCTATTCAAAGTGTTGATATTGCTCCACATCAACTTCATCATCCAGTCTCTGATGCACAGTCAGATGAGTGTCCCATGAACAATGATCCACTGAACCAACAGGAGGTGCTGACAATTGAAGGTGGGACAATAAGCATCTCCAGTGTATACTCTGAAGGGTATGTGAGATTTTCTTTTGAGATTTGCAAACTCTGAAAGCATTATGCAGATAGAGATGGAGCACTTGGCTTCTGTTTAGTTTTCTTCTCAATTTCCATGCAACACCTTCTGCCTCCATGTTTCTTGCTTAGTTGTGAGCAAATCTTTCCTTGTGGAAGTTTTTCCAAAGGTTCTGTTGTAGCTTCATATGTGTGGTTGCTACTGTATGAAGGTGTGGCTTAGCTTCATACTTTTTACTCTCATGTCACATGCATTCTGTAATAAGGGTCTTTGCACATCTCCAGTTTCTGGAAGAAATGATGCTTAAATGTTTTGAAGAGAAGTTGTTTGGGGCATTCTTTTGTAATGATGAAGTTTTCTGAGCAGTGCTCTTTGTTTTATTGTATCGAGGAGCTGTGGTTACTGCTGACTGGTTTTGGTGAATAGTGCGTTTTTCCTATTCGGTGTAGGATTAGTTTGGAAGTGTCAATCTATATGGAAGCCAATATGCGTATTTAAATTCTTTAAGCTAGCCAGAAATCAAGCTATTGCCTTGTTTATAGTTCCTCATATTCTCCAAGTTTTTCCTGTAATTTGGAGTTAAGCTATAAGTTAAACACAACTCTGATGTTTTGTATAAGCCAGGTTATTGAACAATCTGACACAAGCACTTCAGAGCGCTGGTGTAGATTTGTCGCAATCCAAAATCTCAGTGCAGATTGATCTAGGAAAGCGGGCAAATAGAGGGCTGAGCTTTGGAACTTCTACTGCTAGGGTATGTTCACCAAAATTTTTATATTGCTGGAGAAACTTTTGTAAAGTTCAACAACACCATGACAACTTCTGAATCTTCTATTGCCTTTAGGATCTTCAAAATCTAACCCCAGGCAATCAAGCAGCACATCTCAGGAACTTGAGCAGTGGAGAGGACTTGGATCAAGCACAGAAGCGGCTTAAGACACAAGATTAGGATGGCTTCTATCTAGTATTCACTTTTTTCTTGTCTAATTTCTTCTTTTCTTTACTCACCTTCAAAATCCATATCCTCGTTGGTGTATTGTATATGCTGTTCCTGAGTTTCCTGTATTCCCTTGTGATCCATTTGATGCAATGTTTAATTGGTTTATAGATTTTCTGTGGAGTTTATCATTAGATATCTAGTGAGGATATGGAATCTTGGGGATTGTGGTTGTATCATAGGTATGCTATAGTATATACAAGAATGAAGCCTTGTGATTACCATTTATCGCACTGAATTCATTGTTTAATGCATGTCATGGTTGAGATCGTTACTCGTAATGCAAAAAGGGAAGTTAAGCGTTTCTGACGTGAATTACAGATGCCCCAATTTCAGACAATAAAATGGACTTGTTAATCAAGTCGTATTTTGGTTTGTACAACTGCCAATTGTCTGCTAAAATTTGGTACAGAAACCTTAAAATGGTGGGAATCAGCAACTAATGATACAAGAACTGGTTGTCACAGACTCCTACTATGCGAGCTGGTAAAAGATGACTGCCTTTCATGGTCTTACGAATGAAGAAAAATAACCAAGACGTATGATTTACCTTAGATGACCCTCAAGAGTCTTAGCAATGTTTCCTTCACAGGCAGGAATAAAAGCATCACTTTCTAACCAAAAAAGATTGAGTGTCCATTTCCAAAAGGCTACTATGTGGTTCTTAAAAGAATAATGCTTAAGAAAAGTGTCTAGAATAATGATTCTCTAACTGCTTTCAGGTGACCTAATGGTTAATACTTCCACAAGAAAGTTAATCAAAATTTTAGACAATAATGGTCATTAAAGAATCCCTTGTACAAGATGTTAATTTAGTTATTTTATGTGCCCCTGTTTCTTTCGGAGCAATGTTCACAAATGTATTCCTGAAAACGGGCACCATCAGCTGCAGACTACGTGTTACAATGGAAGTTATGAATGGAAAACCATGAGGCAACTTTTTAACACTCAAGCTTTTATCATTCAGTTACAAACATTCCTCAGGATTGCTGTAGAAGTAGTCTTCTTCCTTAGGTTTATATGGAATTTTCAATCTTTGAGTTGGGTTCCCCATGAGATTTGCATGAGCTGCCTTCACTGACTCAGAAAAGTCGTTCCAATCCAGTGTTCCGTTTCTGAATTTATCTATCAGATGGACTAGAATCTTTCTATCTAAATTTACCGTCAACTTGTAGGCCAAGTATCTGCACAAAAACATTCCCAATTCTGGTTAACAATTTTTAATTGTGAAAACATTGAATATCAGATAAACTACTTAAAAGTGTCAGAAGCGAATAAACAGATTGTGTAATATAAAAAAGAAGTCCAGGGTATGGGCATGCCTAATGTGAGATTATTCAAATACCTTACCTTCTATGAACTTCAACAACTTTTGCCATGCTTCCTCCGTAAGTTGGGACAAAAATATCACTTTCTAGAGACACAAGGTAATCCAAGGCTGCCATCTGGTTGGAATAGTTTCGGAAGGGCTCAAGATCTGAAGGTGGTAGCAACGTTTCCTTCTTGACCTGTTCCACGTTAGGAGTCAACACATACAATCTCAATTCAGCACAAAATATGCTATGTACATCATGATCTTGAGATTCTTTTGACTAACCAAATTTGGATAAGCTGCCTTAAGCACAGACATTCTTCTTTGACCTCCATATATGTCTCCAGCAGCAATGTAAACTTGGATTTTGGGGTCAATCCCAATTGCCTTCAATGCAATGGCTGTTTCCTCAGGTGTCAAAGGGCACAAACCAGCTTTTCTCTTCATCTCAGAATCTATCTCCTTTTCTTTCCACCAAGGGTAATCGTATCTATACATTTACACTAAAATAAAAAAGTTACCATACACAGAAGTTGACAAAAATAATGAATCAGGTATAATGGCTTATACCTCATTATCCTTAATTCTTCCACTTCTTTGTCATTACAACCTTCTTTGCAGCCAGAAAATGCTAGCATGTCCTTTTCATATCTGAGATGTAGGACCAAGAACGGCCCCTTTTCCCTCAAAAGTCTAACAATCTTCTTCCCAAACTTCTCTATTGCTGGGGTGAATTTCAGAGCTTCATAATTAACTCGACATCGCAGTTTCTGAACCTCTTCAGGCAGACCATTATTTGCAAGTCTAGCATCAGTCTTGGTGAAATGAATGATCTCGTACTTCTCAAAAAGAGGAAGAACCTGTGGACGCATGCACATTTAAACATTGGACATCACACTGTATTTAAAGACTCAAATTCCATTGGACGTCAGAGAGCCAACCTTGTTATTGTAAAAGGACAAATTAGACCAACTAACAGGTGGCATGGAGTATAATGGAATTGTCTCAAGCCTTCTCTTCTGCTGGGGAGGCAGCTCTTTGATAATCCGAACTTCATTCCTCAAAGATTTTATGAAATAGTCCACATCAAATATGTCTTGGAACTCACTGCCAAGAAAAGGGGACGCCTAATGAATCAGATTTCTTCTTTTCAAGAGGTTTAATCATAGTAGAAACTTTATGAACACGAAACGTAGACTTACCTGCGATCATTCCAAAATGAAGTGTTATCCATTTGAGGAACAATAAGAGTGACATTTAAAAATCTTGCAAGAGTGACCATGTCAGAAATCTGATGATTAGATTGAATGAGTAATTGCTCCAAGGCTGCATATTACATATTTATGATCCCAGAAAGATGAGCATTGTTCCTACTTACACCAGATCGCATTTGGTTCAATCCTCCGTTGGATGAAATCATCAAGTATCCTCTGTTCTTATACACCCCTGGAGACGAATTACAATGCTAAATATTGAAAAGAAAAAGAACCAAATATCATAACAACTCTTCTTTCTATATGTGAACTTGTATAAAAATGGAAAAGAAAGAGGGAAATGTACGTAGAACTCACTTTCTTGTGACACAAGAAAAGAGGTCCGATGCCTGAGTGACCTCCTCCCCGGAGTCTCGTCTAGTGTTGTCAGCGGTATTGTGCAAGCCCAGAGAACAAGCACCATGGTACTGACCAGCAACCCCAACTTGAACCTCGCTATCTTTGGAGACCTCACCCCCATCAAGACCTTTAACTTCTCTGGTTTGACTACTCCAATGAGCATAATTTTCAACTTCTCAGCTTTGATGATCCATCCATTATTACCAGTCAACTTGAACTCTACCTCACTGCATGGCGGTTCCTTCACCTCTGTAGCAACAAACTCCGACTCTCTGAAACCAACATTTCTATTTTGATCCATGGCCACCCACTTCCAAGTATCTTATATTAAGGTTTATGAATATCTTCAGCTTGAAAATGCGTCAAAGAGGTACGCAAACAAATACTTTATTGGAAGCAATACTCAAATGAAGCTTAAACTGCGTCAAATAGGTACGCAAACAAGTACTTTCTTGGAAGCAATACTCAAATGAAGCTTACATGCAGTGTGTCTAGCTAGTACAAGAAAGAGTTTTACATATCTATATACAGATTGTTAGCCAGAATCCGGTGAATACAATCCCTGAAAGTTGGCTAAGATTCACCAACAAGAAATCAAGGAACGAAGATCTACTAGTGTAAGGCATCAAATATAATCGCCCCACGTTGGTTCTTTTTCTGCGTCAGAAGTGTAATTGTTAACATCATTAATTAGTGGCTGCGAGGCGTAACGTGGTGCGGAAATGGTATAATAGAAAAGCATGAGATGGACATGGATATTGGTTTATTTAATTATTCTTCTTTTTCCTGTGTCAATCTATGTCTTATATTTAACAATGGCAACATCAAGTTGCTGAGCCTGCCAGATTTTGCTGCTTAAACTACTACAGAATCATCGAGGGGAGTTTTATATATAAGCAAGAAAGGATTTGTAGGATTTAAATATTTTCATATTATTTTAAGTTTTTACCTACGATACGATGACAATCTGAAGTTTTACTTGGAAAAAATAAGCTCCCTATTCGGCCAATCTTAAAGATTCAGTTTCTCAAATCAGACTCATGTACTTAAAGATATCATGTTACTTTCCATGGAATTAAGAAGCACGGACATGGATACGGATACGGACACGAACACGCGATATGACACGGACACGGATACGGACACGGACACCATCTTCTAAAATTTGGTAGACACGGACACACACACACATATATATATTATAAAATTTAAAATTAAGAAAAAAAAATTCAAAATTCATAATATGATATAAATTGGTTGATGTGTTTAAAGACTTCCAATATCTTGATAATTCATACATATTTTGTACTTTATAAGTACCTCTCAAAAAACATGAAGCATATATATGCACTCTTTGTGGGCACGCAGACACGACTCCATTTTGCCATTTCCATGCTTCTTAGCCATGGAAGAATCCCATTATAAATAAATATAAGAACATTTGAACTCAATTATCAAGAAGCCTTGGTTTTGAATATAAATCCTAATCCCTATTGCCAAAAGTTGCATATCTTTCTCATGTCATCAATGCTATATCTTTAGGAGACATCAATCTCATAAATAATAATCAATAAGATTACCATCTGCCTCCATTAATTATTGTTTTCCCATCCATTTCTTGCACTTGTTTTGATATTTCCGTAATTGAGTGGAAGCATGGTTGTTAAAAACATGTAACATGACTTGGTTTTCATGTCGTGTTTTCCCAAATTCGTAATTGATTTAGATATTGGCATAAAAACGAAATAAAGACATTATGTAAAGGAAAGTAGAGATTTCTGGTTCTAACATATGCTTTATACATGTATCTAATCTAGGTTACATATCATGGATTGAAAGGCACTCTTGTGGATTCGTAAAGAAGTAGTCCTCATCCTTTGGTTTGCCTAGAATCTCAGTTCTTGTGGCTGGCCTCCCAAATCTATTAGAATGAGCTGCCTTTACCGCCAAGGAAAATTGGTCCCAGTCCAGTGTTCCATTTCTGTATTCATCCGTCAATTTAACAAGGGCCTTTCTGTCTATAAGTATAGTTGTCCTGTGTCCTAAGAACCTGGACAAAAATAATTATTAATTCACTTGGTATAATATAATGACATATATAGGGTTTAGACTCACCTTCTATGCCCTTCAACAACTTTTGCCATGTTTCCCCCATATGTGGGAACAAAAATGTTACTTTCTATGGCCACGTGATAATCCAATGCCGCCATTCGATTGGAATAGTTTTGGAAAGGCTCAAGCTCTGCTTCTGGCAGCAATGTTTCCTTTTTAACCTGGTAAGGCCAAGTATTAGAGTAAGGCACATGAAAACCAGCAATAAAAACTTTGGTGAACGTTACCAAATTTGGAAAGGCCTTTCTCAGACTTGCCAATCTCCTTTCTCCCCCATAGATATCTCCTGCTGCAATGTACACTTGAATCTTTGGATCAACGTCCAATGCTCTCAATGCAAGTGCTGTTTCCTCTGGAGTTAAGGGACATAACCCTTTTTGCCTTTTCTTGGCAGAGTCTATTTCCTTCTCTTTCCACCATGGGTATGCATACCTGTTAATCGAATTAATTACCTAGTCATTAACCTTCAATGCAAACTAAATAGTAAAAGCATATTAGCCTTTAGTTACCTCATTGCAGTCAACTCTTTGATTTCTTCCTCAGTGCAACCCTCGTTACAACCAGAAAATGCTAACATGTCCATCTCATATCTAAGATGAAGAACTAGGAAAGGTCCTCTCTGCTTCAAAATTTTAACGATCTTCTGGGCCAATGCTTCTATAGGTGGAGAAAATCTCAGAGCTTCATAGTTTACCCTACACCGTAGCCTTTGGACCTCTTCAGGAATCCCATTATTAGCAAGTCTAGCATCAGATTTGGTCAGATGCAACACTCCATATGTTTTTATTCGAGGTAGAATCTGAAAATCCAAGATTGGAACAAGAGTTGTGTGTTTAACACTTAATTTTCATTTTACAAAATTTTACAAGTCAACTAATTCCATCACCTTACAGCAATTTAATATGAAAAAAATTAGAACACCAACCACGTTATAGTAATAGCTCATATTGGACCAACTAACAGGAGGCATTGAGTAGAGTGGTTCTGTCTCAAATCTTTGCTTCTGTTCTGGTGGCAATTCTTTCAGAATTCGAACCTCATCTCTCAAGGAATTTATGAAGTAATCCACATTGAATATGTCAGAAAATTGGCTGCAAAGACCACGGTAAACTAATCATTACCAAATCGGCTATTTGTCTTTTTACTTGTCAAGATTCATCTGATGATCTGGATATTAGTCCAAATGAAACAGTAAAGTAGATTTTGTATACCTTCTATCATCCCAAAATGAGGTGTTGTCCAATTCAGGAACTATTAGAGTTACGTTTAAATATCTTGCAACGGCGACCATGTCACATATCTGCAGAATGAAGAACATTTTCATGCATGCTATGAAGTTCCAAAGAGATCAACAAACTACTTACTCCTGATCGCATTTGATTCAGTCCTCCATTAGACGAGACAAGCAAAAACCCATTATTCTCATAAATCCCTGCAGGTTTTGGGAAATGCTTGAGAAATTTATCTTATACGTACCTTAAGATTATATGTTTCAACTTGAACACAATTATCAGCCCTTTGTATACACTATTTTCACTTACGTTCCGGAGGGAAAGAAACAGGAACAGGTGCTCCTGGCCATTTCACCACAGCGTCACCCAGGGCTCTCAGTTGCACCGCAATAGCCAATAGAAACAAGAACTTTGCGACTTTACAAGCCAAAAAATGTAGCCTAGCCATCTTTATCTTTGCAACTATCAAACTTCTCAATTTTTCTGCTTTCTCCATGTTAATGTACCTTAACTTTATTTTTCCATATGGTTTCTCTTCACCCTCTATGATACCAACTTTCGTCCCCTCCATCTCTTAGATATATACGAACCAGGTACAGTACTTGAAAGTTCAAAATTAAGAGTTGAAACTACAACCACAATAGAACAAAATCTATCGCCGCTCGAGACTACAACCCTACTGGCCCATGAAAAGAAAAATAAAAAAAAGGCAGTTTTAGTTGAAACTTAACGTAAAGCTTCAATCTTTGGTTAGAGGAAGTTCATGAACAGGGAATAAAGCAAGAAACTATATTTCCCCGGCCATGTCCTGAATCCGCAGGATTAGAGGGGGTTAAGGTTTGTGGGGCTTTTAAGGAATTGGAGTGCCTACATGATATATGTTTATTGAAGGATGTTACATTAAAAAAACGTGTCGAACATTCACCCTTGCTCTGTTCTTGGAGGATTTTTGGTGTTTTCTTCACGTCAAAAACATTTGGATTGACACCCGTCATTTTATTATTCTTTAATCTTGTCTCAGAAATTACTGCTTCATTAATCAAGTTTAAGAGTTGAAACTTTTCATCTGCATATAGAAGGCTGGAAAGTAAAAGATACATCATGTTTGATAATACTAAGATACCATTGTTTGATATGAATCAATATTAAAATTACATAATTTTGGAGAACAGATATTAATCAGAAGTATATCCATTCAATATTTCTGATTTTGATGAAGAAATTTTATGTTTAAACACTTAAATTGTGAATCCAAACTGTTGGGGTTTCTCAGTAAACAGTTTGATGTTTCCAATTTTCTAAAATATTAGGTAATTAATTAGGAGTCAATTCAAAAGAATCAAGACCTTGTACATCAAAAAATAATTACGGTACAACGATGCATGAATTGTGAATTTATTATTTCTAATGGATGGTGGGTTCAACAATCAATCTTAAATGTCCCATAATTTAAGATTGAAAGGAGAAGGTAATAATGCAATTGAAGAAAGTAATGCCAACAATAAATTCATCAATATTTGTTCCTTGCATGCACCAGAAGGCCTCTTCTTAGGGTTCAACGAATTTAGATTGTGACACTAATTCATCTCTCTTGTACGCAGTGCAACTATTAATGCCACTTCAGTTTGATTATCTTTATATTCATTTTTTGCAAGGTATAAAAATAATTAATAATTATACAAGTATATGTAATCTTGGGATAACACTAAGATCCTTAAATTTGATGAACAGGCGCTGTTTCGACTGGCGTGTAAGAAGATTATGGTGCATAGAAACTGGACACGTACCATAGTAGGAATATTAAGCATATCTAAGGTGATTGATACCGCGATGGAGAAAAAAGAAGGTTTCCCACTACCAAAGAATGTGAAAAGTAGTATGCTAAATAGAGCCTGTACATGCAGGGAAAGGCATAAAGTATCGAAGGTGCGTTCACAGTCATATGTATTGGACACTATTGACTTTTCTCCGGGCATCCTTGCCATACATTTCTTCTAAATCTTAACTTTACGATGAGCAGAGACTGTGACAGGTGCTTTCTTTGCCATCGGAGGAGAGTGCATTGAGAAGAGAACAGATAGAATGGAGGGTTTGGAGGTTAACAAGAAGAGCTGGAATATGTGGAAAACCAAGCTGCTATTGGAAGTTGGCCAGTTCTGTGCCTGGGTTGGCAAAAATAGAAGAAATGTTATTTTTCAAGATATCAGTGGACTCTGGATCCGTTGATTTTGGACCACGGTTAAGGTTCGAGTATGTGTGCCACTTAATGCTGACCACCGGGAGTAACCAGTTTTCTAAGATTTGGATAGTTTCTTATTTCATAGTGAGCCTAAAGAAAACAGCATGGCTGCCTAAGGCTCGGCTAATACATCCTAAAAGCAGTTTTTGCCAGAATCCAACAGGCAGGGCTCGTGGACGGCATCTACATCTGAGGAGTTTAAATCCTTCTGATCCTTGAGGCGCTTCAACATGATGAAAAAAGCTTTTCAAGTCTCTGCAATTACGGCATCTAGGCAGTGCATGTTTTCCGATACCATTAAGAATGCATTACAGAAAATGAGTATCACCTTTAAGATTTGTACCAGTTTTTAATCCGAAATTTCATAGTGCAAAGTACTCAAAAGCTTGCAGTATTCCGTGCCGGCCAAGGCCCAACCCATTTGTACTATATCTTATAAACTACTGTACTAGTTTAATCAGTCTTCCACATCCAGAACTCATCTACACCACCAAACATAAAATTTTGAATGGGAAATTTGTACAAGGCCAATAAACATTTCAGCTTACTTTAATTTTCAACAACCGGATATCATATTTGATTGGCATCTAAACTATTAAGTTAACAAAAAGAACACAATCTGCGGATTTTCCCATTTACCTCTCCCAGATTCATCACCATATAGCTTATCCTTTTTGTAGCCTATTCCCATTCTTCACATGATGCATTTCGTTATTATCACACAATGATTTCTTCGTCAGCACTAATTTTCTCCAGTAGTTTACTTCTTCACATTCTTTTCATCTTCAATGTCCTGCAAATGTTTCAACGATTTCTGGCTGATCAACACCAACAAAATTAATATATGTACATTGCAAAAAGAAAGTCCTTATAATTCCACCAAAAACTTAAGGTAATTGCCTAATTAATTCCTATGATATGAATAGCCAAGTGAAAGATAATGTGTAACCAGTGCCACAGGGAGAAGATCATCATGAGAGGGACTTACAGAATTATCAATCTTGTCAAAATCGTCGTCAAAACTCCCATCAGCATCATCTGTGAGACATTATGCACAATTAGCAAACTGAATAATAGCAGAAAAGGAAACTGCAAGTATAAAAATTATTAATGATTGAGCTCAAAGCCATCAAATATGTTCCTTATCTATGCCACATTGGCAACTGTTCATATAAAAATCCAGATTACATGTCCTGCACACAAGTAATACAGTTTGCCAAGGAAATATCACTTCTTGCCCAGAATTACATAGAGGTTTACACTGAATAATAAGATGCGGCGTGATAACAAAGATGAGAAGCTGACAAGAAACTGCTTAGGATATACCCATGCCTCTCTTAGGAACAGAATCAGCTTCAAGCAAAAACTTCAAAATTAATTCCAATTTAATTAAGCTTCTAAAATATGAAGCACATTAGGTTTTCCATTCTGTATACATGAGCAAAATTATTGATAACCAACAGATTTCTCCAAATCAGTTTGTTGTTATAATGAGGGTCCTTTCTTTCCACATCAAACCAAAACAGGTAAAAACACCATACCTGCACCTCCATCACTATCTTCATGTTCGCCCAAAAGAAATGTATCCAGATCCTGCTCAGATGAAGCTGTTGAGGTCTTACTTTTCAGGCTCTTTTCAGCAAGTTGCAATTTAGAAATCTCCAAAGCCTCTGGATTTTTGCATTTATCATCTTTCATCTGCTCCTCAGCTTTGCGCATAACCTCCTCCATGTACTCCCTTTCATAACTGCATTTTAACCAACACGTATAAATCAGTTTTTTTGCTTTCTGTTTTTTTGAAGATTTTCATCAGCTCTACAACAATTACAGGATATGACAAATTCAGGTGAATGTATTATTGTATAGTAGTTAGCGTTTTGCAAGCTACATAAATCAAAATGAGAATCCAAAAGATAATTAGAGATACATACGGAGCAACATGGGTGCTGACGAGTGTAAAATAAATCCTCCAGAACCTCCTTTCTTTCATCACTCGTGGACATAACTCATATCTTAATCTCGAGATTGCCTAACGCATCAAGAAAAGAAAAACACCAGAAAGAAACATTCAACTATCACATAATAAGTAGCATACAATTTAAATCGCATTTCTGAAACCGCAAACGACAATATGATCACGTAGTAGCGTTGGGTTCACATGAAAATATGCATAAAATTTCAGAAAAAGAACAAGAAATTCAGTAGTTCACCTTGACAGTGGAGAGAACAAGTGTGGCATGTCTCTCCTGCCACTCAGTGAGATCCTTCCGTACATTAGATGCCGAAGTCGGCACATCAGACGGCTCAGCTACATCTACACAATTTTGACCGAAGCTCTGATTTTAGAAACACAACATAAGAAAAGAGAAAAAGAAACCGTACCGCATCCACATTGCTCAGGTAACCTTGGATAGGAAAGTGCTGAAAGGTAGTAGAAGTGAGTCCCTTAACAAAATCTCTCAAATCGTCGGTGATCCCAAATTTCCGAAGCCCCTCTTGGTCGTTGCCCGACGAGGAAGAGGAAGCTGAATTGGAAACAATGGAGAGGGACGAGAGCTGAGACGGAATGATGTCAGTGAAGGACTTGATGGGGATATGATCGGCTTGTTTGAGGGCGACGTCCTTGAGCTGATCAGCCTTCCTGGAGGCCTCGAGAGCGAGTTCTTTGGACTTTTTAGTGGTCTGGGCAACGAGATCAGCGATGTTGTTGGAGGAGGTTAGAGATTGGGATCTCTTGGCGGCTTCTTCGGCGAAGAGCCGAGCCCTCTTCCAGATGTCTTCCATTTTTTCCGCTACCTGTTGGCTGTTTCAAGTGTGCTGTAGATAGTGGAGAGGAGATTGGGGTTTACGTCGTCGTTAGTTTGAAGTGGATAATATATTTGTGTGTATGTAAACGAACATATTTAAGATTTAAAATATTTAATCAGTATTATTATTATTAAATAAAATTTATTTATTTATTTTAGTTAATAAAAATTAATTAATTTATAAAAATTGATTGATTAATTTACACGTGTTATGATGCAATTTACAATAAATAATAAAAATAGCATCTAAAATTTAAGCATAGAAAATTTTATTGCATCAAACTTATTTTAAATTCAGCAAAATATATGAATACCTTTTAAACTTTTTTAAATAAATATCGCACTAATTATAAACCATTTCTTATTTGCATAAAATTTGATAATTAATGGACACCTTAAGATTTTCTATTGTATAATCAAATCATTATCCTTAAAAGTTAATGTTAAAGATGGACTGAATTTTTATGGAAACACTTAAAAGGATGTATTCATATTTTTAGCCTTTTCAAATTTAGATGTAAAATGAAAATTAGGCTTCAGCACTTTCTCCCCTGTATAAAATTTAGATTTTAGAGTAAATAAAAAATGTATGATATTGCTTGTTGATGTAAATTCATCAAGTGATTATTAGTTCTATCGTCAATTTAATTTTAAGTTCATATAAACTATTTTATCTTTCTTTTGGTTCATGTATACATTAAAATCTTGCTCTTGTTGGAACAAACGATGCTCTAAGTTATAGTTTTGATGATAATAAAATATATGCTTTTTAATATTTTATTATATTAGTAATTAATTTGTAAAAGATTAAAAAAACGTGAACTATCAAATTCAATAAAAACCCAAATGAATAAAGGATTTAAACGAGACAAATGAAGCACTAAATGTATTTTAAAAAAGCTTTAAGATCATTTAAATCAAGTGGACCAGGAATTAAAAAAAAAGAATGAAGTCATTATATATGTAACAAATTATTGTAGTATTTTTAAAACTTTATTTTGGTTATTTTAATAATCTAGAAGTTTAATATTGGAAGAACATATTTTATTGACTGCAAAATACATAAATCTTTTAATAAACAAAGGGAACTTTAGTAGTTTTTATCAAATGAATATATTTTGATCTTTAAAGGAATTTAAAAAAATTTAAAAGTTTGTTTTAGGAGATTTGGTCAACCTATGTTATGATTTTAAAGTGTTTAGTGCATATAATGTCTAAACATTTGGTTGATCACTATCTTTAAAAGTGTTTATTTGGTTTGTGTCAGGAATATTATTTGATGCATTCGTCAACCAACATCACATTTTGATTGACCTATTTCACAATTATTAGTCATTATAATGATTAAATTGTCCCTGTAACATGCATATTTACTTATGTTGGTATAAAGGGATCATATTTGAGTTATAAGAAGGATCTTTGAAATTAAAGAGCCTTTGGAACCTATCTTAAAAGCTTCCAATCTGTACTTGTGAGCTTGAAGAGACTCATCAAAATTTATTGCTTCGAAGTTTTATAGTGAAATACTCAAGTTGGATACTTGGGAACTGGACGTAGGCTTCGTTATAAGCCGAACCAGTATAAATTGACTATGTCACTCTTTCTCTCTTAATTTTTAAAATTTTCACATCATAGTGTTGATGTTTAATTTGCAAGAGGCTCATTTACTTTTAGAATAGGCTCCTTCTGTTTTAATATTGCAAAAGGTTACTTTTGTTTTAAACGTTAATAGGCTCCTTTTGTTTTTGAACGTTAACAGACTCTTTTCGTTTTAAACTTTAATAGGCTCCTTTTATTTACATACTTTTTGTTGAGATTTAGCATATTCTTATCATTTACACAAATTGATAGTAACTTGCAAACTTTTT
The DNA here is from genome assembly GCA_026413385.1 of Erythroxylum gracilipes. NCBI lineage: Eukaryota > Viridiplantae > Streptophyta > Magnoliopsida > Malpighiales > Erythroxylaceae > Erythroxylum > Erythroxylum gracilipes. The sequence continues at coordinate 17,604,526 of JANZLC010000003.1, forward strand.
TAAGACACACACAATTTACCCCCCTCTTACATGTGTTTGCTTTATCATTTAGTATCAAAGTGAGGTTTCACATTTATTGTGTTTTACAACATGTGATAGATCATGACAAATAATTTAAGAAGCCTTGAAAGACAATCTGCCTTAAAGCCTCCTTATTTCAATGGAAACAACTACTTCTATTGGAAAAAGAGAATGACTATTTATCTTCAATCTGTAGATATCGAAATCTGGCAAGTTACCAAAGTTGGAGCCACACCTCCTGCTACTAACAACGTAGAAGTATGAACTAATGTTGATAGAAGAAATGCACATCTGAATGCTAAAGTAAGACATTGTCTGATTTGTGCACTATCTCCAAAAGAGTATGAAAAGATATCATACTATTCTAAAGCAAAGGAAATGTGGGACAAACGTCAAGTTACTTTTGAAGAAACAAAAGAGGTAAAGAAATATAGAATAAGTCTTTTAGTGAATCAATACGAAACTATTTGTATGAAACAAGGAGAAACTGTAGATAAATTCTTCGGATGTTTCAACAATGCCATCACAAACTTAAAGAACTTGGGAAACATATATCCTAATGATAAGCTTGTAACAAAGATTCTAAGGTCACTACTAAAGAAATGGAGACCTAAAGTGACAGCTCTAGAAATTACAAAGGATCTCGACACTATTTCACTTGACTGGTTAAGAAGAATTTTGATGATCCATGAAGTCAAGCTTAGGGGCGATGAAGGATCCTCATATAAAAGAGGAATGACACTAAAAGATTCAAACAAAATGTGAACTATCAAATTCAATAAAAACCCAAAAAGAATAAAGGATTTAAACGAGCCAAATGAAGCACTAAATATAATTTAAAAAAGTTTTAAGATCATTTAAATCAAGTGGACCAAGAATGAAAAAAAAGAATGAAGTCATTGTATATGTAACAAATTATTGTAGTATCTTTTTAACTTTATTTTCGTTGTTTTAATAATCTAGAAGTTTAATATTGGAAGAACGTATTTTATTGAGTGCAAAATACATAAATCTTTTAATAAACAAAGGGAACTTTAGTAGTTTTTGTCAAATGAATATATTTTGATCTTTAAAAGAATTTGAAAATTTTTTAAAAGCTTGTTTTAAAAGATTTGGTGACCTATGTTATGATTTTGAAGTGTTTAGTGCATATAATGTTTGAACATTTGGTTGATCAATATCCTTAAAAGTGTTTGTTTGGTTTGTGTCAGGAATATTATTTGATGCATTGGTCAACCAGCATCACATTTTGATTGGCCTATTTCACAAATATTAGTCATTATAACGACTAAATTGTCCCTCTAACATGCATATTTACTTATGTTGGTAGAAAGGGATCATATATGAGTTACGAGAAGATCTTTGAAATTAAAGAGTCTTTGGAACCTATCTTAAAAGCTTCCAATATGTACTTGTGAGCTAGGAGAGGCTTATACTACTCGAAGTTTTATAGTGAAATACTTAAATTGGATACTTAGGAACTGGACGTAAGCTTCATCATAAGCCGAACCTGTATAAATTGATTGCGTCACTTTTTCTCTCTTAACTTTTAAAATTTTCACATTATAATGTGTGTCTAATTTGCAAAAGGCTCCCTCACTTTTATAATAGGTCAATTAAGCACTATAGATGAATTCTTCGGACGTTTCAACAACACCACCATAGCTTTAAAGAACTTGGGAAAGATATATCCTAATGATGAGCTTGTAACAAAGATTCTAAGGTCACTGCTAAAGAAATGAAGACCTAAAGTGACAACTCTAGAAACTAAAAAGGATCTTGACACTATTTCACTTGACTAGTTAAGAGCAAATTTGATGATCCATGAAATCGAGCTTAGGGGAGACGAAGGATCCTCACACAAAAGGGGAATGATATTAAAAGTAGCTAATGAATAAAATCCATCAAACGGTGATGAAAACGACGCTGAGTTGTAAATAAATGGAAATGATGAATTCAATTTCATGGTAAAAGAAATATGCACATTTCTACAAAAAGAAGCTAATGAAGAAAAGAGAAGGAAACAAGAAAATTGGAAATAACAGGTTCCTATCAAAAGGCAACAATAGTAGTAGCAATACACAAAACAATCAAATCATATGTTATCACTGCAAAAAGCCTAGACACATAAGACCAGAATGTCCTCTTCTTCAAAAAGACAAAATAGAGGATAGAAAACCCAAAAAGCAAGCTATGACTACAGCTTGGTCAGATGAGGATTTTCAAAACTTTAAAGAAGAAGAGCCTAAAAAGTCGACAATGTTTGTTTTATGAGGTATATTATTCTGACTTTGATATTGAAATTGATGAATTAAGAGATGGATATCATGAACTATATGATTAGTATACAAAATTAACAAGTTGAGTAGCCAAGAATAATGATGCATCCTTAATGAATAAGATTAAATTATTAGAATCTGCAAATAAAAGTTTGTTGTTTAAAAATATGTCTCTTAAAAGTGATAATAAGCAAAAAGTCCTTGAAAAGGAATTTTTGGAACAAAAGGTAAGTCAATTAGAGAATGCATTGCTTGAAAATGATTCTGTTAAGATAAAACAATTACGGAAAAAGTTACTGCTCTAGAACTTGATAAAGAGAAATTTGGAAAAAAAAGTCATTTCTTTAGAAAAAGATCTTGCTAATTTTGTCGATGGAAGGAATAATCTTGATGCATTACATGGCAATGGTAAACGTGTTTTTGATAAGGCTGGAATAGGATACAATGAAAATAATAATATTAGGCCATATAAGATTTTCTTTGTTAAATCCAATAGTAGCTATAGTCAAAATAGCGATAACCTAATAAATAGTAACTGTTATTCATCTGCTTTTTGCATTTACTATAGTAGACATGGCCATATTAGTCATTCTTGTAATTTCAGATAATGAAGAAATTATCATAAATGTATGTTTGGGGTCCAAAAGGTCAAACCACTAACCTGAAAGAACCCAAAAAATAGGTACCTAAAATGAGATAATATATTCTGCAGATGTGCTTCAGAACAGAGACAAGAGAAAATCAATAGATAGTTGATAGTGGTTGTTCGAGACACATGATAGGTGAAATATCATTTCCTCCATCTTACTGAAAGAAAAGATGGAGGCAATGTTGTCTTTGCTAACAAAAACAAGGCAAAAGTCACTGGAATTGGTAAAATTGGTGACTCTAATCCTGCTTCTATTGATAATGTTCTTTGTGTTGATGGATTGAAACATAACTTGTTAAGTGTAAGTCAACTATATGATAAGGGTTATAGAGTCACTTTTTATGCATCCCATTGTGAAATAATTGATAATTTTAATGATCATATTGTATTTGTTGGTCCTAGAAATCAGAATATATATTGTGCTAAATTGGAAGACATGTTTTTACAAAATGTTAAGGGTTTTGTTTCACTAAACAAGGATTCATTTATCTGGCATAAAAGATTTGGACATGATAACATGAGCATTTTATCAAAATTATCCAAAAATGAATTAGTAAGAGGACTACTGAACTTGAAGTTTGAGAGTAATCAGGTTTGCGAAGCTTGTATAAAAGGAAAACAAATTAGAAGTAGTTTTTCTCTTAAAAATGTTGTTTCTACTAACCAGCCGCTTGAACTTGTACTTGTAGATTTATTTGGTCCTATTAGGACTCAAACTTTGGTGGTAAACAGTATGGTTTTGTTATAGTAGATGATTATTTTAGATTTACATGGGTTTATTTTCTATCAAATAAGGATGATATTTTTGAAGTTTTTGAGAAGTTTTGCAGAAACATTCAGATTGAAAAAGGGTACTACATTACATCAATTTGGAGCGATTATGGAGGAGAATTCGATAACAGAAAATTTGAAGATTTATGTAATGAAAATGGTATAACTTATAATTTTTCATGCCCAAGGATTCCTTAGTAGAATGGACTTGTTGAGAGAAAAAAACAAAACCCTTATTGATATGCCTAGGACAACATTGTGTGAAAGTGGTCTATCTCATTGTTACTGGGCAGAAGTTGTATCTACTGCTTGTTACATACTTAACAGTTGTCTTATAAGACCTATTATCAAAAAGACTCCCTATGAGTTGTGGAAAGGAAGAAAATCAAATGTTGCTTACTTTCGAGCATTTGGCTGTGAGTGCTTTATATTAAATAATGAAAAAGACAATATTGGAAAATTTGATTCCAAATCAGATGAAGCCATCTTTCTGGGTTACAGCACCACTAGAAAAGGATTTAGAGTTTATAATAAAAGAACAATGAAGATAAAAGAATAAATACATGTGATATTTGATGAAGCACTACCCTCGACAACAGCAGCTGATTCAGATGATGAAAAGCATCCTTTAGTTCCTAAAAATACGTCTCAAACTCAAACTACATCTATAGTACTTTTGAAATTACAAGATCAAGAAGGTCATTCTGAAACTAGGATAGAGCAGGCTCCTTCTCTAAGAACATCTCAATAGGAGCCTATGCAAGGAAAAACACCTAGAGAATGGAGAGGTCTTGATGTACTTAAGTATATTCTGGGAGACCCTTCTGAGAGTCTAAAAACCATATCATCTTTGAAAAACAATTATGTTGCCCTCATTTCATAATTAGAACCAAAGACTATTGAAGAGGCTCTTACTGATGTAAATTGGGTTTCAGCTATGAAAGATGAGCTAAATCAGTTTGATAAGAACAAAGTTTGGAATCTAGTACCTCATCCACAAAACAAGTCAGTCATTGGAACTTGTTGGGTATTTCAAAACAAACTTGAAGAAAATGGTAAGGTGGTAAGAAACAAAGCCAGATTTGTAGCTCAAGGCTATAATCAACAAAAAGGTATTGATTTGATGAGACTTATGCACCTATTGCTAGATTAGAATTTTACTTGCTTTTGCATGTTATAGAAAATTTAAATTACTCCAAATGGATGTCAAAAGTTTTTTCTTAAATGGATATATTAACGAAGAAGTGTTTATTAAGCAACCTCTAAGTTTTTAGAATGAAAACCATCTTGATTACATGATGAAGTTAATTAAAGCTCTATATGGTCTAAAGCAAGCTCCTCGAGCATGGTATGAAAGATTAAGTAACTTTCTGTTGGAGAATAACTTTGAAAGAGGAAAGGTAGATAAAATCTTATTTATCAATAAAAAGGAGAATGATTTACTCATAATGCAAATATATATTGATAACATAATATTTGGTACTATTAATTCATCCTTCTGTGCATAATTTTTAGCCTTAATACAGGGGAAGTTTGAAATGAGTATGATTGGAGAACTATCTTTCTTTCTTGGGTTGCAAATTAGGCAAACAAAAAAAGGAATCTTCATTAGTCAAGATAAATACACAAAGGAACTCATCAAGAAATATCATTTTGAAAATGCCAAACTGATGGGTACTCTTATGAACACTGGAACTAAACTTGATAAGGATGAAGAAGGCAAGGCTATGGAAGAGACAAAGTACAGAGGAATGATTGGATCACATCTATATCTTATAAGCTTAAGACCAGATATTATGCTTAGTGTGTGTCTTTGGGCACTATTTTAATCAAATCCAAAAGAAAGTCACCTTCAAGTAGCCAGGAGGATCTTTCGCTATCTTCTTGGAACTATGGATTTTGGAATATGGTATCCAAAAACTGATTCATTTAACATAGTTGGCTATTGTGATGCAGATTATGCAAATGATAAAGTTGATAAGAAAAACACAAGTGGTCACTATCAATTTCTTAGAGTATGTCTAGTTTCTTGTTCTTGTAAGAAACAAAATAACATAGTGCTTTCGACAACTGAAGTGGAATATATAGTAGTTGTTAACTGTTGTGCTCTAATCTTATGGATGAAACATCAACTCCAGGATTTTTCTCTAAACTTTAATCATATTCTTATACTATGTGATAGTACAAGTGCAATCAATCTTTCTAAAAATCTTGTGCATCATTCTAAGACTAAGCATATAGAAATCAAACATCATTTTCTTAGAGATCATGTTTTGGAAGGAACCATTGATCTTTTGCATGTTAAAACTGAAAATCAAGTAGTTGATATCTTCACTGAGCCACTTTCTGAAGACATATTTTGTCTGTTAAGAAAAGAGCTTGGTATGTGCAGATTATCTGATATTTAACTCTATATGAAGGTTCAATGCTATTTTTTTTGTAGATATTAGTATATTCCTTTTAATATGTTCTTTAGCAAGCTCCTCTCAATTTAGAAGGCTCCTCTTAGTTTAATAGGATAGAATACACGTGCACTACAAGAGAAGTCTAAATTAGCGACGAAAATTTAACGACGGTAAAAAAACCATCGATAATTACCGACGAAAAGAGTATAGATGTAGGTAATGTCGTTTGAAAAATTACTTTAGCGGCGGTAGAAATTTGTCACTAAATTTGGGAGAAAAGGTGTACCAAGGGATGTTACCGTCAGTAATTTCATCTGTAAAAATCCTTGTCAGTCGTCGACTTTTAACTCTAACAAAACAACGTCATTTGGACATAAACCAAACGACGTCATTTTGGTGGAATTAAAATGTTGAAACCTTGACGAACAAAACGACGTCGTATGAGATTTAATCAAACGACGTCGTTTTGCACTTTTAAACATATATACCTTAACCACAACAACGTCGTTTTGGTTAAGGTTTAAATGTTTTAATCATAACCAAAATGACAACGTTTTGTTTATGTTTTAAACGTTTAAATCATAAGTAAAACGACGTCGTTTGATTTTTTAAACCAACCCCGAAGCCCTCCCCCAACCCAACCCCGCGCCTACGCCTACCGAAGTTGTCTTCCTCCTCCATCTGTCACCTTCATCTGCCATTGTCGTCGTCTGGAGTTGAGTTATTGTCGTGGAGCAGGTGCGTCTCCAGCGTTGTCTTCTCTGGCAGTCTAAACTCAAGGTATTGTCCTCTTCTCCGTCCTCTCCTTTCTCCGTCCTCTCCTTTCTCCGATGATTAACAATCCGTGGTTGAATTTTTTGGTTCATATGGAGTTTGTTTTTTGGTTTTAGTTGTTAATTACTGATTGTTAATGATGGGTTGTGTATTTGTTGGAGAATGATGGAAAAAGATTGGTAATTTGTCTTGAATTAGGGATGAATTGGTTAATGCATACCAAGTGTTTGATAAAATGTACTCTTTTTTATAAAAAAAATTGATTTGAAGGAATTTCAATTGTTCCCCTAAGTTTGTTAGGAGATTACTAGTTTTTTTAAATTTTGAAACATTTCCTCTTGATAATTAAAAGGATTTATATATAAAGGATTTTATACATAATGCCCTACATGTACAAGATTATCAAATGATTAAGTGCTTATTTATGTAAATGACGAAGATTAGG
>JANZLC010000003.1:17611969-17633765 GCA_026413385.1 Erythroxylum gracilipes
AAGGAAAAAGGAAGAGGAGGATGAGAGCTTCCATTAGAGCCAACAAACTCTTCATTTGGTGAAGAATCAAGGTAAGAATATGTTTGATTTGTTGGATTTTTAGAAAGATTTTGGTTTATGAAGCTTAAGAAATGTATGGGTTTAAGAATTCTAAAATGAATTTTAGTGAATATGTCTTATGGGTTTCTCATTTGGAATGTCTATTGATTTGGGAATTTTTTGTCAATGTTGAAGAAAATCAAGAGAGGTAAGAGGAGCAAGAGTAGAGGCTTTTTGAGCAAGGTTTTCAAGCAAGAAAATTAAGGTGGGTTCCATGTTTATAATTAAGTAATGAGCCACTAATGTTTTCTTTTGAATCAAGAGAATAAAAGGATTTCAATTAAATGTTGCTTTTATTGCTTTTGATTGATTTGAGAAATTGCTACATGTTGTGGTGTATGAAATTTTGATGATGAATTGTGTATTGCTAAATGAAAGGGTTTTCAAAAAATTACATGTTCATGAAAAAAAAACAAGTTTCTGAAATGTTGCCATTTGGGCAATCTATTTTCAAGTCATGAATTACATGTTATATGGGTTTGGTTTGGTCCGTTCTATTCTGTCAAGTGCACTTGTCTAATGGCTTCTCCTGCCTACCTGTTAGTGCATGGAGCTCCTTCATGGACTCCCTTACGACTATACAAAATCATTATATGGGATTGTGTTAGTTAGTTCTGTTCACGACTACAAAGGACCATTATATAGGAATGTGTTAGTACGTTCTGTTACGAACTACCCAAACCATTATGATGATATGTTTATATGTGTTTACAAGTTTGATAAATGCATGATTTATGTTGCTTATGAATTGTTTGATAAACAAGAATTTGAGAAACATGTGTTTTATGATTCAATAAGAATTTTCTATGACAATGAACTTTTTGGATGGTTTTGTATGTTATCCTTTATAAACCTGTTACCCACGAGCTTTAAGCTCACCCCCACTTTCCGTCCCATCCTTAGGTGAAGAGAATGAGATCGAGTGAAAGTGAATCAAGGCGTCACTCATAATTTGCATATTTTGTTTTGTTTTGGAGTACTTTATGTAAAACAAGGCTGTAGTTACTTTTTGAGCAATTATAATTCAAGTATCTTGTGTATTTTGGGGATTTTGTGAAATGATGTATTGTGGCATGAGATGCCATTAAAGTTTTGTAAAAATTTATCTTATGATGTTAATGAAATATGAATTGTGTATGGATGATGTTAAGTTGAAATTAGGTATGTTTAAAGTCATTAACTTGAGATGATGAATCTTGAGCATGAACTATTGTTATATATATAAGTGAGATACTATGGAAAAGAAAGATAGGAATGTTATGAATCATGAGATGTTGTTGAATATAAAGAGTCAAATGAATTGAGGTTGAGAGTTTGATGAATTCCAATTGGTAGTTGAATTGATTAATGATGTTGTAATAGAGGAAATGAAGTTGGGATAAATTTCAAGTTTTTCATGAGGGTAAAATGTGTGTTTTGACTTCCAGGGGTAAACTGGATTAATTTAGGTAGAATTAGACAAATTTTCCTTCATGAAAGTTGTAGCTCGTCCTTATATCTTTCTAATGATATAAAGTATGCAATTTTTAGATATTGGAGTTGAGAGATATGATCGTTTGAGTAGGTGATGTTGCATAGGATATGTATATCGAATAACTAGGGTATATGAAGTAATATCGCGCTAGAAAGAGTTGATTTTGGGAAGATTATGAATAAAAAGGATGTTAGGATGGATTTAGGATCCATAGGAGGGGTCTTGGAGGGTGAAAATTTTGTTACACTAGAAAGTTACACGGTCTGCCCATGTGAAATCACATAGGCCGTGTATTCTTGCTGAAAAACTGCCAAACTAGAAAGTCACACGGTCTGACCGTGTATATTCACACGGTCCTTCCTTTGTCCATATGATAGAATTTCATTCAAAGTCTTCACGAACATTGTAGAGATAGATGTCCTCTTTCAAATTGTCCAAAAACGACATCAATCCGACATCTGTAGTGAAAGTTATAGCAATTGCGCTAAGGAAGGTACAAAATGATTAAGGATATAAACATTTTGAATTCTTTTGGCCATAACTTCATCATCTGACCTCCAAATGAAGTGATTCTTGAAGCGATAGATTCCTAGCATGTTTTTCTACCCTTCCATAAAAATCAGTATCCTTTAAGGTTCATTTGGAAAAGATTGATGGAAAGAAAGTGAGGGATCGGTTGGAAGAGCATGATAGGGTTATGAACACACTTTAGATTTTCAAGCATATCTTGAGCTATAGATCTCCGAATGAGATGGTTTTCATTTCAAAATAAACTAGAGATATAGAGGTACGAGTGTTCTGAAGAAGTAAAATTTGTGATTTCGTGTTTGACTAGTAGGGCATGCCACCTTTGTGGGATGTTGGCTAATGGGGGTACATTGAAATAACCCTACAAGGAAACCCGCTCATGCTTTAGGACTCTGGATAGTTAGGCTTTGGAAACGGGGTCCAATATGTATGGTATCAGAGCAAGAGTTGGATTCCAAAAACAAGTGGGGCCTAACAGTTGTGGTATCAGAGCAAGAGTTGGACTCTAGAAACAAAGAGGTCCAATATAAAAAGTAATCAAATAAACAGTGAGTTGCTAATAAAGATTAAGGTTTGATCAGATTGAATACTTAGGAATAATTCTTTCCTTAATTTGTTTATTTTAATCTTGTTGATTTAATTTATGTTTGATCCTAGATTTCCTAATGTTATGATTATTATCTCCAAAGATCTAATCAGTTAACCCTAACTGAATTTGATTATTCTACATTTGTAATCTCTCGATTCATAAAACTATTCCTAACTTATTCCATTTGATCCAAAACAATCTATTAGCTAATTAATTTCACAACCAAGATCTCTCTTTGATTGATCGATAATTTGATAATTGTAGGTCTATTAAATTGTCAACTCTCATTGTACAACCTAAAACTAATTTCTTTGACTCACTCTCTTGATTTATTGTCAAGTTTATGTACTACAATTATCACAAATATCCAAATATGTATTGAAATCAACAATAATTAAAGTTCACAAAATAATTCCAAAATAATGCCTAATATGGGTTTAGAAATCTATAGACATGTTAAACATGATACAATTCCAATTACCATCAAGATAATGAAAGAAATAAAGGAAAAGAATAAAAACTCTATTGACTCTTTGATTTGGAATGTTGGAGTTTCCTTATGCTTTTATTAATCTCTCTACTTTGATTCACTTGTGATTTGTGGTTGCTGTATTTTTTTGTTGTATTTCACATTCTTATATAGCTCTTTAGGGTTCTAGGGTCACATCTAGGGTTTCCCAATTTGTTTGATTCCTCAAACCCTAAAAGCATGAAAAAGAATAGATTTCAGTATAACAGATTGAATGACTTAGTATTTGTTCGATACAACTTAAAACTTCAAGAAAAATATGTTATTATTATTAAGTTAAATATAATTTCTTATAATTTTTTAACAACTAAATTTTATTGTTTACTAGACCTCTTAATAGAATAAGTAATTCAGCATATCCAATTTGCATTGATAATATCAATCTCTTGGCATATTAGGTTTTTTGAGAAATCGAGTTTAATATATGAAAGTGACTTGGAAAATAATCTTAGATAGAAAAGTATTGACATGTTATTTGATGTAACGAATTTAAATGATGTTGAAGATGAAGCTTCTCTCAATAATAAGAATTTTGTACCAAATGAGAATTGGAGTCAATGCATTTTTAACAAATGTTTGAATGAATGAAGTTTCAGATTTTTGTTTATCCTCTTCTTTTAATTTCACTTATATTTGATATATATGTTAAATTATATATGTGCAATATAATTGTAAATATCTTTGTTTTAGGTTTCACTTCTATTTAGTTCTTCGACACGAACTCTTGTTGTAAATTGTAATTGTTAGAAAGTCATGGATATTGATTATTCTTTTTATTTGACGTTTTGATATAACTATTATTTTATGATGAAATTGTAATATTTTTAAATATTTTGTATTGTTCTTAATTTTGTATTTGTGTGATGAATAAATGATCTTTTTTATATTAATTGTGGTTATTAATTATATGTAAAATATGTAAAAAAAATAACGTTAATAAAAATAAATAAATTGTTATTATTTTAAATTTCTATTATTATAATTTTTTAAGACATGGTTGATATAAAATTATATATTATGTAGTATAATATATTGAAAGACTATTTTGTAATTTTAAAAAAATTTAAGAACTATTTTATATATTTAAAAAATTACTTGAATCAATACTCGGTATTAACTACTCGGTATTAACTAGTATCAATAAAGTACTATACCAGAACTAAATCCGATACGGATATAGTATTCATAATATAATATGAGCCTAATCCGAGCTCTTACTATCAATGGTATGAAGTGGATCTTACATACCGATCAACCAAGGGAGAGGTCGGCAGCAAATGAAAGGAGGGAATGAGTGGGAGAACATAAAACAAGAACAGAACTAAGAGTTCCAAAACAAATACGAAGAAGCCCTCAGTATAATTCCTTTTTAGGACGCTTCGCAGTTCACTCACCTACTGTTGCGAGGCTTGACTTCAAGTTCTAGGAGCCTCCACACAATAATAACATTAATATTAAAAAAAACCTTCCAATTGGTGGGAATATCCCATAAAAGTCAATTCGACCCATTGTTTTTAATTTTATTATCTTTGTTGTTGTCTCTTTTTTAACTTTTTTAGACGTGATTACTACGTTTCATACAAGGACCTTGGACTTTCGGGCTCCAATTCTTCCACCCAATGTGATGGGGAATTTGAAAGTGCAGTTATGCCACCTAATGGTCCTAACTCTATCCAAGTCGCCAGAAGATACAAATTCATCCAATTTAAAGACATCTCTAATCGTACATAAGACCAAACTCGGTATCATAATGGTGTAACCTACTCCACATATACTCTAAACCAGATTTAAGACACACAGACGGCCGCACAGATATATATATATATATATATAAAAAGTGATGCAACCAAAAGAGAAAAAAAAAACATATCTTGTAAGCATCTCATAATTTTTAACATATGAACAGAGTAGAAATGTCAGAATCTACAGCAAAGAATGCTATCCCTCCATCTCCTATGCTTCTGTAATTGTCGACGGTTTGCTTTGGCCATCCTTACAGGACTGCTATTCCATTCAGTCTGCAATCTATTGCGAGATATAAAGCAAGACAAAAGCATTAGATACACATTCAAGGACCATACGTAAAGAAGAAGAAACAAATTATCTGTTGGTCAATTACACTGGAAAAGCAAAGGAGCGCATGCTGGTGCTGCTGCTATCTGATCTAATAGAGAGGCTGCCAGAACCTACAATTGGTCCCGAGTAGGTAATTAAACCTGATGGAGGGCATGCTGAAGAAAAACTCGACTCCCCAAAATTGTATTGAAATAGACTTGAAAGTGGCTTGGCATTTGAATCTTCAAGCCTGGATGAATATGATGAATATTGAATCTGGGGATGATCATAGTCAACATTTTGTAGACAACCCTCACTTGAGCTTGCTCTGGGTGCAAAAGAGCCAAAGTCATGTGTAATGCTTCTAGTCCCCAACTTACTATCACAAGGTACTTCATCCACCATTCTACTGGGTGATTCTTCAGTCACAGACTTCAGAGCATGGCTCGTCGATTTTCTACTCTTGCCACCAGTGTCTGTAGATTCCAGAGCAGCATCCAAAGTTGTTCTATCTTGGCTAAGGTCAGATTTATCAGTTGCAGTACCAACCGACGGCGTTGTCAAGAATGCTTCCCGACTGTAATCTGTATCTTCAGCTGTAGAAACCACTTGAATTTGGATCCTCCCCTCTCCGTCAGTTTCGTACTTTTCATGGGCAGAGGACGGTGGCACGATAACATTTCCACTAGGCATCTGCTGTCAGGCATTTCAAAACATTATAACCCACATTACACTATAAAGATTTTTTAACCCGCCTCCTGTTCCAACTTACCCCTTCCCCATCATGCATATATCCACTAATCTGAAAACAAGACCCATGTAATTTTTCAATAAAAAGTTGAACTATGAATTTTCCTATATGGAAGCTAAAAGTAGATATGTTCCCAATCATGGTATCAAGTTATTCTACTAACACATTCCTTAGTTCTTGACTTTGTGAAAAAGTTATTTCAACAAAAAGGGTAGATAAAACAATTTTTATTGCAAATCATGTCTTTCAATACTAGTTTGCATAAGGTTATTAACGACACAGCACAATGATTACAAAGTTCATACCCCACTATACAATCAATTGCCAACCCACCAGTTAAATTTTATGACAAAACAGAAATATATAAGTCAAATGCATCACATAGTTTGGAGAGAGACGTCACAATTCAAACTAGATGTCTATTTACTATAAGTAGAAGCCTTTTGATCTCAAAAATCTACTTTTGAATTGAAAAATTCTTACCTGAACAGACTGCGACTCTTCAATTTCAACCGTGCTGCTTTTGGCTGACTTGGAACGGGAAAGTTCTTCACCGAACTGTGCAATTGAAAGTAAGTCCTTAAGTGAAATGGCCCTTTTGAATGTGAGATTTGTGAGCTTCTCCATGGAATCATCTCTTACTCCCTCCCTTAATATTAAACTTTCAGGCTCGAGTTTACGGGAAAGCTGATTTATAAAGCCCTTCTCTTCAGATGATTTACGAGCATCTGCAACCGGCAGATGTAGATACCTGTTTTCTTTTTCTGTTGCACATTTCTCCCAATCAGGGAATGACTCCTCAGTGCCATGACTTTCATGTGAGATCCCACCATCTATGTCTTGTCCAGGACGCAGGATAGCGCGCACACTTTTCTCAACAACATCTGTGTCAAACAAAAATTTATCCTGGGAAGGAACTCCCTCATCAACGCAGATGTCCTTAATGACATGGTCAGTATTCTCTTCATAACAAACCTTCAACTCTGGCAACTCATGTTCAATAACTCGTTTGTCCATATTTAGACCTGAGTCCTTCCCAAATGACTGCAATTCAGAAGAAGGATGAGTAGTTGGCATTGGTGCCACAAAATCTCTGATCACTTTTTCATCATCCACCAAATTATTCTCTCTCAAGGAATATTTAATCTTTGAGTCTCTCCAAGCATTTTTGTCATTCAAGACAGATTGTAACTGATCAACATCACTTTGCTTATCCTTGAAATTGCAAATTATTCCATCCTGATTCTCCTTCACAATCCCATTTTGAGGTTCAAGTTTTCTGGATTGAGGACCATTTTCATTGCATTCAATAGGTTTAGACTCAGACCTCTGGCCCATAGTTCCATGGGAAAAAAAACTGTTCACTATCTGCAAGATGCATCATTCACAATATGTAAACCACATAAAATCTTAGTTCCAATTTTGAAACTTGCATCTTGAAAGCATGAAAAGATCTATTTTCCTACAACAATTTAAGAAAATGAATAAAACCAAAAAAGTTAGATATGAGGTTCTTCATAATCAATTTCCCTGCCATCTTAAGCAGCATGTCCTGCAAGTTTTAGTTAATTGAAAAATGAACAAAACTTCTGCATAAAAACTTGACCAGATTAAGGTTCTAACATCAACAACATATAAGACACCAAGGATGATACCACCAAAGAGGCCATAGTCACCGGGACTATCCAAAGTATCAACAATGTATAAAACACCAAAGATGATACTAACAAAGAGGCTATGGTCAATGGATCTATCCAAAGGTTCAACAATGCTCAAAGTTACAGGAATGATAACTTCAGGTACCAAAGATGAACTAGGTATCCAGTAAAAATTGAATAATAGAAATAATACTACCATCACATTCCTTACCAAATTTCATGTTTCACATTCAGAGGTCAAAGGATGGAAAATGGAAAACTCTGGACTCTTTTCCATCTTGATAATATCTTTATACATACCGCTTTGACATTTGTCTATTAAAGAGGCATCAATGAGCACCAATGAAGCCACTCTAGGGAAAAATAAAATAATAAGAAGACAAAATCAGCAGAATAGAAACAAATCCAGATGAAAATGTCAGATTTTATTTCAATTGATCCTGTACACAACTATAAACAGATTTATACAGCTATCTGAAATATATTTGTACAGCTATCTGTAACAAGGAATTGGTAAATGAGAGACAATTCGGCAAATCGGTGACCATAAAGTTTAATGTAAAGAAGAGAACAAGTGAAGAAGGCCTATAATTGACAAAGAATAAAATGAGTCTGAATCCTATGCTTACATTAACAAGTCGATTAGGAACTGATACAAAATCTAAAATACACCTAAGCATATTTCAGGGTCAAGAACTAAAAGTTGAGCAAAGAGAATTAAATCACAAATCTAATAATATCTCAATGAGTTTCTTCAGTGTCTTTCCTATATAGAAGTAAACAGCGAGAACAAGTTATCTATAGTATAAATTAACGTTTTGAGGCAGTGGAGAGAACTAATGAGCATAACTCAAGCTATTATCCTTACTTCTTAGCTCAAAAACCCATCAATATGTGTCAACATGGACCGGTTAATAGATTTCAAATATAATGACAAGATAATCTTCCGAAAAAGAAAAACAAGGTTCTCTGAGGCTGATACTTTCGGGTAACGATGTGGTTCTTAAATCTGTCTTCTATCAGAGCAAAAGGACAAGAACAAATATTGAACTTTTGGGGAAGTTTACGAGTATTTCTAAGACAAAAACAATTACTATTATTTTAAGAGATCAAGAAAGCAGCTCTTATGGGCCCTCCTCTTACAACCAGACCAACTCCTTTCTGTCTGGTAGCTCCTGATTGGATCTCATCCATCATCATCACAATTAAAAACCAAAAATCAAGAAGAAATTTGAGAAACTCCCAGATGGGTTTCCTCACTTAGATCCCAGTGGGAAACTAAATGACAGGAAATGAATGATGTGAACCAGATTCCAAGAAGCACCAACACTCAAATGCCGGAACCAGAACTAGAAATTGAAAAGAGGAAAAAAAAATCATAAAAATAGATAATGCAATACCTCTCTGTTCAGCCAGAAGAAGTCAGCAAACTTCTTCCCTTCTCTTCTTTTCAGGCACCGGAATCAAAAAGCTGTGTGTCCTAAACGTGAGTGACAACAAAGAATATGATTAGAACCAACACACCCAATAAACCCACAATAACAACAGAAGGTTTTTAGATCAAGCCCGTGAAAAGTCGCACTTAGCATAAGGAAAACAAGTAGAAAAAAAGGAGGAGGAGAGAGAAGCAAAAACCTTGATGAAAAAAGTTTGAGGAAGAGTAGAAAAGAAGAAAGAAATGAGACAGAATAAACAAACGGAAATCTGTCTCTGTAATTAATGCCCACGCAACCTATGAGCAGTTAACGCCTCTCTCTGTCAAAACCCCACCACATTAAATTGGCCTCAGCTTTTGCATTAATTTTCTTTAGCATTTCCCAACTAAACAGCCCCAAACCAGAAAAGGAAAGGCTGAGCTTCAAACTTTGCAGGGCAGGGCCAAAATAAATGCAAATGGATTCTACTTCTACCGTAGTCATCACCTTTGAGTTAAGTAGAATGAAGCAGAGAAGATTTGTAGGTAGAAGTTAAGAAAAGAGAAGGGGGGGAAAAAAAGAGAGAGAGAGGGAGATGGTGTGGTATCACTGTCAATACAAGTCAATTTTTTTTTCAAAATAAACAAAAATAGTTTTTATTATTACTTTATTAAAATAGTTAAGTAATTTTTGAGAATTTACTTCTTGTGCAAGAAAAAATTACAAGAGGAAAAAGAATATCAATATAAGGATGCATATCAAGTTCTTAATTCATTTGATTCTTTCTTTTTCTTTTTCCAATGGGTCAAACGAATTGAATAAAATGCTCTTACCTTAGATGAACTAAATAGAAAATGGAGAAAATCTTATGAAGATATATTCTTCTAAGCCAATTCTAACACATATATTCAATAGTAGTATACGTTAAAATAACATATACAATAAATGTAAAAGAAAACGAAATACCTTTAGCCTTTTTGTTATTTGTGTTTGAAGAATTAGCGTTTTGGAATTCTTCAAAGCTCTCAATTTGATGGTGTATATTTTTTCAAAAGAGAAAAGAAGTTTAGGGACCTCCAAAACCCGCAAGAAAAGCCTATATGAATGTGCTCCTATTAAACACATTATCAGATACCATCAAAACAAGAATTTATACCTATTAATTACATAATTTTGGACCATTACTACCAAAAATATGAAAAGTTCTCACATTCTTCCACTTATTCTATACGTTTAACTTGGCATTAAATCCTAATATGATCCAAATATAATATACAAATCATGGTAATGACCCTGTTTGGAAATCAGTTGATTGCATTAGTTGTTAGTTGATTCTATCAGCTGGTCTAACCAGCAGATTGCATTAGCTATTTGTTAGAGATGTTTGGTAAAATTAATTGTTTAGTATTAGCTATTTATGTGTAAAATAACTTATGAGAACATGACTTTAAAAAAATTATAAGGGTATGAATATTATATATCTTAGTATTTAGTTGAATATTCTTATAGGAATTTAGATTTTAGATATTTAATTCTACAAAAAAATAATTTTATAATTTTAATAAAAATATAGAACATATAATAATGATGATGATGACTATGATAAAAAGTTTTTTTATGTTTGTAAATTAACCAACTCCTTTTTAAGGAAATTTGTTTTGTTATCTTGGTAATTTTCTTTTGTAAGAAATATTTTTGCCAATGTTTTGGTATTTATAAATTTACTTTTAAATTTTTCATAAAAATATAAATAAATTTTGACATTTTTCGTTAAAACCTAAAATAATTTAGTCAACTTCTAAAAGTAAAATTAATAACTTCATATGTAATAATCGTACAATTTTATTGTTGAAGCTACATGACAAACTTTAACAATTAGATTAATACTTCTAATATATTTGCAATAACAATATCAAAATGACATTATTTTAATTATAATCAAACCAAATTTGGTCTAAGAAAAAGTTTGATTGAAAAATTAGCTTTTATCCTGCCAACTTACACAAGATGCCAAAATGCAATTTATCCTACATAAGAGAGAGATGTTTCCATATAGGATTTCATCCCAAACATCAGTTCCAAAATGCAAACAAAACAGAGGTTTTACTCTGTTTAGATGAATCAATCAAATGTCAAATGCAGAATTGCTGCTTTGAATAAGGAATTCACTGGATTTACAGTTGGAAAAGACGTGTTGCGCATCATATAACCGATCAATCATTCTCGATATCACTTTCTCCAAAATCCTCTTCATTAATATCATCAGGACCCAACACCATAAACCTACTCAAAACTTGAAGTCAGACTCATAACAATTGTATAGATATGAAAAAAAAACAATTAGAATAAGATGAACCTTTCAAGGATAAACTTTCCCTCCTTGTATTTTTGGCTACTCTCTTTAGCATATTCCTAGAACAGGAAACAGTGAAACTAAATTAGAAAACACAAAGAAGTAATTGTACATTATTCAGCTATCTGTTGATCAGAAAAATGAGTTGTTTATGAACAGAAAAGATAGATCTCACATATTTCCATCTTAAGATTAAGCAACACTTAACACAAAATATGTCCACAACGACGTGCATTCCTGTCATCATCAACCGCTCTTCTTTCTCCTCCACTATGACATTCATGCTATGATCATTCATGAAGTTAATATCAGATATGCCGCCATTAACTAGAACTGCTTTAGAAAAGCCTCCCCGTATCTTCCAATCCCTATTCGCCAACCACCAGGAGACAATGGTCGTGTGCTAAAAAGAAAAAAGCAGTTGATTTAGACAACGGAAAAGGAAAGTCTACAGCAAGATACCTGCAATGAAGAAGCGTCAACATCCACTTCCCCCAGCCTTAAAGCATCAACCCCCTTGGGTCAACCATTGAACCAATCCTCACATGAGCACATGTACAGTCAGATGCTTAGGGTAATCAAATAATGAAACAAGATCTGCTTACATCCAATGTATTATGTTCTTAAGCTTCTTTTCAATTAGACCAATCCCTTCCAAGACATTTGTTATGTCATATATTCGCTGTTTCTGAACGTATTTTTTCAACAAACTCCTTTAATTATTCTAAAAATGCAGTAAATAATGTCAAACTCTAGTTAGCAAAGATAATCACCTCCAAAGTTTATGCTACCTTGTTTAGGTCTAGAATACCATCTTCAGCGTGCTTTATTAAATTGACAAACTTCTTTGTCAAAAGACCTTGAAATTTTCAGTACATTTTTGTCAATATCACTGTAAATCAAAACTTACCGACAATCCATAACAAGAATTCACACTGAATGTAAACATTTAAAGGTTCACCTAGAGAACTGCCATATCAATAACTACCAGCTGGAGTAAGAGGAGATGGTGAATCTGCAAGGTTATACAAAATATTTGGTTATCTTTCTTTTAATGTTCAGGAGTGTTAAAAGACTCATTTCAACAAGAGGGTGAAGAAACTTAAACTATATTATCCAACCAGTTTATCACTGAAGATCAATCTCTAGAAACTGAAAGATGTTGCATGGGAAATGAGAACACATAAACAGAATAAAGAGTGGCATAATGAATACAAGTTCCTTAATTTCATTGCTAAGCTCAATTCTCGCATCTCAAACACAATTTGCTCAATTGGAAGTAGCAGGCAAGCATAAAATAAGAAAAGGAAAAGGCCCAATCAAATTGATAATTAGCAAGAATGTCGTGGTTTGTGTTTCAAAATCCAACTAAAAACAACATAACTTATACAATCTATATTAACACATGAAGGCTAAGTGTCAAATAATGCTTAACGCAAGTTCCAAAAGATAGTTGCAAAACCAGAATCGTAAAAAAAATGGAAAATTAACCATAATTTATCTTCATTTCTCAAAGACCAACTAAAAACAACACAATCCAAATACAAAATACAAATCAACTTCCATTTCAATCCACATTTCACATCCTCTAACATTTGAATACCAAAAAGTCGAATACATTAATCCAACTCAAAATACATGTCCATATAAATTACCAGAAAACAATAACCGCAAAAGAAGGATACGAACTCACTAGAGATCTCATGACAATAGCCTCTCCTCCACTATCAGCAGTGATTCCTCCATTGGTGCTAGAGAAAATCGGTGATAATCTTCTGGAGGCACAAACAGTGGCTTCGTCATAGCAAACGCCAAGTGTCACCTCAACGATGGCAGTATCGGACCAACAGTCGGGGTCGCAGACGAAGTCCTAGTGGAGGCTCTAGCGCTGCCTGATCTAGTTTTACCGTGAGAACCAAGAAATGGGAGAGACACAAGGAAAGAGCCAAGAAAATAAGGGCATAATCGACAAAAAAATAAATATATCAGTTGATTCATTAAAATGCTCTACAAGATGAACTTATTCAAAATTAACTGGTTGGGTTGAATAAGCCAACCCAACCAGCTAATAACCAAACAATTGAAACAACTTTTTAATAAAATCAACCAGCTGATTTGGGTCAATCGACTATTTTTTGGTTGATCAGCCAACAACCAAACACAGCCAATAAGTTCTATAGTAGTTGACTATTATTTTCCATGTATTACAGTATACTATATTTAATATTAACCGAATGTGGTAACATTACTTAATAAATAAACCATATGTTTATTCCAGGTCCAAAACAATCATATTCTCAAAATTCAATCATATGCACCATAATATGAGAAAATATTTTAAGATTTTTACAAAAACAACATTGTCCATTTAATGAAAACTATATAATGGAACTCAATCTCATTCTAACAACATGATCCTTGAACTTCATTGGTGGCATGCCTTTCGTTAAAGAATCATCTATCATCAATTCAGTGCTAACATTTTCTATTACCACTTTCTTGTCCTTAATAAGTTCCCTTATAGATAAAAACTTAATGTCGTTGTGTTTACTCTAATTACCAGTCTTATTGTTTTTAACTAGAAAAACAGGGGCTAAATTGTCACAATATATTCTAAATGGCTTAGAAATGGAATCCATGAGTCTAAGCCCATATATGAAACTATTTAGCCATATATCATGTGATGTAGCCTGAAAACAAGAAACAAACCCAACCTTCATAGTTGAAGTAATCAGTTAAAGACTGCCTGGCATTCCTTTAAGGTATGGCTCCATAAGTAAATATGAAGATATAACCTGATGTTGATTTCCTTGAATCAAAACACCTAAAATAATCTGAATCTGAGTACCCTATTACCTCCAAATTGTCAATTTATCTGTACATAAGCATGTAATCTTTGGTCTCTTGAAGGTACCTCAATACTTTTTTTGCAACTCTCTAGTGATCTAATTCTGGGTCACTCTAATATCTGTTTAACATTCCAATAATAAATGCAATGTCAAGTTTTATACAAACCTTAACATATATCAAGTTTCCGACTGTAGAAGCATATGGAATGTTTTTCATTTATTCCTTTTCAAAATTATTTTTCAAGCATTGGTCCAAATTGAACCTATCCCCTTTTACGATGGGAGCTATACTTTATGAACAATCTTTCATCCAAAATCTCTTTAAAACTTTATTAATATAGGTTTTTGAGACAAACCCAAAATACCATGGAATCTGTCTCGATGGATCTTAATGTCAATGACATAAGATACATCACCCATATCTTTCATTTCAAAATTCTTAGATAGAGATTATTTCACGTCATGTAACAAACCTTATCATTGGTTGCAAGTAATATGTCATCCACATATAATACAAAAAAAAAACAAAATTTACTTCCATTAACCTTCTGATATATACATTAATCCATGATATTTTCCTCAAAACCAAATGATGAGATAATACCATGGAATTTCAAATGCCACTAAAGGGATGTTGTTTCAATCCATAGATGGATCTTTTAAGCCTGTAAACCAAATGCTCACCATTATTAAAGGAGAATCCTTATGGTTATTTCATGTAAACCTCTTTCTCTAGGTCACTATTTAAGAAAGTCATTTTCATATACATTTGATGTAATTCCATGTCAAAATGAGCAACCAATGCCAAAATTATACAAAGTGAATCTTTTCTAAACATAGGAGAAAATATATCTCTGTAATCGATTCCTTATTTTTAAGTGAACCCTTTAGCAACAAGTCTTGCCTTCTATCTCTCAATTTTGCCTAATGAGTCTTTCTTTGTCTTAAATACCCATTTGCAACCTATGATTTTTGCTCCTTTAGGCAACTTAATAAGATCCCAAACATTGTTTTTCTTCCTAAAATCCATTTCTTCCTTTATGACATTATACTATAAATTTGATTCTTTACAACTCATGACTTGTGAAAAGGTTTTGGGATCATTCTCAGCTCCTATATTGTAGTCAATTTTTTTGTAGATATACAACATAATCACCAGTAGTAGTTGATTTCCTTATTCTAGTATATCTCCTTAATGTTACACCAACATCCTTTTGTAGAGTCTGTTGTTCAACTATTTGCTGAATACTTTCAAGTAATTCTTGAATAGCTGGATCTACTAAATTATTAGCAAATTATGAAATTTCTTGATTGTCATTTATACTTATTGTAGCTTGTTGAATTTCAACAGTTGATTGTTCAATGTCTATTTGAACCTAAGGAGCATTGTGAATGACGATCACCTTACTGTTTGAGGTGGAAGGTCGAGTATCCATATGATCATTATCAGAAACTCTATCTTAAAATTGATCCTTCCCATTAATCAAGTCATTCTTAAGAAATTTTTCTCTTTCTTGATTCCAAAATTCTAGGGTGATGTGATAGTAATAGAACATATATCCTTTAGACCTTTCAGTATATCCAATGAAATACTCATTTATGGTCCTTAGGTCCAATTTTTTCTCTTGTGGATTATAAATTCTTATTTTAGACGGATATCCCAAACCTTTATATGTCACAAACTCAATTTCTAACATTTAAATAACTGAAATGGCATCTTTGGAACAACCTTGGTTAGTACTTGGTTTAATATATACTACTGTCTCAAGAGCTTCAGTCTACAAGAAATCAGAAAGATCTTAAAAAGGTTTGGAGCTACTCTACATGCTTCATACCATGTCCAATAATGTTCGGTTTCTTCTTTCTATCACACCATTTTGATCTGAAGATCTAGGCATAGTATATTGGGCTACTATCCCATTTTCTTAAAGATACCTCACAAATAGACCAGGTGCTTATCCACTTTTAGTATATCTACCATAATATTCCCCACCTCTATCATATTTCACGATCTTAATTTTCTTACTGCATTGTTTCTTTACTTTAGCTTTGAATATTTTGAAAGCATCTTATGATTTATTCTTGTTATAAAGCAAGTAGAGATATATATATAGCGAGTAATCATCTACAAATGATATGAAGTATTTCTGACCATACGAGTCCATATCTGGACTAAAAATATCTATGTATGTATGATCTCGAATATGTACGAGCTTCTCTTGACAACTATTTTTGATTTAATGGTATGCTTTCCCTTTTATACAGTTCATATAATTTTCGAAATCAGTAAAATTCGAAGTACTAAGTACTCCATCTTTCACCAATCTTTTAATCCTTTCTATGAAGATATGTCCTAATCTCTGATGCCACGATATAGAGAAATTTTCATCCATGACGTAAGGTTTTATTCTAGCATTAACATATATTGCATTGTAACAAGTATTTCTTATAAAATAAAACAGAAAAGACCATTAAATAATGTATCATTCTCAACAAATTCAGATTTATAATTTAACTTAAAGGGTTCATCTGAAACATGAAAGGAATATCCAAATGGTATAAGTGAAACTGAAATCAATTTCATAGAGAAATTGGAAATATAAAATATCTTTTATAATTTTAAAATAAAACCAATTCGTAAAATTAAATTGCAATCCCCAACAGCCTCCACACATGTACGTATCTTATTCTACATAAGATATACTGCTCACTTCTCACTGTCATCCTTGGGTTTGAAAACCTTGCAATTCGTTTGTAATATGAATTGTAAAACTAGAATCAGCACATCATGTGTCATCATATTAGGTTCAAAACAAACCAGTGAGATTAGATTACCTTTCTTTTCAAGTCATTCCTTATGTTTGACATAATCCTTCTTTATGTGTCCTTGTTTCTTGCAAAAGAGGAATTTAGGTTCCTTTTTAATGTCAGTTTGGGTAGGTATTTGACTTTTTCCCCTTAAATTGGCTTAATTTTGCTCCTTTCCTTGAACGACCAGATGTACGCTCTACAAACTCTCTCCCTGTTCCATCGACAATCTCCTTCCTCTTGAAGACACATGGTCATTAATTCATTTATTGATCACTTATCCTTATATGTATTATAAGAGATTTTAAAAGGTTTGTATAATGGCGGAAGGGTGTTCAGAATGTAATGCACGAGAAAAGAATCATACACCTGAACCTTGAGTTCCTTTAACTGAGCCGCAATGTCCTCATCTTTATGATGTGCTCACTCACACCTCGGACTCCCGTGAGCCTTGCAGATGAAAACTTCATAATCAAGGTGCTTACAAGTGCTTTGTTTGAAGTTTTGAATTGCTGATTAATAGCCTTCAGTAAAGGATGGACATTGTCAAGCTATTCTACAGAACCAAGAATGTCAGCGGGAATTTTGATTTTAATGAAATCACACTTAGGTGATTAGATCATTACCAACGTTCATAAAGAGAAATTTTAGTTGTAGTACTGGCCTCAGTTATCTTAGGTTGTTTGTCCTTCTGGATAACATAATCAATGTCCATCCACCCTAGATGAAGAAAAATTATCTCCTTCCAAATCTTATAGTTTTTACCCCTCAATTTGGAAATTTTACAACTTGTATAAGAGAAACTAACAATTTGAATGGCTGCATAATTTAAACATACATGCTACTTATCAATAACTGAGGCTAACAAACTATATATATGTGTTACCAATGTAAAACATATCTTAAAAGGCGTAAATCAAATGACATAAAATTTGTTTGTGGGCTAAATTTTTAATTCAAACACAATTATGCTAAACTTTATGATAAAACTATCAAATTATATTATAATTCTTAATACCTGTGGGAAAATTAGAAAAAATAATTTGATATTTCATCCTAATTAATTATTCAAATATAATAAAAATTTATGTGGGATAAAATTTATTATACTAAAATAATTATCTACAATTAAATATCTCAACTCTTTATATGATTAATTACAAATATATAATTTTATATAATTAGGGTTGCTGTGGCTAAGCCCTAATAATTAATCACTAAAAATTTTATCAAAAATTCTGCTCACAATGCAAAATATAAACATAATAATCATGTGATAATCTACTTCATGGTGAAAGTTTATACAAATATAATTTCAACACATAATATATATGAACATAAGCCACAGTTTGGATAGTAGAGGCTCACCATGTGCCCCCATAAGGATGTGGGCTAAAGTCCCAACCATAGCATTTGGTTTTGTTTTTAAAACAACACACATTCTTTTATGGCAAAGAACTGTGCCAAAGTAAAGTTATATGAATCTTATCATAGGAGTAAGGTTTATTAGAATAGTATTTTAGAAGAATAAATTACAAGATTACTTAAGACAAGACAACAATAATAATTAGTTAAATTCAGAAGAAGTGCTTGAACTATAATGAAATGCCTAAGCTCAGTATTTAAATTAAAAGGTTATAGGTATTTTAATAATATCTAATGTAAAGTCATGTAATAATGTGTTATTGGCAATCAAAATAGAGTAACCTTTTTAAATTTAAAAGTTAACATCTAGAAGCAAATTAAGAGAGGAGTTAAAGAAAAAAGGAAAGAAGTTTAACATCTATGAATATATTTAAAAAGGAGTTTAAAAAAATTGAAGCGTATAACTTAACATATTTAAAAATATAATATCTTCTTACAAAATGGCATATTATTGATCGACTTATATTAATATTGTGTAACTAGAAAATACATAAATAAAATTGTGCCTAAAATTTACGGTGTTCATTATTTTGAGCGAGTGATGAAGAATCATATGTAGGATTTTCTAATTTTCAATATTTTTCTTCTTACCAATTATTTGTAAACATGTGATTCTTCAAATTAAAGTTATTGCTTAGCGAAAGAAATTACCAACGGAACATCTACACATTCCATTGGAAAGTTAAGTTAGCAACGAAATTTACTGACATACCAAGACATCAGAGAAACGGCTGTAGGTAATAATTTGCGACGAATCATAAAATGTCCATCATAAATTTACCGACAAAAATTTTATGTAACTGTCGGTGAATATACGAACGGTTATTTTGTATTGTCTCCAGTCGGTATAAGTTATCGATGGATAGGATATGTCCGTCGGCAAACTTACTGACGGAATTGGTTATTCTGTCGATAAGTTAATGTTGTCATTACCGACGGTTATTAGTTATCAACTAGTAAGTCGAATAGATTTTATCGACAAACTTTGTTTTTCCATAGGTAAATTTACTAAAAACTATTTTTTAAAATTTCCTTGCATTAAATTTTATTTGATGATGTTATGGTTGATATATAATTTAAACAATTACGACTTATCTGTTGATAATATTTTGATTTTTTTCAACATTTAATTTGTTAAAATAAAAAGTTGATTGATGATATAAAGTAAAAATTATTTTAATTGATAATAAAAATTATTTTGTACATAATAAATATTTGTAATTCATACAAAATGACTATAAGTATGCTATTCATTTGGTGACCGCGAATGCTCTGATTGTTGCGATGAGGTGCTACGCCTCCCCTTTAACTCATCCATCTCATTACGAAGCTGAGCTATGTACTCTATCGACTGTTGCAACTGAGTTGCCAATGGCTATACTGTGCTTCGAAGCTCATGGATTTCATTGAGTGTAGACTGCTTATTAGATGTTGTTGTACTGGATGTGAAGGATTGCGAATCGCAAACGAACTTAAGCCGAATATCCTTCCACGACAGTCTCTACCACCCACTGCATGAAGATAGGTTTGAGTCTTATCAACATCTTTAGACTGTTGAGACTGTCGTTTAATGCTTTCTTATATTTGGTCCTATCATAAGACAATGTTTATGTTAGTAAGTGATAATTATTAAGCATTAACATTAAAGCATAAATTTCACATACATTTAGTTTTCTACGTCGGGTGTTGACAAAAGTCACACCGTTATACTTCTTAGTGTGAGTGTGTAAAAAGAGTTGACGGGGTGTAGGCTTCGTGCTTATAGACTTTTCCTACATCAGAATAAAATGTTATAAGTGAACTACAATTTATAAAATTTTCGGCAGAATTTCCTCTATTTTATGATATTTACCCTCTGTTGAATAAAGCAAAAAACTCAACAACACAACCATATATAGTACTAGACATTTATAACATTATCATTCTTTATAAAACATTTAATTTTATACCATTTTTTTAAAAATTAAACCTATAACTTAATTATAAACATATGGTGTTTCATGTATTTTTATTTATAGATTGTTGACAATTGTGATGTAAGTTCTTCCATCAGCTCCCTCAGCTCTAGGTTGGAGGTCGCCTCCTTCATCCGCATTGCTTACTCCTGATATCTCTGTCTATATAGGGGTGGTGGATGGTGTAGTAGCAAGTACGGAAGGTAATGCCTCATTTGCAAGTGTAGTAGTAGCTAGAGGTATAGCATCTGATTCGGTTGTAGCTGTAGAATATGACGCTTCACCTAGATAGTAACTGGCTCCAAATCGTGGTCTGAACCTTGGTCACATTATATCCTGTTTTCTCTTTGGTGGCATATTTCAACCTAAAATTCGTATCCCATCCCTTGAATTAATATTTCCCATTTTCATCATTACCATTATCCTCGTTTCGATTACATGCTTCTTGATTGAAATTAATATCCTCAATAATATTAGAAAAGTATTTCCTATATCTAGTTACATATCCCTTAAATCATCATCTGACCTAGCACTTCCAAGTTAAGTTATATCATATTTCAAGTAATTGTCCTTAGCTTCTTATGATTAAACTTGATTTTAGTTCTAAGAGGACCATACAATATATAACCCTTTTTCAAACCTTACCTACTCTTCTATAGAAATCTTTCTTTATAATAATATGTCTAGATCATTCATTATAGCGTTAATTATGGACAAATTTTCGAACTCAATCCTAGTCTAATTGCTCGGTAGCTTCTCTTGGTGAAGAGCTATGAGACCTCTTCTTCTTACTTCAGAGTAGCTCCATAAGTGCATAGTATGTGAATCAAGTCCTTAAAGACAATATCTATATCCTTCTCTTCAAAACTCGAAGTATCTATCCTCATCATTAGTATAACATCTTTGTTTTTCACCACTTTGATCATCATTTTCATTAAGAAGCCCCCAGGTAACCTCAATCCTATCAAAATTATCAACAATCTCCTTTTAGTGAACAATGGAATTCATCAGATCCTCTTGTATTCTAAGTTTTCTATTTCTTATTCTTATTTTTAGGTCAAATCTTGCTAAATAAGCATATGGTTACAAATTCAATGAGTTGGTTGTGATCGAAATAGTCACATATGTCATCAATAAATAGCTTAGCTTATTATTGACATACTTACTCTTTAACTTCTCATGAATCAGTGCCTCGTGAGTGCTTCATAGCAGCATCATTATTAATCAATGCAGAGAAGGAGGCATAGTAGGAAACCAAAGAGGACCAAGATGGTAGCATCCCTGCATATAGTAGGATAATGGCTATCA
>JANZLC010000003.1:17636918-17657974 GCA_026413385.1 Erythroxylum gracilipes
CAACACCATGCACGACAATCATCATGGTAAGGAGGTTGGAGGTTTAAGCTTGAGTGCATGAAGGGAAGCACTTAAGGGGAAGGAGAAGAGTAATAATTAAGCTAACATGAGTGAAGAAAACCAGTGAAGAAAAAGAGGATGGAAGGTTTCAGATGGAAGAACCAAAACACTCTTCAAAACCACCTTTTTTACTCTTTCCAACTTAGGAAGAATCGTGAATGTAAGCATTAAATGGGTTTAGGAGTGCCATGACATTTAGTGAAACAAAGAAGAATCCAATTAATAAAGTTGTAATAATCTTCAATCCATCCAAGTCTAATGGCTTTAATTACAGCCCCAAAATCATTTACCTCAATTTTCAGTGCCATTGGACAGAAATTTCCAGTACCAGAAACTGATCGGTCCGCCGCCTGGTAGTTCTTCCGGTCCAGAATTTTTTCCTGAAAAATATCTAAATTTTCCCAAAAATATAAAACACATAACAATCTACTCCAGTTAAATTTTCAAGCACAAAAATCACATTTTCCACAATAAAATCACATTTAGGCACATATACCGGGAAATGTTATGAATGCATGTACAGTCATTCTCATGTGCAAATTTCACTATTCACGTGTAAGGGTACGCATGAACATTTCAAAACAATTCTAAACACCCTTATCCCTTTCCAATTTACTATTTTACCCTTCCTATCGGGGGTGGGATGTTACAGATGCGGCCGAGGGTTCCAAGGATCTCGTCTTGGCAACCTGGCCGAGCGATGTCGAGGTCGAGCGGTTCCAAGGATCATGTCTTGGCAACCTGGTCGAGCGATGACGAGGTCGACCGATGTTGAGGCTGAAGGTTCCAAAGATCTTGTCTTGGCAACCTAGCCGAGGGATAACGAGGTCGATTGATGTTGAGGCCGAGCGGTTCCAAGGATCTTGTCTTGGCAACCTGGCCGACCGATGTTAAGGTCGACCGATAATGAGGCCGAGGGTTCCAAGGATCTAGTCTTGACAACCTGACCGAGCAATGTCGAGGCCAAGCAGTTCCAAGGATCTTGTCTTGGCAACCTGGCCGAGCGATGTCGAGGCCGAGCGATCCCAAGGATCTTGTCTTGGCAACCTGACCGAGCGCTGAAGAAGTCGTTCAGTTGGTAGAATTTTCTCGCGTTGGTCCAATTTAGTGAGACTTTTTCTGCTAAGAAGTTTGAAACTTTTTATTGATGACGATAGAGGCGTGGGTCGTTAAGAAACCTGACTGGCAGGATCAGAAAAAAGGTACCCACTACAAATGCGTAAGCAGCAATAAAGTACAAGATAAAGAAATAAATAAAGCAAATCTTATCTATTGCCACTTAATAGGGTCCTTTCCAGTCTGACCGATCTTTATGCCGCTCAGTTGATGACCCTAACCAGTCGGTCATCTTGTTGTCCTACGTTTCTATCATCTCTCACCCTGGACTGTCCTCTCGTGTCGCTTCGGTCGTCCGTATTCCTATTCTACCTCCCTCCATCATTCGCGTTATCTTGCCTCCAAGGCTTTTGCCAGTTGTCGTACCGTCCGCTCCTACCCTCATTATCTCGATCAGCATTTTTTTCATACTTCAAAAATTTTCCCAGCCTTCCCCTTTGGATAAGGAGTTCGATTTCTTTCTTCAAGTCCCAATAATCCTCCGTGTCATGACCTACATCTCTATGGAAACGAAAATATAAAGTGGGATCCCATTTGTTGAGGGGAGTTTTCAACTTGTTAGGTTCTCGGAGGGATTCCCTTTCAGCTCTCACGACCTCCAATACTTCCACATACCGCCTGCTGAGCAGGGTAAGGGATTCGAGGCGTTGGTCCTACCGGTCGGTCAGCTTTCTCCAACTAGGCTGATCCTTCTGTCGCTTGTGTGAGTCATCTGTTCTGCCACTTGGCCAGTGGTCATCTGCTCTGCGTTTCGTGTTTTTCAACACTTCCTCGAGCTGGATATACTTGTTCGCTCGACTTCTTATCTCCTAAATAGACTTGGGCTAATCAAGGGCCAATGACTTTTTGAACTTTTCATCCCGCGTGTTGCTCATAAGGGCAGCCAACATGGATAAGCAAGTGAGGTCGGGAACTTCAACAACTTCATTGTTAAACAGTGATGAACTCTCGTAAACTTTCATTCTTTCCCTGGGTCAGCTGCATCACTTCCAAAGAAGTCTTCTGCGGCTGTTTACTTGTAGCAAATTGGTCGAGGAATAGCAGCTTAAAATCCTCAAAACAGGCGATGCAACGCGGGGGTAGACTGTTGAACCATCGCCGAGCTCCTTCTTGAAAGGCTGTACAGAAAGCCTTACATTGTATGGCATCGGAGACACAATGCAGGTTCATCATCGATTGAAAGTGCTGCAGATAGTCGAGGAGATCGATCTTTCCAGTATATTTTTCTGTCGTTGGTATCTTAGTATCGACCATTGGGAGGCTATCCAAGATCTCCGGAATGAAAGGAGAGTTGTACTGTGTTGATGGTCGATCCGGATGGGAATTCATGGCCATATTGAGTCGATCGTGCATGATTTTTTCTAGGGCTTCAACAGAGGGACGATTGGCCATTATATCAGTCTGCCAAGCAGGGGTTTGCTGCTGTCCCGGGTGTGACTGTAAGATTTGGCGGATCAGTAAATCGGCCGCTTCCTGTATTTGTCTTTGGGTGAGGGAGGTTTGTTGTGGTGAAGGAGAATTCACGTCTAGGGGATGCTGGAAGTTGAGATGCGAATTGGTCTCGGTGTTGTCCTCCGGGGCTACACTTTGTTCTTCTTGATCTTGGTTTTAAGGTTGTGATTAAACATTCGGGTGTGAAGGTTGTGTGTGGGAATCGTGATATGTTGGCGAGAGGGAGGCAGGTAAGTGCATACTTATTCGTTGTAGCGCTAGAACCGCAACGCCGGCTATATCAGGATTGGCTGCTGCTGTCTGACTGATCTGTGTATTTCTGGATGTGGTGCCCTGACGCCCAGCCCCATAGTGGGCGCCAACTGGTTCAGTGTGATTCTGATGGGGCTGGATACCATTATTTGGATCCATGAATCCGAATAGCTTTGGCTAGAGAACACCTGCAAAACAATAAAGGCACGTCGGGGGTTGATTCCCGGCAGGCCCCTCTGACGCTTAAGTTAGTCTTTTGTGAGGGTTTTGATGATTGTAAACAGAGAGAAGCAGGGTTTTTTGTGTCGTACCTGTGTCACAATGAAATAGTACCTTATATAAGCAATACTTGCTAGGTTTAGGTCACCATGAATGAATGGACCGACCGATCCATATGCCATTTCTGGTCTGGGCCTAGGCCTAGCGAGACCGACTCGACCAATAGGCAAAGAGTTGGATATTTGTAGTGATATGTGTATGACTAGTCTGGTATATGTAATGTTTTTGTACTTCCCAAAAATACTATATATTGTGAATAATGATTTGGAGTTAAATGCTTTTCTGTTTGTAGTTTTTCACCCACATACTTCAGAACATTCATTGACAGTGTTGTTGCATTTCATTGAAATAGGAAGAGATAAGGATTTTTGACTCAAATAATATGGATGATAGTGTTAAGTAGAACTTAAGTGGAGCACTAGTGGGTTTCAACTTGGTGTTTGTGATCTTTGGGATAAAATAAGAACTCATCTTATAATGTAACAAAAAAAATAGTGATTGTAAAGGCGTGTTTTATTCCAAGTAATGGTATGATTATGTTTGCACTATGGTGTTGCAAATTTTTGATGCACATTTTCAATCTCTTATGTAAAAGAATTTTCAAGGCAAGAGAACAGGTAAGAATAACAATTTGTAAACCTCAGTTTGAATGTAGTCTTGATTTTTTCATTTAAACATTATTATTAACTTTACATGTAAAGTTTGAACTACATTTTGACTAATTTTACTATTGATGTACAAAGCGATGATTATGTGATTTGCCTCTGTTGTATCCTAAAATTTAAGTATGGAGATTGAATACTTGAATAATGGATTATGGTTGGTTCATCTGTTTAGGTGGTATATACATTTAAAATGCAATATGTTGTTATTGACACAAATAACTTACAGGAGAAGCATCTGATGGAGATTCAAAATCACTTATATAATTGAGTGATGTTAAGTGACTATAACTCATTGTGTCATCAATACCTTTGCTCCAATAACTAAATTACGGCTAAAAATGTGCATATAAATATCCACTCAATGATTGTAGTAAACTAATTATTATGGTGTGGATTATGGTTTAGCAGATAATGTAAGGAACATTCTGAGAATAAAATATGATAAATTCTTAATTTGAATATCATTGTGTATTTGTAAGGATGTTGTCTGAATTTAGATAAATATTCTAATTTTGTATGGCCCATTGAATGAAGGTCATACAAAAATATATATAAAAAGGTTGTGGGTAGGATATTCATTAATGTTATAAATAAAATAGTATAAATAATAATTAAAATAAATATTCTTACATAATTAAAATTTATTATAATATTAAAAATAAATAGTTTTAGGTGGTTTGGATATGTTAAAAGGAGACACCTAGATACTCCAATGAGAAAATTGTATTAAGAGACTATAAGAGAAAACAAGGAAAGCTTAAGAAGAATTGAATAGAGGTGATTAAGAAAGATATGACAATGTTGGAACTTACAGAGGACATAACCTACAATAGAAAACTTTGACGTACTAGGATTCAGATAAAGGATCTCTTGTAAATAACAATAATTAGTAGTAGTATTATTATTAACTTTGGATTACTATTATTATTATTATTATTATTATTATTATTATTATTATTATTATTATTATTATTATTATTATTAGTATTAGTATTAGTATTAGTATTAGTATTAGTATTAGTATTAGTATTAGTATTATTGTTGTTGTTATTGTCTTATTATTGTTGTTGTTGTTGTTGTTGTTGTTGTTATTGTTGTTATTATTATTATATGTTCTATGCTTTTTTATTATAATTATAAACTTAATTTTTGTATAATTAAATATCTAAAATCTAAATTCCTATAAAAATATTCAACAAAATACTCAGATATATAATATTCATACCTTTATAATTTTTTTAAAGTCATGTCCTCATAAGTCATTTTACACATAAACATCTAATTTTACCAAACATCAAATGAAAAACCGATGGTCAAATCAGTTGATAGAATCAGTTAGCAACTAATGCAATCAGCTGATTGCCAAACAGAAAGCTGTTAATCTGTGAGCCTGAAAGAAGTAAAATAAACAGTATGGTTTCCTAATTCCTGACATTTAATAAATCCTAGCTGAATCTGATTTAGGAAGTTTCAGCTACATATATGTTCTTTCTGTTACTTACTTGCGACCACTACTACCAAGTCTAAGAACCATGCACCTATCTCCCCTGATTTTGTGGGCTTCTATCTTTTAGGAGTTTTTTATAATTACCCTAGGCCTTTGGGTGTTTTGTGTTTCTCTTTATTTTTGGACTTTTTTTCGGAACTATTGCATTTTTGGACTAGTCATTTTTGTAATCTTGACTGGGGTATGCCCCTATATAGTTGTACATACCTTCTTTGATAAATTTACATTTTTACCTTTCATCAAAAAAAAAAAAAAGAACCCCCAACTAATGCCGGTTGCGACTTTAATTGCTATCAACACCTTCTAGATTTAGTGTATTTTCATTTTGGTGTAAAGGTTTGCTAATTTGATTGATTCTATTCAAATATTAAACTCTTGTTCATATCTTAGTTATAATATAAACCTCCACTTTCGAGTTTCAGCAGATATGTAGCTGTAATATATTACAGTTTTGTTGAAGGAACTTGCTTATCTGATATGTCTTTTTATATGCGTTTTTAGTTAGTTGAATAGTTAGTTGGTTGACTCCATAATTTTAGTATCTTAAATTCATTAAAACTTGAATTTAGCCCCTTAACTTGCAAATAGAAAAATGAAAACAAAGAAAGTCCATAATCACATTCGAGCGTTGTGGGTGACGTTAATTTGGCACTGTTGAAAGCCAGTCCGTAGTGCAGGTTCTGCCTCCTTTCCTCGATTTAGCTATTGGTTGGAAAGGGACAAAAATGAAGCAGCTTACGTACATTTTAACCACTTTGTGTACGAATATCTTATGATTTTGTACGTTCCCTGACTTGTCAAGAATATATACCCATAACTTGACACTTGGATAGTATCCAGCCAGCTATGAGAAGATAACAGTTTGAAGGCGACCTGGTCGGCCAGTTTGGGTCACAAAAATGTGGTGTCAGTACAACTCATTTGTTGCAAACTTGCAATAACATAAGCTGTCACTTCTCGAAAGACAAATCCCCAAAAGGCTTCCACATGTCTGCAACTCAGCCTCAACCAGTTTTTTAAATTTTAAGAAAATTTCCCCTTGTTCGTTGTAGGACTGTTCTTCTGTAAACTGACCATAGGATTCATACAGAAGATAAAATTCAAGATTCGATAAACGGTGTCCTGCTCCTAAAGAGGTGGTCGTCAAATCCCAAAGACTTCTATTAATATTCTAATGAGGTGGTCGTCAAATCCCAAAGATTTCTATAATATCCTAAGTACTTCGCGTATAGTGACAAATTTACTTAATTAAGTACTCCGTGTACAAATCTAAATTTAAGTAGCTCGTGCGTAGACTTTTAATCCCAAGAACTTTTAATTTGTAGCTAATTTGACTTTTAGCATTAAGAATTGATAAATTAGGAACTTGAGTTCCTTGTATTTCTTTTTGCTTTTAGCATTAAAATTATATTATCAATTATTAAATTAAAATCATTATCTAACATTAAATTATTAGTTCTTAAATTTAAAGTGCATCAAAAAAGAAATGGAAAAATCGTAAGGCCCTCTATTAAAAAATATTGTTGTCGTCTAAAATTTGAGATTATTGAATAAAACATGCCACTAATCTAGGTTGCACTATTACAAAAGCTAACAACTAAGCTTCTAGGTGGCATTAGCAAGCATTAGCCATTATTCCATATGTATGTTAAAAATGTTTGTCTTAACAGTAATCTTACAAATGAAGTGTTTATGCAACCTTTACCTGATTATGATCATTTACCTAATAAAGATTTTTTATTTTTAAAGCTTTATATGGACTAAAACAAACTTCTCGAGCCTAATTTGCCAAATTTAGTTCCACTATTGGCCTTTTGTAACGTAAAATAGCTCAAGGATACGCTCTTCTTTTTCTTTATGTTGATGACATAATAATTATTGGTGATGATACTCAGGGTATTTTGACACTTAAATCATTTTTACATCAATAGCTTGAGATGAACAATTTGAGTTATTTAAGTTAATTTTTAAGTCTTAAAGTTTCACTTGATGAATCTGGTTATTATCTCTCACAAGCAAAGTATGTCACAAATCTTATCTCTTGATCTAGCATCACTGACATAAAACTACTCCCACTTCCTTTAAATTCAATGTTCATCCTTCTGCTACTTATGGGAGTCTCCTCAATAATAATACTCTTTATCACCAATTAGTTGACAATCTTATATACCTCCTTGTTTCTCATCTGATATTGCCAATGTTGTTCACATTGTTAGTTAATTTATCCCAGCACCTCGTTCTACTCACTTCTCTACTGTTCTATGTATACTTTGATACTTTAAAGGTACTCTCTTTCATGGTTTTCACTTTTGTCATTTATCTCCATTGGATTTAAGATCATACTCTAATATTGACTAGGCTGAAAATCCAACTAATCAAAGCTCAACTACTGACTATTGTTTCTTTCTCAGCATATCTCTTATTTCATGGCATAATAAGAAATAAATAGTTATCTGTTGATCTAACATAGAAGCAGGATATTCAGCTTTTTTAGACATAACTTTTGAACTCCTCTAGTTACATTGGTTGCTTCAAGATATGAGTGTTTCCTTTTCTTCTACAACTCCTCTATTTTGTGATAACTACAGTGCAATACAAATTTCTTATAATGATGTCTTTCAAGAGCTTATCAAACATATTGAGACTAATTATCATCTTTTGCGACATCATATTATTTAAGGAATTATTCAACTTGTCCTTACCTCATTACGATAAAAAATTGTGAATATTTTCACCAAATCTTATCCATCTTGATGATTTCAAAAACTTGTTTTCAAACTCATGATGTCTGACTCCTTACCACTTTGAGTTTTAGGGGGATGTTCATGTATAATGTACATGTTATATAAGTTATACATTTATGTAATAATTATAAAGTATATTCTTTTATATATTCTTGTGTAAATTCATATATAAATACCCTTTATGTAATAGTTTTATACATACAAAATTATAAAGCTTTCTTCACCTTCTTACATAACCAATTGGTTGGTTACAATTTAATATATAATAATATTATTTAATCAATAAAGGCACTCTTTATCTTTATGCATTTTTGATAATTATATTTTATATTTAATATTAAAGGTAAAATTATTAGAAGAATTATATTTTATGCAATTTAAACTGTAATAAGACCATAATTATGAAATTCAATGTACATTTATGTATTATTATTTAATTATTTTTAGTTTTAGTTTTATTAAGATGAGATATTCATGAAATATTAAAACTAGCGCACGTTACATTTATTTCTTATGAAGAAAGAAATTAATCTTATGAATTAAATATGGAGATACTTAAAAAATATATGGGTGCTTATTAAAGATAAGTTTGCTGAACTAGTCTGATTATGAGGATTTCCAATAAAAGATTACTTGTGTGTCTGTAAATTTCCTTATTATAATAGTTATATAATTAAACATTAAACTTGAGATTACCAAGGTATCTCATACGAGAATCATTGCATTTTGATATTACTTATGACCTATTCTATTTAGGATAACTGAGTCAGTTGTTTTTAGATGTAACTTGAATTATATGTAAATAGTTTAGTAAGTCAATAAAGAATTTGTCATTCTTAAGTAATTAGAAAGAATGGTCTACTATTCTTGATTAGAAGAGATTAAAGGAATTCTTTAGTTAGAATGAATAGAGACTTGAAAAAAGTTCTTAAATATCAAGTATAGACTAATTACTAATTAACAAGAATAAGTATGATTGAAATTCCAAAATATGAACGAATATGATTGAATTTAAATAAAGTAGACACTAACTTTAACCTTTATGTCCAATTAGAATATTAAATGATGAAAGGATTAAAATATACACTATAGCAATGCATGGATAAGTTAAATCAAATTACTTTAACATTCCTAATATTTGGGTGGTTTTGACTTGTTGTTAAATATCAATCTTGATCTATGATTATCAATTATTTAATTGCAAAATTAAAGATAAATTAAAAAAGTTTTAATTTATCTAATTCTTATGAATTAAAATTATAATTTGTAACCATCGCTAACTTATTAGGAACCTAATGTGTCACATAAAAAAAGTAGATAAAAAGAGAAAAATTAATTTAAATTAAGTTGAACTTAGCGGGCGGTTGTCGCTACCCCTTTCTTTCCCTTTGCTATTCGAGCTCAATCCTCCGCTCTCGCTTCTACTCCCGCCAGCTATGTGGTGTTAGATCTACGGTGTCATACTTGTGTAAGTGACAGTAAGTGATCCGTAGATTGTAAACAGGAAAGTTGGATCTACGTTAGATTTCACCTGAGTCAAACATTTTTTCATCATTTTTCTAATTGAACATTGACCGACGAGGAAGCGTACCAATGCACGGTTGTTTAGATCAGTTCAGACTCGATTGCACTGGGGGTATCCAAGGTATTGCTTAGGCCTTTGTTGGTATGATCTAGTATGTGTTCCAAAATCCTTCCTTTTTAAATTTCTGATGTTTCATGTGGGTCTTGTTTTAGCTTCGTAAGTTCCTTTTTTATGTACGTTTTATCGCGTCTTCTTCCTTTCAAAGATGTCTACAGTCCACAGCCACTTCCTAGATTCGCATAATCTTTCAGGATCTTCTCTGACTAAATTACTTACTTATGGTTTATCTGCTCGGTTCTTGTCCTCTGATTAAAGCATGAAACTCTTTGTTTCTTAACCCCTTTTTTCCTCTTATATAGCTTGTAGATTTTCATTGGCATAATTTCGTTTGCTTGATTAGCCCATGTGTTTTTCATTATTCTCCCCCACTAACTCCATGTGGGTTTTAGATTCTAAATCGTGAAAACTCCATTTGAGATTGGGTTTCTGTGATTTGTTCGTTGACTGCTGCATTAGTTGGTTTCTTTCATCTTAAGTAAGAAGCGTCTGAAAACATGTGTTTGTATTACTTCCATATGTTTTGATTTTACCTGTCGATCCTTTCTTCCTGTCGTTGGTTCTACCTATCGTTGGTTATGGGATATATTACCACCTTTTCTCTTCTGGATGTGTGATTTTGTTGTGTGTTGACTTGTATTTGATGATTTGATAAGAAAAAAGAAATATTTCTGTAGACCAACTAAAATTCTTAATTTTTCATACCATAAAGACCTTTTACTTGTTGTAATTACCTTGTGAATGTCAAATTTCAGTGCTTTCATTAATATACACTTTTCAACCTTAGTTTCGATGCTGTAGTTCGTAGAGATGTATGAAAATTTGATCTCAAGTCTACTTCTTATATGCACTTGTTATTGCACTGTTCTTTCTTTACTCTTAGTATAGTCCCTTATTGCCTTCTTTGGAACAATTTGTTCCATACAAGCTTTAAGTAATTGTGCTGAAGGGACTAACTTAGATCAGGACTCAAATTTCTTCATGTTTTTATAAATATGCTTGTCCACTATTTAATTAGAATTCCTTTTAGTATTAGTATTAGTATTAATATTAGTATTAGTGTTATTATAAATATATATTTATTGTTATTTTTGTATATCAATTAGTATTATTTATTTATTCCTTTTACATATTGGAAATTACGTATTTCATATTTTATTTACTAACTTTTTATTTTTTATTATCATTATTACTATTATTATATTTTTATTTTTTATGTATTTATTATAATTTTTTTTACATAATTATTTAGCATGCCAGTTTTACTTATTTACTCTTTAACATGCATCACTCTTTTATTGCCATATCTGCATGTGGGTCTACTGGAAACAGCCTCTCTACTATGTAGGGGTAAGGCTACGTACTATCAGACCTCTCCAGACCCCACTTTATTGCGGGACTTCAGACTGGGTGTGATGATGATGATGAATTGAGCTATACTTCAATCATAATTAGAAATTTAATTTAATTGGAAAGAAATCTTATATACGTTTTCTATAAATAGGAAAAAAGACATCAAAAGCTAGCACTATTATCTTTTCCTTTCTAAAGTGTTTAAATTCTGCTTCTATACTTTATAAATATTGTTAGTGGCTCATTTGAATAGCTAGTAGGAAAACTTTAGAAGAAAAGTGGTGTTGATGTCGTCTGCACCCACATTAAATCCTAAATTTTTATAATAAAACAAAAGCAGAATAGGAAAATAGGAATCATTCTTAAGAGAAATTTTAGGTTGTCAATCATTATGGAAGTAATATTTAATGAAATAGGGGTTGTGATGCTACAAAATTTTGTGATAAAGAAAATAAATTAAATTTCACAAATAATAAAAGAGTATTATTAATAAAACAAACCTTAGTTTATGGTCTCTTTCACTATTAGAACTACGATTGATTATCAATAAAAAAGAATATTATTTCATCAATTGTACATTCGATACGTTATTAATTACCTATCTTTTCTTAGGATTAATTAACTAAAATTATGTAATTAAGTTAACTCTTGCTGTTTAACAACCTTATAAATGATCTATGTAGAATTCGGAGGGTCTAACCCTTTACACTGACTTCCATCTATTTATGTAGGATAAAAAATAAAAAAGCTAAATATTACCATCTCCCTTATAATTACATATAAGTAGTGTAATTATGTATTTAAATAACTTATCTTAAAATAGGTATTGCCGTTAACTTCCTTAAATGTCACTTCAGATCCGCTAGGTGCCTGTATAAATAAAAGCAATTATAATGTTACATAAGTTAATGATAAAATATATTAAAATTAAATATGAATATTCATTAACCACTCTCTTCTCTCTTCGTAAGATGGAAGATACAGTATTTGAGCATGTAGATACTGATTGTGTGGATCTTCGAACTAGACGACTACCAAAATTGGATGAAGGGACTTTAGTTTTTAGTGTCCTTCCTTTTTTTCACTTCATCATACATATTGATATACTTTGTGATGAATAAAAAGACATTTTTTTCTACAACTAAAATGAAGATAAACAAAAATTTAACAACATTGTTGCATTTAGATCCACTATATACAGTCTTGGCACATCTCTTCTCATTGGTTCTCGCAGAAAAATATTTTTCATCATCAGATGCATCATTAACTAAATCATCTTTAGATTCATTAACCTATATAACAATGAATTCAACATCTTTCTCCGATTGAACTTGGAATAACCCTTCATCATTATCATCAAATTCATTATGAATATCAGAGTCAGATTCTTTACCATCTGTTACAAGACACTCATAACCATAGTCATAGTAGATTTCAACATTGTGATAATTTAAATCTTCCATTTGTTAGAGCATAGCCAACACGTCCTTATTATGATGTAATATTATCTCCTTCAGGCTTCTCATTGACTCGTTAGGAAATTTGTAAAACATAGATCTTACTCTATGTCCTTTATCTTCAAAAACTTCTTTTAGGATTAACATGCTAAGTTCATCACATCTATATCTTTCTTCCTTTTAATCTTACCCCCAACATATTTATTATCGTGTCTTTCCAACACCCCTCTATAATGAAATGCAAAATTTACCAGCATTTGCAAATTATTAGGCATTTTTAACAATGACATATAACATAATACATAAGAAAATAGTTATAAATGGAAATACGTAAAAAATTTTAGAATAAATAAAATAAGCTAAGGGAAAGTGTGACTAAGTAACAATGATACATATTCCAAGAAAAAAGGAAGAAAAAACTAAGCAATCTCAATTTGGAACAATTAGAAACATTAAAGAGAAGTAAATCATATAAACGCTCCAATTTTCGAACAAAATCTGAAGTAGTTTTTCACCTATTTAATTTGGACAATCTCTGCTTTTACCTTATAATACTTATTTAGAGTGATCCTAAATTGTCATTTAAACACCTACTTTACTTAAGGTATATAACTTGATATATTTCAAGTAGTAAATAAACCAATGAACCTTTAATGAATTTTTTTTATTTGTCATAATGGACATTCATCACATTCTAGTCTACATTCTTGAATGTAATATCCAATACATACTTTATTTATGTGAAATTCATTAAGTTATGCTCTTATTCAACTTACAAAGAGATCAAACACATGCAATATTTTTAGAGGAAGATATAGAGCCAGATAGTGAATAAATTTTTTGAACAGTGCATTAAATCAATATTAGACTTGATAATTCTTCCCTCAATTTTTCATTTCATTACAAATAAAACATTATGCATCTTCTTAAACCTTATTTAAAATAATCTATGTTATTGACAACAAGCTTAACTTTACACGTTTCAACTTAATCAGCTAAAAGAAATGAAGAAATAGACAACCAATTTAATTATTAAACAAATAAATCCAAATCACAATATGAAGTTATTAGTCCTAGTTTGATTACAATATGTCCATCACTTGCAATTTAGCTACAAAAGAGAATTATTCCAACTTATTCAACAAAAGATACAAAGTTACAATTATCAGTAGGGAAGGGACAAACAACTTGCAACACTTATTATAGCTACTAGTTTAGCTGGTGCAAACACAGGCATAACGAAGAAAGGTTAGAACTTGATCATGGTAGAATATTATCCTCTCAATCCTAATTTTGTAGCATGGTAGAATATTAGAAACAATCTTCACGAAAACATTTTAAAATTTTGCAAAGTGTAAGTGCAAAGCCAAATAACCTAAGCACATGCAAATGAATAAATCAATAACTATCTAAGCGCATTATGTTCCAAACATAATTAATAAGCCAAAAACATATGAAGCACTTCCTGGTTTTCCTATAATGAATTGAAATAAGGAACTTGGGTACAAAAAAATTAGAAAACATGACAAAAGTATAAACAAGACACACCTGAAAATTGCAATTTTTGTAATGCGACAGTGAAGATTGGTTTGTAATGTTAAAAGGAATGAAGAACGGTGTGCGACAAATAACAATATACGATAGAGAACAGTGTGTGAAGATTGGTGCGACAAGGAAGAAAAGTGTAACACAATCTACAAAGAGGAGGAGCAAAGATTGGTGCGACAGCAAAGAAAGGGTAACAAACTTAATTCCTTAATTAATTTTGGTTTAACCCTAAACGATGTAGTTTTTTTCATTTACTTAATTAGTTTAATTACGTTTTAAGTGTACAATGATTTAGGGTTTCTGTCTTATATGTCTTGCCACATCGACAATATTAATGGAGATACTAATGTTGGGCTAACTTTGAAAAAAATTGAAAGTTTGAGTATTTAATTGCTACTTTTTAAAGTTCGCGCTATAATTGCAAAATTGAGTAAAGTGTAAGATTTTTTTGTAATTAACCCTACGGAGGACTATAATAAAATAACATTCAAAATATTAAATCATGAGTCACATCAAAACATGTCATTTGGTGTAATGAATTTGAATAATGATAATGTAGACTCCTCTCAATGATGATGATTTTATACCAAATGAGAAATGAGGCCAATGTGATTTGAGCAGATATTTGATTAAATAAAGTTCTAGGTTTTTATTTTTCCTGTTCTTTTATTTCACTTATATTTGATGTATATGTTAAATTCTATATATGCAATATAAATACAACATAAATGTTTTGGTTTCATATTTTACTTCTAGTTGGTTGTTTCTTTGTTGCAAACTCTTATTGTAAATTGTAATACTTAGAGAGTTATGGATAATTTTGATGTTTGATGGAATCTTATTTATTAGGGTTAATTACCAAAAAAACTCAAACTTTCGTCAACTTTTCAATTATAGTCTAAAATTTAAAAATTAGCACTAAAATGCTCAAACTTTCATTTTTTTAATTCTAGTTCAAACTTTAAAAAATGACAATAAAATGCTTAAACTTTCAATTTTCTTTAATTCTAGCAAGGAGTTATCTGTTGTTCTCCCAATGCCCTCAGCCCTTTATTTTCTGTTTGTTCTTCTGACGCCCTAAACTACTCTCGCAATATAGCGTATTGCACCAGTAAGCTCTTTGCTTTTAGTTCGTTCTTCTGATGTCATTAGTGTGAGAGCATGGGGGCTGTATAATATGAAAATCGAAGGGTGAAGGCGTCGAGAGAACAAACTAAAAATGAAGAAAAAAATTGAAATCAAAGCATAAGGTCGTTGAGGCTGCTTAATCTGATTAAGGTCATTGTTAAACAACGACATCATTTTAATTATGTGATTAAACGACGTTATTTCATTAATCTTTATTTGTTGTGTTAATTTTGGCTGATGTGCATTAATAGTTAAGGTTTCTGAAACAAGTGACAAGTCATGTCAGCAAGCCTAAAGGAAACATTAACGTCGGTCTAGAATTAAAAAAAATTGAAAGTTTAAGCATTTTATTGCTACTTTTTGAAGTTTGGGTCATAATAGAAAAATTGAAAATTTGGGTATTTTATTGCT
Organism: Erythroxylum gracilipes; assembly: GCA_026413385.1. NCBI lineage: Eukaryota > Viridiplantae > Streptophyta > Magnoliopsida > Malpighiales > Erythroxylaceae > Erythroxylum > Erythroxylum gracilipes. Next base: position 17,652,533 of record JANZLC010000003.1, read on the forward strand.
ACTTTTTAAAGTTCGGGCTATAATTGAAAAATTGACGAAAGTTTAATTTTTTTATAATTAACCCTATTTATTATATGACGAAATTGTAATATTTTAAATAATTTGTATTGTATTGTCTTTTATTTTATATTTGTATGATCTTTTTTTTTAATAATTGTCATTATTTATATGTCAAATATGTTAAAGGTAATATTAATAAAAATTAATATATTGTTATTATTTCAAAATTTTATTATTATGATTTTTAAGATGATGTTATTAAAATTATAAATTATACAATACAATATGTTGAGAGACTATTTGTAATTTTTTAAAAATTTAATGACTATTTTATAAATTTAAAAAATTACTCAAAATGTTACCTAGTATTAATTAATATTGATATAATACCGTATTAGTGGGTACTAATTAATACTGGTACAATTCTGTATTAAAATTAAATCTAATACCAATACCGAAATAGTATTCATAAGATTGCTTCATAGTAAAGCCCCTCATTTTCAAAGTTGTCGCATTGGCATTTAGTGGAGATCTGCAGGGATTTACGCATTTTCTTTGCCTTTTTAGAGCCTAGGTCGATATGGACTGCAAGGTTAGCAATGGTCTCCTTTTTGATTAGCCGAGTACCTGACGACTTTGTCACCTCCCTCCTTTTTATTGCATCATCCTTATTATGGGTCGTAAAAACAAGCTTGCATAGGTCCATCCTTGCAAAGCCCACATGACATACGTACTCAAACCTTCTACAAAAAATTCAAAAGTTTATGGGCGAGAAACCAACAAAGCATATTGATCTCTACTACACCAATCTCTGACAAGAGATCTTCCCCTGGTCACTCCTCCTTGAGAGGAAGTGGATTCTCAAAATCCATGAAAGTACCTTAGGTTCTCTATTGCATCCCTTCAACAAAGAAAGTAATATGAAACAATTCCTCCATCCATCGGTCTCCTTCGGAGGCATGTTCAAACTCATTATAGTTCTGACATTAAGCTATACAATCCTAAAAGCTTACCCAAAGTCCAAATTTAATACATATGCCTAAACAGTCTGCGGTTGGTTCTATGCTTAAAAGGAAGAAATGAGGCACCAAGAGTGAGGGCCATGACATACTCGTCTCTTTTAGATTTTGGTGATAAATATGGTTGGACAGGAGTCTCGCTCCACGCTTGAAGCCCTCTGAAATGAAAACGGGTGCCCACTGTCCACATATAAATGAGTGAGGAAATTTGTTATTACCCACCCCAATTTTACCTACATAGCTCTCAACCTCGAACTTTGTTATCATTTTAAGAACTCCCCCAAGTTAGAATGGAAAGTTTTGGTAAGTTTTCAGAGGATCTCCACGCATAATCATAAGGCCCTTTGTTGGGAGTTAGGAGCCCATCGTAGGCTTTCCGACAACCCATAAATTGGTATTGGACAGACCCACAGCCTGAGTTCCTTCTGACTTGCATCACCTCCTGCTACAAGTAATTTCCCTTACTATGTCTCCGTCACAAGACCACCCAGATATATACACATTTGGGAGTTGTTTGAAACTCAAGATCGCCATACACCTATGTAATTAAGGAAAACCAATGGAGGGAGTAAAGTGAGAAAAAACAACGCGAATCTATTTGCCTTCTAGTTTTCTCTCCTGAACATTAGTTTTAGTATCAGAGTGACCATGTCAGAACAGCTTCAAGTCAATAAGCAACTCGCCCGAGGAATACTACAGGTCTGCACATACATCACTACCCATTGCTAGACTTATCACAACTCATATTAAAGTCTATAAATCGATTTATACTTGTGAATTCTTGACTTTAAGCTAAATTTGTAGATCTTTATATCCACATAATACCAACTATTGGTTCGAACCATACAATCAATAAAAATCATTAGGCTTCGCAATTTTGATGTTTAACTCTCCAAGAAACCCTGTGATTGCATTTCTCTGCCAGCCCTTAAAACTCCTGCAAGTAGTAATCAATGTCAAGCTAGTTAAGCAATAATAAGAAGTGCTAAAACTTATTTCCAGGTGTTAGAACAAAGGTAAAGAATGTACGAGATTACTCACTCATTTTCTCTAATAGGAACTAGTAGAAGTTAAGATTGTATTTGGTCTAAGTTTTAAAAGCTAAAACAAAGACGAGTAAAATTCTCAAATGCTGATTATAAGCCTAAGGTAGCTCCACATATAACTTCATTGATCATGTCACTACTATAGTTTCTAAAAGGGTTATTGCCATTGAACTTACTTGTGATCAAGATGAGCCAAAATTTCTGCACCAGGGAATGCTATTCTAGTAGCCTCATATGCAGCTTTAATCGCCTCTCTCCATGTCCCAGCTATATCTTTTGCATTTGGTTTCTGACTTGGATCTTCCATGGGTAAGGAGTACCCTGAAAGTAGGTGTGCTACCCATACACCTTCTTTCCTATACGTATAGTAAAACAGTTCACAATGCAGTTAGAAGAAGCCGTATGACTCCTAAGAATTTCTTAATTGGGAATAAGAAAACAAGGTTGATGCATATCGTTCCTTCATTGTAGACCTACAAATTCTTGACAAATGACGCTCTGCAAAGTAAAGCTCAGAAAAGAAGGAATGAGAAACTGAAGACGCATGCTGAAGTGCCAACTCAATTTTCTCAATGAACTGAATGAGGAGAATGCTATATGTTCAAGACAAAGTTCGGTTTAAAAGAATTCAAAATATACATATCAAGAGAAATATTGCAGTTGTGTTCAGACTTCAAAGAAATAAGGTTTCACTCAAGCAGACCAAATTTTAGCATATCAACACTGCAGAGGGGGAAAGAAACTGCAAAATTTTGCAAGTTGAGATTCAAAATTTAACTAGCAATTTCAAGATACTTAAATTCGAAAGAAGCCAAAAGATCATAATAACTTACACAACTATATCCATGTGCCGAGGTGCATAATGTCCACCACCTATGCCAAGGAGGACTTTTTTCTTGTCGTTTTCACTAAATTCCAGCAAATGACAAATCAAGGTTATGATAGCATTATAAGCAAACTGAGGGTTCTGATAGACTGATGTCCAATATCAGACAAAATACATCTGCTGGTAACTATTTGCATCAATATCAGTTTATGCACACTGCTGATGAATACATTCACAAGGAGAAGGAGAAGAGAGGAGGAGAGGTGGTCTGGCAGTTGAACGTGCACTGTAAACTCACAGCAACTATTATTTATCATGTCAAAATACAAAAGCATGTCATAGAATTTTTGATAAGACAACGTCTTGGTCTACCAACACTTGGTATAAGATAACAAAATATATTGTCAAGACTATCAAATTAAACAAGAAAGATTTATTAGTTAGGTTCTCAATCACATTGCATTACCTGCTCCAATTTCCTATAGCAGCACCACCTCCAAGCCCAAGTCCTTCCCAAACTAACTTCAATCACAAAGAAACCAATTAATAGATAAGAGCTTCACATCTTGCAACCTAATAGCACCATTCAAATGATTTCGACATGTAATATAACTGCATTGCAAGACAGCATTATTAATTTTTTATGAAAAGAAATTTAGTGTTTCTAATTGAAAAACATACGCTTGTAAAACTTGATTGCATAAGAAAGACATTCAGGATATGTGAATTGCCACAATGACATCTAATGGAGTTATTCATGAATTAAAAAATTAGAATGAACGGAAAACAAAGGATGTAACAGTACTTCTTCCAATAAACCTGAAGATAATCCAAATCAAAGCAATAGGAACATAATTCGTAATTGTTTACTCAACTTGAGCAATGACTTGAGCAGCATCCTGTCTCTTCCAGCACTCTTCTGTGCTACCTAGATCCACCCAAAAGAAAACAACAAAATGTAGAACCAATTGATTTAGTTTGCAGAACTTTACAGAAGATCATTTTTTTTCATAGTAGACATCTTGTTGAGTTTCCTTTTTCCTTTCTCAGTTTGGTGATGTTATCCTTGGTGAATCAAACCAGCATAGTTTCATTATAAAACATCAACAAGTATATAACCATGCAAGCAATTAGCCAAAATCCAAACTGAATATCCCACAAGTTATAGGATCTTTATAACTACAGAAATGCTATGCAAATGCAACATCTAACTTTTTCAAAACGAGGAGTAATGAAAGTGGGACAGTACTTACCAATTTCTATGAACATAGTTGGCTTGCAGGTCACTGGTCCATGATGAGTGGCCTCCAAGGTTATCTACAAAGACAAATCACATGGAAAATGTGAAAAAGTGTGTGTGTGTTCAGTTTTATGATTCAATCCTTAGATTATAAGAAGCAAGACCTCAAATTCGGGAACTAAATTGTGGGATTGAGCAATTGTTTTCAAAAGCCTGAGCCACGGCCCCATCCTGGGATCAGGTGGCGATGCCCATCCTGGCTTGCCGCCCTGTGGTGGAACATCCTCTCCCCGTAAATGAGGAACTCCTACGTTCAGACCAAACCACACACATATGATTAAAACATCGAAAGCAGAAGTAGCTCTCCATCTACTAGAACTTGGATCCTAATATGTGCATGCGGCAAGCAAGTTATGTGAATATTTATGCTTTCCGATGGTGAAATAAACAAATAAATAACTAACAACAACACCACTCAATTCAACTAAAGAAGTACCGATTGGATGAATGGTAAGAGCTGGACGATTCGAGACGGCGGTATGCTTGCTGAAGAAGATGACCTCCTCCACCGCCTCCCCGGTGGCCTCCTCCCAACGGAGGTCCAAGTCGTCTTCTTCAACAATGCTCTTGTCGTGTTGCAATAGCCTTACTTGTTGGTTTCTGTAGCTTCTCATTTCCTACAGTAATAACAAAAGTTCATCTCGATTTAGGATAACCCATGCAAGTTTCAGATACAATTGGAACAACCAAAGTTGGAGGCTGACCGGAAGGGATTGCCCATCGAGGATCCAACCGGGCATGGCCAAAAGCGAGGATGCGGGGTTGATGGAGGCGGGATCGCTAGTGGTGGCCACCAATAACGTCACCATTGTTTCTTCTTTCAATCTCTGCCTCCTTTGTGTGTCTCTTTATTTCTAGTTACGTGAACAACCACATCAACTGATAGGTGTAAAACACAAATAAAAAACAACGGGCTTTCCTTTCAGACTTGTAAAATCTAAATCCTACTGTATTTGACTCTTCCATCTGGGAAATACACCAACTTTCTACAAGATGGCAATTGCCACATGTTACTTTTAAGTTGATACCTAACGCCAGACCACTATAGCTCTGTCCTTTTAAACCCATATCTTGGAAGTCCACAAAAAGGTCGAAAGCCCAAATACCAACTCCAATTTCCAAATGGGCGTACGACTCTGACGATAACGGAGAAAATGCTGAATAGGAAGACAGGTGTTGGCCCCTGAATTATTTTATTGAATAAGCATGAATTTAAATTCATTCTTGAGGTATAGATTGCATTATGGTTGT
>JANZLC010000003.1:17732043-17746913 GCA_026413385.1 Erythroxylum gracilipes
TAATCTAAGACTTATTCTAAGATAATCTAAGACCTATTCTAAAGGAATTTAAACAACTTCAAATTTGAATTAATTCTTCAACATTTTCATTGTATCTCTTTCTTTTTTAATGAATTGTTTTTCTGTGTCGTGCATTATTATTTTATTGTCTTATTTACATGTGGATCCACAGGAAACAACCTCTCTATATTGTAGGAGTAAGACTACGTATTATCGGACCTCTTCAGACCCTACTTTATTGCGAGATTTCAGACTGGGTGATAATGATAATGATGATTTAGAGAAAAACAAAACTTAGACAACATTCAAATCAAATATTTCGTGCAAGATAGGACATAAAAGGAGCTATTATTGCTGCATGTCACATAAATATCAGTGCAAAAGTTGAACCTATATATAGATAGATGTACTGTTTTAAAAACTGGACCGAACCGGCCGATCTGACTGGTTTGATCGGTAACCGGTCGGCTATCTGGTCCAGTTTATCCTTTAAAACTGGTTCTCAATTGAACCAGTGAGAACCGGTTAAAACCGGTTAATTGATCGGTCGAATCGGTCCGATCCGACCACTGGTTCAATTATTTTTTATTATTTTTTATTTTTTGTTATTTTTTTGGTATTTTTTGGGTATTTTTAATATTATATATAATTAAATATAATTATTGCATAATTATGATATCACACCAATTTCCGGTCAAACCGATAACTAATAAAACTTTCGATTTAATGACCGATCCGAATTTCAAAACACCGGATAAATGAGAACAAATTCTCCTGTGACCTGATTAATTCTTTATACTGGACGGTCCTAAGAGACAATGAGAATTCATTGCTAACATCATTACAGGATGAGATTTTTTACATGCTATCAGATCAGTTCAGAAAACGTATGACCTCGGAGTTAATGTCTGGACTATATTCAACCCAAAATCCACCGAAGGCTTCTCAATTCTCATAAATATGCTTTCGGAGCATAAGAAGATCATGTAGTAATTCAACCCAAAACAACCTATCCCGAGGTCGGAAGATACTTTGTCGCCTGGTTAGAAACAACTTCTGACTAATGATTGTTTTCTCCCTACTGTCGTTGTACAGTGACGCCTGGCTTTTTATTTTCTGCTGATTGGTTTTTTTCCTGTGTCAGAACTTGTCTGAAATTTCGTCGGTAATCGGGTTAGATAGATACAAGATGATGAGTTGTCGAATCATGATTGATTGCTTGCCTGATAGTCATTTAACCATGTACTTTATTACATGCTTGCATCATCTACGAGGCTACTTTGTGTAAGCCATTGATGATAACTACATTTACTTTTGGGTTCTGGTGCCGGAATTTTTCCATAGTTTATAAAGTCGGGTTCAGAATGAAAGAAACAACCAAGAATAGGACAATACTAGCTTACAAACTCTGAAATAAAATAACTACAGAGTGTTATTTCTGTGAGAACAATCCGCATTGTATCCTGCGTGGTACTAACAGATGGCAACAAGCTAGACTCAATGTATGTATTTGTATGTGTTGAAATATTAATTCTCTCATTTCCATCATTGAGCCTGGTGGCTTGAGGGAGGATATTAATTTTCTAATTTCCACCTCCGTATCAGCTTGAAAAGCTTTTCAAGATACTGGTGGAGTCTTTAATGTTTTCAGAAACTTTATTCAAAGACACTACTCAGGAGTGACATACAGATTGAATAAAAACAGACAGTTTTTAGAGAAATTATTTTCTTCGAAGGGTGAACAAGATGAAACTTACTCCAATAAAAAAGCGCTAAAAGACAAATCCCAGTAATTAATAGTAGGTCTGACTACGTAAGCAGCGCCTCAGTCTGCTCAAATCAAAATCAAGGCCAACCAAGCCTCAGAAAGTACTATCACCACCCACTTACTTCAACCTAAACCAAGCTCACAACGCAGAATGGATGAATACCCGTATGTGTCCAAAATCCTTTAATTGTATCCGTAGCCTCTTTTATGGATCCTGTTGAAATTGATGCTTTCATTAAAGCAATGTTCAAAATAAAGAGTACGGTAACTTCATGATCTCATGAGCAAGAGACAGAAGTTGCATTATGATTGAAAGAGTTGTCAACGTACTTACATATCCTTTTGAGACTTGGCAACATGTTTTCATAATTTTATGAGATTTGGATCAAGTCATTAGACCCTTCAACATATAAACGCAATGGCAACAATAGATTTGTAATAAATATAAAATGTGTTGCTTTAAACTCATATAATGTAACGTTTTCTATTTTTTAAAATATTTTCTTTAATAATATTAAAAAGTAACAATAATGATAATTTGTTGTCTTATATTTAAACAGGCAACAAAATAAAAAATAGTTGCCTTAAATTTTTTTTATATGCAATAACTGAAATTGTTGTTTTTTTAAATAACAATTAAAGTGTTATTATTTTAAATTATAGATCATGCATTTTTATAAAACAAAAACAATTTTCAAGAAGTTATTTAATATATTAAGAATATATAATTGATAGAAAATTATATATAGTAGAGAAATCTTTAAAAGTTGTATAATTCTATTGGAATATATACATTAGGCACCAAAATGTGTTGCCTTTAGAGTTCCCCCTTATTTTTCACACAAAACTCTATAAAAATGGAGACTAAAAGTGAAGTGGCTACTCACAAGTTGATGAAATTGCTTTTTCGGAATTGCTATATTCTTCCGCATAGGTCGTCGATAGGTGAAGCAATCAATCGCACAAGTTCAAGAATAAGCAAATACCTTATTGTGCCTGTCTATTTAAGGGAATTAATAAGTACAAAAGTTCAATGGTTTCTTAACTATTTTTGTTTTTCCACTCACAAGTTAATGATGGAGCTCTTACTTTTAATATTCTTTATGGGGAATGCCTATTTGAATTTAGCATTGTTGTCTTTAATTTAGAGAAGGAAAAGTTGAAGATTCTTTTAGATAAATGCAGATGGATTCCTCAATTTGGTTTTTGATTTGCTCCATTTTGGAAAAAGCAAGCATTTACTGGTTAACTCAAAAACTTAGGTTGACGTTCTCCAAAAAAAATCCACTGAACTAGCATAATTGGACATCTAATCTATCTGTAAAACAATTCAAATTATATGATTTGATTTGAAAGAGATTGTTATGACTAAATACTCGCCCTTTGCTCTCCCTACATTCCCGACCTCTCCTTAACAGACATTTTAAAGACAAGCATCTTCTTTCGGAAATAATTTATGTAGTAAAGATATGTAAACTGGTTATTTGATTTGAGTTGGAAGGGCCTTTGAAACTTGTCAAGGTAAGGTACCTTATGTTATTTTTTTAATTTTCAAGAACATGAAAAAAAAACAAATTGACCTTTAATGGTTATAGAGGAATTAAAGTAATCAAATGATAATAACTTACCACTTGAAAAAGATTGTAGAATATGCCAAAAACAAGGAATTCACTTCACTCGTAGTTATGCATACTAACTTCAAGGGAACCAGATGCTCTTTTAATTGGCTTACTTGATGGACCTACCAATTAGTTTAAGCTCTCACAGCTTGTTTTGTGCAATGATATTAAGGTTTATTTCTTATCTCTTCCTTTCCATGGAAAGTAACATGAACTCTATGAATTCCAAATGTAATTTGATTCTCAAGTATTATGCTTTAGGAATTGTTAATCGTGCATCATCGCTCATTTTCGATACCATTTTCCTTCTAATTGTATTCATGGTTGCTTGAATGGGCATACTTAGCCTTATTGATGACAACTTGGTGAAGTTAAAATCATAATCTTATTATTTATGATTTACTTTTATGTTTTACATTGTTTTTTTAATGGATTTTTCATTACTATAGACAAAACTAATATAATATTTCAGTGATTTCTATGTTGTTAGCCTATATACAAGCACTATAGTTGAATATACAAAAAGAGGAGCTACATTACAGGGAATAATTCTAAATCAGAGTATTAGCAAAGTTACAATTTCCATCTAGATATCATGTAGGGGTAAGTGTATGCTGCAAACTTTTAGCAAAAATTGCTGCTCTAATCCAGTTGACAATTTTGATAGCTAGCTAGTACTTTCCTTCTTTTGATTTGTTAAATCTTTTGTTGTTTCTCTCCTTTCAAAGAGTGTAGATGGTAGTAGTGGAAGTTTCTTTATAAAGTATAGCATTTGACATTCCTTGCTTAGAGCTTCTAATGACCTAGCTCAAAGTGTGTTCCTAATTATACATGTAGTTGTTACTTGGAATCATATGCAAAATCTTGCTCCAAACTATTTTCGAGAATGCACAAAGGAAGAAAAGATGGTCTCTATCTTCCACTTCCATCTTACAAAGTACGTAAGTGGAATCCATGTTTGCCTGCCATTGACTCTTAGTCTTGGGTGTATTTTAATAGCTAGCCAAGTAATCAAGGAGGCTTTAAGATTCAAAAAGTTTCTCCATAAAAGGTTATACTAAGGGGCTTCAGTTGAGCATTTTTGAAAAGTAGATGACAAGATTTGTTAGAGAACTTGAAACTAGATTGAGAGTTCATGTGATTACATCTTCATTCTCCACATCATTTAATTGAGGGAAGAAATTCATAAGATAACCAAATTTGCTAAAATTTTCACTCCATTCACCATTTTTGATTAGAGTTGAAACTTTAAGACTCAAAGGGATTATATTCCTCAAATGAAGAATCTCCGTATTGTGGATAATTGGACTAGAGTGTAGCCAATTATTAAACTAAAACTAAGTTTTCTCACAATTTCCAATCCTATGTTTGATACAATGATATATAAAGCTCTTAAATCCTGTTATCTGATTAAAAATCTAAGAGAAATCCCTTGAACAAGTAGCGTACTAAAAATTGATGTTTTTGAGGTGGTACTCATATTTTACATTGTTTTTGGTTAAGTTGATTTTGATCAAATTGAAAATCTTTAGTATAACTTAGTATCTTATTTCATCTCTATTCTTGTACTAATGTTATTTATTACATCATATGCATTCCCACCATTCACCAACCTGAGCTGGTTTTCAATAACTTTACAAGACTCCTAGGTCTTTGTGTGACAAGGTATAACATCACCTTCATGTTAGCTCAAGGATCATGATTAACAATTTTGATGATAACTATAAAATATTTTAAAATTCAAATTAGATTTATTTCCTTGTATAATTAACAGTCTTATTCTCAAAAGGAAATAAAATCATAAGAAATATGTTTTCTTTCTTATAGGAACCTTCATTATTAACTTACCTTATTAAAAATGATTTATCCGAAAGGATCTTACTAATTATGAAGGTCGTATATCAGGCCCGTGATTATTGGAAGATTTTTTGGCAAAGATGACATCGAAGTTATTCAGATTTAAATCTATCTAGTTGATTAAGGATGTAAGATGAAGCAATGACTAGTTAAAGAAATTGACTATTTAAGGATGAGCTAGTGCGACTATAAGCAACAACTAAATGATACATAAGCTTGTGAAGCTATATTATCGAAACTCATCAAAAGCATATATATTCTTGAAAGTGATAACTTTGTAAAAAATTCTCTTGTGCATTAGAAACTGAAATTCTGTTGAGAGAGATTACTGAAGCTCATATCGAGCAAGTCTCATTTTTATTTTAGAACTTGTAAAGGCTAGTGAAATACTACTAGTGTAAAAGGTTGAAGAACTTAAAAAATATTAACTTGTGAGCTTGGAGAGGCTCGTCAAATTACTACCTAATTTTATAGTGAAACACTCAAGTTGAATACTTAGGGACTGGACATAGGTTTGGGTTGTAAGCTGAACTAGTATAAATCAACTTCATCCTTCTTCGCTCTCTCTCCTTATCTTTTATATTTTCACATTATATTATGTGTGTTTTCATTTCAGTAAGAGGCTCCTTCACTTTTATAATAGGTTCCTTCTATTTTCGACTTACTAACGGTTCTTTTCATTTTAACAGGTGCCTTCTTTTTATTGTTTCAACAAGACCTATACTTTAGTAGCTCCTGTCGTTTAATAGGCTACTTTCATCTAACAGGCTCCTATTATTTTAATTTTCAACATGCTACTGTCTTTATCCGAATTGAAAGTACCTTGTGAAATTTTTTTTTAAGTCATACACAATTCACTCTCGTCTTGCATGTGTTTGCTTTATCATTTGGTATTGGAGCGAGGCTTCACATTTTTTGTTTTTTACAGTACGTGATAGATCATAACAAACACCTTGAGAAGTTTTTCAGGACAATCCGTCTCAAAGCCTCCTTACTTCAATGGAAACAACTACTCATACTGGAAAGAGAGAATGACCATATATCTCCATTATGTAGATATCGAAGTATGGCAAGCAATTAGAGTTGGAGATATAATTCCAACTTTTGATAACGTAGAAGTATAGACTGATACTAATAGGAGAAATGTACAACTAAAAGCTAAAGCAAAACATCACCTGATATGTGCGTTCTCTCCAGAAGAATATGAAAAGATATCCTACTACTCTACAACAAAAGAAATGTGGGACAAACTTAAAGTTACCTTTGAAGTGACGAATGAGGTAAAGAAACATAGGATAAGTCTCCTAGTGCATCAATACGAAACTATTGGCATGAAACAAGGGGAGACCATAGATGAATTCTTCGGACGCTTCAACAGCATCATTATAACCTTAAAGAACTTGGAAAAGATATATCCTAATGATTAGCTCATAACGAAGATTCTGAGGTCACTATCAAACGAATGGAGACCTAAGGTGACAACTCTAGAAACAAAAAAGGATCTAGACACTATCTTGCTTAATTGGCTACGATAAAATTTGATGATCCATGAAATTGAGCTTAGGTGAGATGAAGGATCCTCATATAGAAAAGGAATGGCACTAAAAGCAACTGACGAATGAAACGGTGATGAAAGTGACATTGATTTGCAAATAGATAGGGATGAAGAATTCAACTTTATGGTCAGAAAATATTCCCGCTTTTATAAAAAGAAGCTCATGAAGAAAAGAGAAGGAAACAAGAAAGCTAGAAACAATAGGTTCTTATTAAAAGGCAGTAGCAATAACAATACACAAAACAGTCAAATCATATGCTATCACTGCAAGAAGCCAAGACACACAAGATCATAATGTCCTCTTCTTTAAAAGAAAAGGTCAGAAAATAGAAAATCCAGAATGGAAGTGATGACTGCAGCCTGGTCAGACGAGGATTCTGAAAACTTTGAGTCAAAAGAAGTCAACAACATCTGCTTCGTGGATAAATTAGGAGATGATAAGGTATATTATTCTGACTTTGATGTTGAAGTTAATGAATTTAAAAATACATATCATGAATTGTATGATCAGTACAAGTACAAAAGGTTAAGTGAAGTATTTAAAAGAAGTTGAGAAGTCTAAGAGCAATGATGCATCCCTGAAGAGTAAGATTAAATTATTAGAATTTGTGAATGAAAATTTGGTGACTAGGAATACGTCTCTTGAGGTTGACTATAAGCAAAAGGTTTCTAAAAAGGAAGTTTTGGAAGAAAGAGTAGCTAAGTTAGAAAATACGCTACTTAAAAATATTCTGATAAGGTAAGACAGTTGGAAGAAAAAGTTGCCACCTTAGAACTTAAAAAGGAAAAAAGTGTTGGAAAGATGTTATCTCTAGAAAAAGATCTAGAAAATTTTGTTGAGGAAGGAAGAATCTTGATGCATTGCTTAGTAGTGGTAAATGCATTTTTGGTAAGGCTAAAATAGGATACAATGAAAATAACAATATCAAGCCATACAAAAATTTCTTTAATAAATCCAACAGCAGTTATAGCCAAGAATTCAGGAACCTACTAAGTGGCAGAAATTATAACAACTATCATGCATCTATATTGTGCGATTACCGTGGTAAACATGGTCACATTATTTATTCTTGTCATTTTTGTAAAAAGAAATTATCTCAAATGTATGTTTGGAGATCGAAAGGTCAAACTACTAACCCGAAAGGACCTAGTAAATTTAGGTACCTAAAATGAGATAATGCTTTCTGCAGAAATGTTTCAAAATTGAGATAAGCGAGAACCAATGGATAGTTAATAACTATTCAAGACACATGATAGGTGAAATATCACACGTCAACTATATTGAAAGAAAAGACGGAGGTAATGTTGTCTTTGCAAAACAAAAAGGGAAGGTCACCGGAATTGGTAAAATTGGTGATTCTGACTCTACCTATATTGATAATGTTCTCTTTGTTAATGGTTTGAAACATAACCTGTTAGTTGGAATCAGCTATGTGAAAAAGGTTACAAAGTCATTTTCTATGCATCTCATTGTGAAATTGTTGATATTCATAATGATAATATTATGTTTGTTAGTCCTAGAAATCATAATATATATTGTGCTCAACTTGAAGAGATGTCCTCACAAAGTGTTAAGTGCTTTGTCTCCTTAGAAAAGGATTTGTTTATTTGGCACAGAAGATTTGGACATGCCAGTATTAGCATTCTATCAAAATTGTCCAAAAATAAGTTAGTAAAAGGACTACAAACCTTAAAGTTTGAAAGCAATCAGGTTTGTGAGGCTTGTTTAAAAGGTCAACAAGTCAGAAGTAGCTTTCCTCCTAAAAATAGCATGTCTACAAACTAACCACTTGAACTTGTGCACATGGATTAATTCGGTTCCACTAGAACTCAGAGTTTTGATGATAAACATTATGGTTTTATTCTAGTAGATGATTACTCCAAATTTAGATGGGTTTATTTCTTATCAAATAAGGATGATGCTTTTGAACTGTTTGAGAAGTTTTGCAAAAAAATGAGATAGAAAAAGGGTACTACATCACTTCAATTTGGAGCAATCATGTAGGACAATTTGATAATAAAAGGTTTAAAGAATTCTGTGATAGCAATGACAAATCTCACAGCTTCTCTTGTCCAAGGACGCCTCGGTAAAATGGAGTTATAGAGAGAAAGAACAGAACATTGGTTGATATGGCTAGGACCATGTCGTGTGAAAGTGGACTACCTCATGGATACTGGGAAAAAGTAGTATACACGACATGTTATGTACTTAACAGGTGTCTTATAAGATTTATTCTAAAAAAGACCCCTATGAGTTGTGGAAAGGAAGAAAACTAAATGTTGCTTAATTTCGAGCATTTGGCTACAAGTGTTTCGTTCTAAACAATGAAAAAGACAACCTTGGAAAGTTTGATGCAAGATCAGAGGAAGCTATTTTCTTGGGCTATAGTACAATTAGTAAAGGATTTAGAGTTTACAATAAAAGAACAAAGAAGATAGAAGAATCGATACATGTGGTATTTGATGAAGCATTACCTTCGACAACAAAAACTAACTCAGATGATGAAGAGCATGCTTTGATCCCTAAAAATACATCGGATAATCAAAATGCACCTATAATACCTTTAGAATTACAAAATCAAGAAGGCCCCTCTAAAGCTAGAACAAAGCAAGCTCCTTCATCTTAGCAAGAGCTTATGCAATAAAAAACATCGAGAGAATGGAGAGGTCTTGATGCACGTCAATATATTCTTGGAGATCCCTCTGAAAGATCATCATTCAAGAACAACTTTGTGGCTCTCATCTCACAATTAGAACCAAAGTCTGTTGAAGAAGCTCTTACTGATGAGAATTGGGTCTCAGCTATGAAAGACGAGCTATGTCAGTTTGATAAGAACAAAGTATGGAATCTAATGCCTCATCAACTAAACAAGTCAGTTATTGGAATTCAGTGTGTTTTTTAAAACAAACTTAACAAAAATGATAAGGTGGTAAGAAACAAAGCTAGACTTGTAGCTCAAGGTTATAACAAAAAGAAGGTATTGATTTTGATCAAACTTATGCGCCTATTGCTAGATTGGAATCGATTAGAATTTACTTGCCTTTACATGCTATAAAAATTTCAAGTTGTTCCAAATAGATGTTAAAAACATTCTTAAATGGTTACATTAACGAAGAAGTATTTGTTAAGCAACTCCTAGGTTTTAAAGATAGAAACCATCAAGATTATGTGAAGAAGTTATCCAAAGCTCTGTATGGTTTAAAGCAAGCTCCTCGAGCATGGTACGAGAGGTTAAGTAACATTTTGCTTGAGAAAAGCTTTAAAAGAGGAAAAGTCGATGAAACCTTATTTATTAAGAGAAAGGAGAATGATTTACTCATAGTACAATTATATATCGATGATATAATATTTGGTGCTATTAATCCATCTTTCTTTAAAGAATTCTTAATATTAATGCAGGGGGAGTTTGAAATGAGCATAAAGGGAGAATTATCATTCTTTCTTAGATTACAAATCAGACAAACAGAAAAAGGAATCTTCATCAGTTAAGACAAATACACAAAGGAACTCATCAAGAAATATCATTTTGAGAATGCCAAACCGATGGGTACTCCAATGTACACTGTAACTAAACTTGATAAAGACGAAAAAGACAAAGCTACAAATAAGACAACAAATAGAGGAATGATTGGATCACTACTATATCTTACAAGCTCAAGACCAAGTATTATTCTTACTGTGTGTCTTTGCGCACACTTTCAATCAAATCCAAAAGAAAGTCATCTTCAAGTAATCAAAAGAACATTTCAATATCACTATAGAAATATGGATTTTGGACTATGGTATCCAAAAACTGATTCATTTGACATAATGAGCTATTGTGATGTAGATTATGTAGGTGATAAAGTCGATTGAAAAGGCACAAGTGCTTACTGTTAATTTCTTAGAGGATATCCCGTATTTTGGTCCTGCAAGAAGTAAAATTGTACAAAGCTTTCTATGAATGAAGTGAAATACATAGCAGCTGCTAGCTGTTGTGCTCAAATCTTATGGATGAAGCATCAACTACATGATTTTTCTCTAAACTTTTCTCATATTCCTATATTATGTGATAATACTAGTGCTATAAATCTTTCTAAAAATCCTGTGCATCATTATAGGACTAAGCATATAGAAATCAAACATCATTTTCTTAGAGATCATGTTTTAGAAGGAACCATTGATCTTTTGCATGTTAATACTGAGAATCAAGTAGCTGACATTTTCACTAAACCACTCTCTGAAGATAGATTTTGTGTGTTAAGAAAAGAGCTTTCTATATACAAACTCTTGTTCCTCCTCAAGATGAAAATAGTGCAAAATCTTCAACAACAACTGAAGGATATTCTAGTCAATCAAGAAAAATGCAAGAACAAATAGATAGCATATAAAATTAACTTCTTGACATGCAAATTTTGCTAAGAAGAATACTTGAATCTCTTCAAGAACTCTGTTTCTATTTGCTTTCTACTTGGCTTATTTATGTTAATGATTTTGTTTGAAGCAATATTTACTCTTTCCCTCTATTTTATTCTTTTATTTTACTTCCTCCCTGTACTTTATTATTTTTGATAATGACAAAGGGGAAGAGTCTATATGGATTTTTTTTGCATATATGATGATATATTTCTCAATGCATATTTCTCAATGTTGCCTCAATTATATATGTGATTGATTCTGATGATTAAACTTGTGAAAATCTATGATATATGAACAATAGGTTCTTTTTTAAAAGACAAGCTCCTTTTAATTATGTCTGGACATATAAAACTCACATATATCTTTCGAAATCATCTATTATCTCTTTGAATTTGAAAATTATAGCTATTATTGCTTGTCATCATCAAAAAAGGGGGATTATTAGCTCAAAGATTATAATTAAAAATTTTGATGATAACTTTATAATATTTCAAAATTTAAATTAGATTTGTTTGCTTGTATAATTAACGGTCTTATTCTCAAAAGGAAATAAAATAATAAGAAATACGTTTTCTTTCTTACAGGAAACTTCATTATGAACTTACCTTATTAGAAATGGTTTATCCGAAAGGATCCTACTCATTATGAAAGTTGTATATTATCCTCGTGATTACTAGAAGATTTTTTTGGAAAAGATGATATCAAAGTTATTCAAATTTAAATCTATTTAGTTGACTAAGGATGCAAGATGAAGCAACGACTAGTTGAAGAATTTGACTATTTAAGGAAGAGTCAATGCAACTATGAACAACAATTGAACGATACAGAAGTTTGTGAAGATATATTGTCGAAACTCATCAAAAGCATATACATTCTTGAAAGTGATATTTTTGTAAAAAAAATTCTTGTGCATTAGAAAGTGAAATTATGTTGAGATAGATTACTGAAGCTCATATCGAGCAATCCTCATTTTTATTTGATAGCTTGTAGAGGCTAGTGAAATACTACTAGTACTATGGAAGGTTGAAGAATCTTAAAAAATATTAACTTATGAGCTTTGAGAGGCTCTTCAAATTACTACTTGATTTTATAGTGAAATACTCAAGTTGAATACTTGGGGACTGGGCATAGGGTTGAGTTGTAAGTCGAACTAGTATATATCGAATACGTCCTTCTTCTCTCTCTCTCTCCTTATCTTTTATATTTCTTCATTATGTTGTGTGTGTATTTGTTTCAACAAGAGGCTCCTTCACTTTTACAATAGGTTCCTTCTATTTTTGACTTGCTGACGGTTCCTTCTATTTTTGACTTGTTAATAGTTCCTTTCATTTTAACAGGTACCTTCTTTCTATTGTTTCAACAAGTTTTTATACTTTAGCAGGCTCTTGTCGTTTAACAGGCTACTATCATCTGACAGGCTCCTATTATTTTAATTTTCAACAGGCCCCTGTCTTTATATGAATTGAAAGTAACTTGAGAAATTTTTTTCAAGTCACACACAATTCACCCCCCTTTTGTGTGTGTTTGATTTATCACTTCAGAATTGCTTACAACTTATGGTATCAATTAGTGTAAGCCTTCAATTGAAACAAATTTCTATAGGTCATTCAAGTAATTGATTTCTTCCTAATTAACAAGTTAAAATTGCATGCAAAGAATGATGCTCCACTAATTGATGCTCTGAGTAAATTTTATTGAGATGTCGTAAAGCAATAAGATATTGTAATATGGAGTATATATTTATCAATTATGCCCATATATTGCTTATTTATGTAACACAGGACAACTTGGTGGCTCATTATTATGAATCTTGTATTTATTCTTGGTATGAATAAGCTACATAATTTGTTGTATATATTTTGGCTTTAATTACCATTTTAACACTAATAACAAAATTAACAACATAAATTGGTTTGTTTTAGTGGATTTGTACTTAGGAACTCATTAATTAATTGATCATAAGAAAAGACTAAACAACCAAACTAGACATGGCACTTGAGCCTAAGGTTAACCCCGACCTCGACCTGACTTGGATTAACCAAGTTTTAGGCTCGAGCTCGAGTTTAAGTTGTTTAGGCTTGGTATAGCTCGAAGCTCAAAAATTATCAGCAAAACAACATCGTTTTGAGTAAAATAACATCATTTTCTATTTCTTATTTTTTAAAAATAAAAAAATACGAGTTAAGTTGAGCATTGGGCTTAGACTAACCCATTGTCATCCTTAAACCAAACCGTACTCATTCACTAATAGCGATGGCAATCTTAGCCCGAGCCTGTGACCTGAAGGGAATGTGCAAAACAACATCGTTTTCTCAATTTTTTTCAAAAGAAAGTGTGGATGAGCCGATCAGCCTGTGGTCCAACCGAGCCATAGGACGGTAGCCATTAGTCCGTTAGGCCACAGATGGCCAGGCGAGGTCCATTTCCATCCTTATTCACTAACACTGTTTTGGAGTTTATTAGGAAACATTGAATAATAATTCACAAGGCATTGATAGACATATTGGGACCTTTCTTGTTAAATTATTTGTTGAGCCTAAAATATTGAAATTTGCCACTAATATCACTTCCCATTTTCACGTTTCCATATATTTGTTGTACCCTATTTCTTTACATAATTCTTTTGTTTCTCTTTTTCGATCAGAACATATAAGTCTCCTCCTAATCTCTAATCTCATTTTTTAATAATAATAATTAAATCAATGCCATTGTTGTTATTAAAGTTAATATATAGGTAATGCAACATTACATAAATTACTTGACATATTTAGGACACACATATATGCAAGAACTTAAGATATAGATACATGTACCATAATTTTTAATCGCATGCTCTTTAATACTAATTGTTATGGTGTAATACATATTAGATAATTTTTCCTTTTAATCTTTATTTTAAATATAAAAAAGATTCACTGAAGTTGACAATATATAAAGTTGGGCATTTGCAGATTTTAGGTATATTATTTATAATTTGTATTGTAAACTCATACTATAGTTATTTTTTAGACTCAATATGCCTCCAAACTCTCTCATGTATGACCTCATACACATTTTTATTTATTAACGAGAAAATTATTGTTAGTACTTAATAATACAACACAAAGGGAATGTGCGTAAGAAATTAATCAACAATGACTCTATCCCAATTGAAACCCAACCTAATCTCATCGCAATGCAACTAGTCCCACAACACCTTTACATAATTTACCTTCTGCCCCTCTAAATTTTCATCCTATGGTCACCAGCTCCAAAAACAACATTTTAAAACCCAAACAAGTTCACAATGCTACTAAACATCCATTACCCGAAGTACTAGAACCAACTACAATTAAACAAGCTCTCTCTTCTCTTGAATGGCGCTCTTCCATGACTGCTGAATTTAATGCACTGCTAAAAAATCAAACTTGGGTTCTTATTCCTCCTCACTCTCACCAAAATTTAGTTTGATGTACATGGATTTTCAGGATCAAAAGAAACGTTGATGGGTCTCTTCAACGATACAAAGCCCGTTTGGTTGCAAAAGGCTTTAATCAACACCCTGAAATTGACTTTAGTGATACGTTCAGTCCGGTTGTGAAGCCAGTCACAATAAGTGTTGTTCTGACTTTGGCAGTGACAAACCATTGGCCATTGCTACAACTAGATGTAAACAATGCCTTCTTGCATGGT
>JANZLC010000003.1:17749326-17763544 GCA_026413385.1 Erythroxylum gracilipes
AAAAAGGAAAACTTACAGATCACAGTTGCAGAGAAACAGAAAGGAGAACTACGAAAACTTACCATAGTTGCAGAAAACACAAAAAGGAAAACTTACAGAACCGCCGAAGAAAAAACTACAACAGAAGCAACAAAAAGGAAAACTTACAGACCATAGTTGCAGAGAAACAGAAAGGAGAACTATGAAAACTTACCACGGTTGTAGAGAAACAAAAAGGAGAACTTACAGAACCGCTGAAGAAAAAACTGCAACAAAAGCAACAAAAAGGAAAACTTACATAACAAAAAGGAGAACTACGAGAACTTACAGAGAAACAAAAAGGAGAACTTACAGAACCGCCGAAGAAAAAACTGCAATAGAAGCAACAAAAAGGAAAACCAACAAAAAGGAAAACTTACAGAACAAAAAGGAGAACTACGAAAATTTACCACAGTTGCAGAGAAACAAAAAGGAGAACTTATAGAACCGCCGAAGAAAAAACTGCAACAGAAGCAACAAAAAGGAAAACTTACAGACCACAGTTGCAGAGAATCAAAAAAGAGAACTTACAACAAAAAGGAAAACTCACAGAACCGCCGAAGGAACAACTGCAAGAGAAGCAGAGGAGGTCGAGAGAAACTCCAAATGTTGGAAAAAACCATAGGCATCTGCACACACAACCTGGATGAAAGTCCAAGGGAAAATGCAAAGACAAAAAGGAAATATAAAACCATGGCTAGCTAAAAAAACATAACAAAAAGGAGAATTTCTCTGCAACTTACTACAGTTGCAGAGAAACAAAAAGGAGAACTTATAGAACCGCCGAAGAAAAAACTGCAAGAGAAGCAGAGGAGATCGAGAGAAACTATGCATCTGTACACACAACCTGGATGAAAGTCCAAGGAAAAAATGCAAAGACAAAAAGAAATATAAAACCATAACTGGCTTTAAAAAATTAAGCAAAACGAAAACTTACCACAGTTGCAGAGAAACAAAAAGGAGAACTTACAGAACCGCCGAAGAAAAAACTGCCACAAAAGCAACAAAAAGGAAAACTTACAGATCACAGTTGCAGAGAAACAGAAAGGAGAACTACGAAAACTTACCATAGTTGCAGAAAAACAAAAAGGAAAACTTACAGAACCGCCGAAGAAAAAACTGCAACAGAAGCAACAAAAAGAAAACTTACAGACCACAATTGCAGAGAAACAGAAAGGAAAACTATGAAAACTTACCACAGTTGCAGAGAAACAAAAAGGAGAATTTACAGAACCGTCGAAGAAAAAACTACAACAGAAGCAACAAAAAGGAAAACCAAAACAAAAAGGAAAACTTACAAAACAAAAAGGAGAACTACAAAAACTTACAACAGTTGCAGAGAAACAAAAAGGAGAACTTACAGAACCGCCGAAGAAATAACTGCAACAGAAGTAACAAAAAGGAAAACTTACAGACCACAGTTGCAGAGAAACAAAAATGTGAACTTACAACAAAAAGGAAAACTCACAGAACCGCCGAAAGAATAACTACAAGAGAAGCAGAGGAGGTCGAGAGAAACTCCAAATGTTGAATAAAACTGTAGGCATCTGCACACACAACCTAGACGAAAGTCCAAGGAAAAACGCAAAGACAAAAAGGAAATATAAAACTATGACTGACTTAAAAAAATAACAAAAAGGAAAATTTCTTTGTAACTTACCACAGTTGTAGAGAAACAAAAATGAGAACTTACAGAACCGCCGAAGAAAAAACTGCAACAGAAGCAACAAAAAAGAAAACTTTCAGACCATAGTTGCAGAGAAACAAAAAGGAGAACTTACAACAAAAAGGAAAACTTACAGAACCGCCAAAGGAAAAACTGCAAGAGAAGCTGGGAAGGTCGAGAGAAACTCCAAATGTTGCATCTGTACACACAACCTGGATGAAAGTACTAGGAAAAACGCAAAGACAAAAAAGAAATATAAAGCCATGACTGGCTAGAAAAAAAATTAAGCAAAAATGAAAACTTACCACGGTTGCAGAGAAACAAAAAGGAGAACTTACAGAACCGCTGAAGAAAAAATTGCAACAGAAGCAAAGGAGGTCGAGGGAGGACAGGAAGGCCAGGGCAGAGAGCCAAAGAAAAAGAGAGAAAGCTTTGCGAAACTTTGAGTAAAGACAGAACGAAAGAGGGAGAGTAATAATAAGGAAAGAACATTCGGTGAACAGATAAGGGTCCACCCCAACTCAGAACATTCAATGAACAGATATACGTCGTCAGATTAAATGGACGAAGGGGATGGATTGTGTAGTCGTCTACCCCAACTCGTCATTAGTATATATACTTAAAAAATTGTCAAAGTGTTTATATATCCTATTAAGACTCAGAAGCTTGTTTTGATGATTTTGTAATCTTTATTATCTAAGTAATTAAACCATTCAACATATAAGCATGGTGAATTGATGCTAAAGGTGAAGATGATGTACAAATAAAACTAAGTATGAAATTGATTTTGAAGAAATAAATTATGACAACGATGATATGCTCTAATGGAAATATATATATTATATATATATATATATATTTGTACCATTGGTACAGTGACTTAAAGCAATCCAAGTAAATCATATTATATTACACTTGAACAAGATAATTTATCTTATTCCTGAGCTTTTCAAGTATTACATACTAAAAAATGAAGGTTACAACATATGGTGATTCAAGATAAAAATAATATTATGAAAAGTTTCAATTTATTCATGGTGTGAATGCTTGTATGGACAAGACAACTTCTCCATCGATTTTAAGGTATTCTATAATTTATTTGGTTCATTTTTAACTTATCTTGATTTTGATCTAGTCTATATAACCATTGAAACCAAGATTTTACAATTTGGTCATAAATTAGTGACAATATGTCTAGATTTATAGGTTACTTTTACTTGTTTATTTAGATAAAATCATAGATATATGAACGAAAGTGCCTTAGACGTGTGCTATATTTTCCTATATGTATACGTAAAAAAAAAGTTAGGGGACTGTTTATTTTAACTTTTATTTTTTATTCTATATTTTTGTTTTCAAATTCAGAAAAAAAAAGATGTTTGTATCAGTTTTTAGTTTCAGTTTCTTCTAATTTCCCATAATTTATGAAAATCATAAAAATTAATTTTTATTTTTGTTTCTTTTTCATAATATAATTTACAATCAACTAAATATATAATTATTTACTTCTTTAATATAATTTATTAATAAGAATTATAAATAATTTTATTTAATATTATATTTAATTATTTAATATTAATTATTAATACGAATTATGAATACTTAAATTTAATTTAATAATTAAATTAAAATTTGAAAATAAAATAATGTTAATTTAGTAATTATTAATAAATATAATTTAAATTTAAAATATCATCAAATATCTAAATTTTAATAATTAAATAAATATTAATCTATAAATAAAATTTTAATTATTAGATTATTTATTTTAATAAAATATAATAATATTTTACTAATAATTTATCAAAGAGACTAAAATAAAATTAATTAACTAACTAACTAAAATAAATTATCTTTAAATTTGATCTAATATGTAATATTAGATTAAGATTGCACCCAGTGATGATTTGATCTAATATGTTAATAAATATGTAATATTTAATTTAATAATTAGATTAAGATTGCACTCGAATGGAATGGGAGAGTTGGCAGGATCAAAAATTCCTTGAAAAGGGCTTTTCCCATTCATTTCCAGGACGAGACTTCTTCATTTTCAATATGAAATTTCTTGTAGGAATGCTCCTAAGACTATGAGAGGTTCGAGATGAAGAGAAGCAACAAATTCGGAGGTGGTAAAACGTTTCCAACCCAACATTAAATCAGATTCAATCTCTTAAGATTTAAACTCTAGCTTTTCTTAAGTTTATAAATTGGATTCGAACACAACTTCGACAGCCTAAACTCTTAACTAAATGAAGTTAAGTTACCTTCAAACTTATGAAAACTCGAATTCCTGTCAACCAAATTTTAGATCAAGTTTGAAACAAATCCAAGCTAATATCAAACCGCGTAAAAAAGTTTTGAACCAAACTCAAGCCGAATAAAGAGTTTTCAAATCAGACTTTGGACCTCACACAAACAGACTAATGAATCAAAACCCTTAGCTCCATTATGGCTATTTACATTGCTTCCTTTTTCACTTAAGATATTGTTAACGAGCAAATTAACGTGGTGCAATGAATTTATAAGAGCAGAATAAACATAATTCAAAAGAAATTATAAGTTCTTGGATTTAATTAATTTTGTAATAGCTAATAACTAGTATCACAAAATTTAAAATAAAATTAAACCAAAAGAGATAATAAGATTTATCTTCTCCTCTTCCTGCCTTTTCCTAATTGACCAGATTTGAAAGCATTCTCCTGTTCTTGGAGGAAAGCCCTTGCCTTTCCATATCTCTCTGTTCTTTCTGCCTGCTGTAATGACTTCTCCTTTTCCTTTACTTCAAATAGGAAATAATTATCCTTGCGTAATTCTCGAGCTGCCCCTTTAGCTTCCCGTTTTAATTGTTTCTTCAACTTTCTTCTCTCAGCTCGATCACGATCAGGATCATAATCTCTACCCTTAACATAGCTGCACAACAGCATTGGGGAAAACCCAAGGCATTCGAGAATAGCAATATTTATTATCTAATCTAATGCAGCACAATCAAGAACTAGGTTTAAGGAAATTTACCTCTCCTCAAACTGGGGATTAACTAATTTAATGGGAACTGGCTTCCGCTTCCTCATTTGCAGTGGTCGGCGAATCATATGATGTTCCTCAGCTTTGCTATTAATAAGTTGGGCAACATCGTTAAATTTATCTTGCAATGCTGCTTCCATGTGTGGTTGATTCGCCACTTCAAGTACCAAACTTGCAATAGGCAAGAATATTTCAGGAAAGGAACTGAAATGTTTGCAACTGTCAACAAATCCTTTGAGAGTCTCTACAAGGGTAACCAGCGCACTGGCCCTGCAAATAAAATTCATTTCTCAAGATTTAGCTAAAAGCAGGAAGCTCCATAACTCAAACAAATAAACAAATGTAGCTGATTTCTTGACAGAACCCTGCATACGAAAGATAAAGCATTCTCCACCTGAAACAATCTGAGCTGAAAAAAGAAGAATCCTCTGGCATCTCCATCACTGAGAGTAAATTTAAAGGACCTATCTCATTTACATGACCACGTATGTAAAGCAGGTCTCCAAGCACTTTTTGTTCCATATGATGATAAAGCTGCCACAAAGTAAATAGTATGTTGGAAAATATATTACTGTTCCTCCTGCAGAGTCTAGGGCCAATCGACATAACAAACCATGTGAAATTGAACAACATGCCAAAATCCACAATGACAATATATACCTGAAATTCCTGAGAAGGATTTTTTGTATTGGCTGCCATCAGCAAAGTTTTGATAAACATTATGGCTTCAGGACAAAATTTCTGAGATTGTTTGCTCACCTGCAATGCGTTGATGTTGTTACATTGATTCCAAAAACCAACATGTCAAAAATGAAAGTTGCAACAAAATTCAAGTTCACTCACATCACAAACAGTTCTCTAGAAGTACAAACATTGAAAATGCATGCATAGTTTGTCATTAGAAGGGGAGACAATGAGATGACTTTTAAATCAATTAAAAAAGATTGAATTTGTGAAGGGAAATATGTGATGGTTAAGAGTTTACATACAGAGAGAACCATGGAACATAAGAAAGAACCAACAGCTATGTCGCGCCCTGAACAGATGGGACAACGCAGTAGATATTCACACATCAATAATAATGCTGGAGTCATGACAACATGGCGGAAGTCAGAGCAAGGGAAAATCATGGACCATAGCTGCAAAAGGCACAAAGTCTTAAAGGAAGGCCAGCAACCATTCCCTGCAATGAAAGAATTATTAAGCCAAAAGACCCATTGAGCCACTCAGAAAGGAATTGAAGGAAACACTACAGTGTTTTCTTATTTTGCTCTACTAACCTGAATTCTTTACAGCCTCACAAAATTGGGTTCGAATTCGTAAGATCCGCTGACGAGCACATATTGCAGAAAAGTATGGAATCTCAACACTCATCTCCATCAGGGGCTTGACCAGTAAATTCAACAAGTTAAAATTTAATGGCCTTTTATTAGCTAAGACAGCAAAATACTGCAGCAGGACACCATAAAAGACCTGGAAGAAAACAGCATTAAACAATAGTAATAGTATACAAATGAACAGATGTTTAGAACTGAAAGTTACCAATTACAGCAATGAACTTCTAGAAATTGAAACTGTCAATATTTGAAAAGCCCAACTTTGTAGCAAAAGCAATGCAACATTGATCAATTCCTCACATCTATATGAATGCTACTTTGTTTTTAATGTTCATCACTGTATGAAGCAACCAATTTCTAGCAAAAGCAATTAGTTTTCTCGTATCCATTTGAGTGCCACCTTGTTTTTGATGTCAATCAGTTCTAAGCTCCCTACAAACTAGAGTGCTTAATTCTAGGATATCAACCTATTCCACAAGTGAAGCAACTGCTTTACAAATTGTCTTGTAGACAAGAAGAATAGACAATGGATAAACTAGGTCTCCAACCAAGCTATCAGATATTGGGCCATTTAAATTATCAAAATCCATCGACTCTTCCAGCTAACATCCCCCTACTCTAGCCACCATAAAGACAAAAATGAGGACATGAAGAAAACAATTCCAAAAGAAAAAATCAAAACGACAGAAAAAGAAACAAATAAATAGCAGCCATGAAATTTAAATACCTGCATTTTCTTCCTATTTTCTGCAGCAAGCCTTATTGCATTGGTTGCCCGAATTCGATTGATTACAACAATAACATTTTCATTAGAACAATTCTCCACTAGTGCATTCAGTTCTTCCATGTTTTCTGGAGCTTCAATTAAAAAGGGAATGTCCACTGGAGCTGATTGTTTTCTACCACTTGTTCTCATTTTCTTTGCATCCATTGATTCTATGTCTCTACTAACAGTTTCAACAATGTCTTTAATGTATGAAATATTTTGGTCTTTTGACTCTAATTCTCCCTCCTCATCATCAATATTATGACCATATTCTTCATCATCCTCTAAATCTGTCCCAATATTATCATCATCACTCTGTTCCCAGTTCTTCAAATTGTGAATCTTATCTTTTAAACCGTTCTCTGCCACACTATTTTCTTCACTTGATCCCTCATTCGCACTAACATGTTCAGCACTTTCTGAATCATCTGAAGAATCCTCATCGCCATCATCAGATTCACTCGCATCCTTTCTTTCTAGAATCTTGTCAACCCAGCCTTTTTTTGTTTTAGCCTCTTCTTCAAAAGAAAACGAGTCACCAAGATCATCCCCTGATACTGACCTAAGCTTCTGGAAGGGTGGCTTTGCAATGTCATCATTTTCTTCATCAGTTAATTCTTCGGCTGCAACCATCCTTTTCTTACGCTCTTCCTGAATTATCAAACACCAATTTAAGATAGAAATGTCATGCAATATGTGATCATAAAAAAAAAAACACGTTCAAAAAATTTATTTCAGCTTCTCCAGTCAAGGTTTCTCCTATTATATAACATTGCTACAAAAAGCAGTAAAGGTTGCCTATAAAAAGAATTCTAGTTCATGATGGTGCAAATGTCAATATACAATCACCATGATTGGACACCTCAGCAGAAATGAACTAACGCTGGAAGGCAAGATAGTCAAATTCATGGCATGTTAAAAAACCAGAGAATGGTCTAGTCAAATTCATGGCATGTTAAAAAACCAGAGAATGGTCTAACTTTTAAGAAGTGTTTTCTATAACAGTCACTTTGAGTATAGAACACAGATAATGTGCCACTGTCTAGCTGTATCTCCAAATATGACAGAAAGAATGTAATCACAAGGCCAATACAGCAGCAGGATACAAGACTCTTCTGTGCAGAAACACAAACAAATATGAAGCAGAAGATGATAATGATCTACCTCTAATTGTTCTAGCCGTTCCCTCTCCTCCTGGGCAATCTCTTCTGGTGTCTTTGTTCTGTCTGATGGCCGAGCGCGAATGTCTAGTAACATCGCACCAACAAGTTTGTCATAATAATCAGCACCTTCCTGCCAGAAACAGAAAAGGTATGAAGTTTATGACCCAAACGAGACAACCAGATAGCAAGCAGTAGGTGGTTAGCTTGACATCTTCACAACATACATAAAATGACAGAATAAATTAAAACAAAATTCATGCAACACAAATGTTTTAACAGAAAAAAAAAAAAAGCTTTCTACATGATAGCTCTATAATTGGTAAAGATCTGACTTAACAGATGTTGAAGAAACCAATGAAATGGAATAAATTAGAAATTAGGGGAGTACAGAAATGACTCGTAAATGATAACAATATTAAAAGGGCAATAAACAACTAAAATCAAATATAAGATCAAGAACCATTTTGGCTGTACCTGCTTAGAAGTTTCTGCGAACTGTTTCTCTAAAGCGTCATCCTTAACATGTTCATCAGGAATTTCCTTATTCGCAAGGGCTTTCAAGGCATTCATCTTGCCTGGTTGAGTCAAAGATAATAGGACCTGAGACTGCACCAAAGATGAGAAGCTTTTATCCAGTTCTTCCATCAAATGTTCATTCTCTTCCTTCTCTCTTGCCCTTTCAGCCTGGTATGTAAAACATAAAGAATAAAAAACTAAACCGAGAAATAGTTATAATATCATGAATAATGCAGTCTAATAAGGCACTAGAACCTTGAAAAATTTGCTCTTTAAGATAACCTCTTCCATGACTTCCTTCTTCGTTTTGTGCTTCTGCAATAGGAAAGTCGCCATTTAAATAAGATTTAGGACAGATTATGGTATTAAAACAGAAAACATCAGCAAGGTTTATAGCTATGTATCTGCCAATTTTACTCTCAGGTCTCATAATCTTGTAGGTAGAATCATCCAAAAAATTTGAGACATGACAATAACAGGACAACCCAAACCAAGATCTCAAAGGAGGCCTCACATTTTCCTTTCCCTCCATACTTGATGGATCATGACCATTAATTCCCTTCAGTATTGCCAACTTCTCTGCAAAGAGAAAGATAAACAACTAAGGATGAAATCGTTGACAAAAAACCAGCAACACACAAATTGATAATTTAATTCCCTACACAAGTTATCAAAAAGAACCATCACGCAAAGAAACATAAAAGAATCCCAAATAAAAACAACCTGTAAAATATCCAGACTCCAAACAAGTGAAACAAGAGGAATGGAGGGAATATCAGAGAACAACAAGACACCTTAATATTAGCCTAGAAAACAATGCACACACATAAAAGAGAAGAATCCAGGCTATATAATGAAAATATTATCCAATATCCGCTTACAACGCTTTCACTTAATTCAACATTTATTATCAGGCAATAAGAACTCCATATCTGTAAGAAATACTGAGTGCATACATACTCTGTGCTTCATCAGTCTCCTCATTTACTTGATCATCGTCAGACAGCATTTCATCCTCAAAATCGTCTCTTTCCGAAAAGGGACCGAGACCAGCAGCATCCAAGTTATCGGCTTCTTCCCCATCTGATAAATTATACTTGCTCTGCTTCTTTAATTTCAACTAAAACATCCATATAATAAACAAATTATTACAGAGGACAAGAGGAAGAAAAAAAGAGAGAATCAAAATAAGAATAAGAAACAACGAAAAAAACCTGGTGCTCGCGCTGAGACCTCATGATACCCTTCTCAAAGTCACCGAGCTCGCCATTATTTTCTCCAATTCGCTTGTCCACGAAGACCGAGCACTTTGTACTCTTCTCGTACTCCTTGAGCAGCGTGTTTTTTCTCTTGTAACCACAAAACGACAAAGTTTAATCCACAAATTGAATTCACAAAGGATTTGAAGAAGAAGAAGGATGGAACGGAATTGTAGTTACCTTCTGGATGGCGCGAGAACGGGCGAGGCCAATACGACGCTCTTCACCTTTGCGTTTCTTGCCGAGGATGTCGAATTTCCGGCGAGACCACATAACCTCGAACGGGTTGAAACTTGGGGCTTTAATCGTCATGGATGCAGCTTTTGGACCCGTCTTTTTCCTCTTCTTCTTGCTGTTAGCGTCGCCGCTACTTCTTCCAGCGATTTTAGCCATTGAAGTTATTTGACCGAGGAGGAAGGTGGGGTCTAGAGTCTAGGATGGCAGACTGACGATGGGTTATAGAGTATGGGAGTTTGTTTGTAATGGTAAGTTGTTGGCTTAGCGAACGTGAAGACGACGACAAGGAAGATAGCAACTGGCACTGCTGCTTTTATCCTTTTCCTGGTTGATTTTGCTCGCAGGGTGTTCAAAACCGGCTGGGAGAAGGAAAGTCCCGCTCTAGTTCATGAGGTATCGGTATGGAAAAGGACGCTAGGGTAGGAGTCGACTGAGACAAAAGATAATTATAATAATAAACACCTAACTATTACACTTTTTCATTAGATTTAACCTTAACCTATTAAAATTTAATATTCAAGTCGTGTATAATTGTACAAACTTTATCTTTTATTAAATTTAACCTCAAACTTATTTGAAATGTAGCATCAAAGTCCAAATTCAAGCACACATTTGCATGTGTAATTAGACTCATTTATTTTTATGAAGTCAATGTTCATACCATCCCCTTAATTCAAGATGTCAAATTGAGATACTCAGAATTTAAAAAAAGAATACCTAATTTTCAGGGATGACAAAAAGATTGGAGTCAAACTTGATTTAGTTTGAAGTCAATGAAAATGATCTAAATTGATTAGGTATTAGATCGGTGTTAAGCTTTTTAAAAAATATTAATTTTAAGTTTAGCTTAGGTTTGCGCTTAAAGACCCAAACTTAACTCGAAACTTAAATCTCATCATATACAAAATGATGTCATTTTGTTTCACATCAAAATGACATTGTTCGTTTTTTTTAAAGAGGAAATACAAAAATCTTAAAAAAAAAAGCTAACTAGCGCATGGTTCAGCGGTATAGCGCGCCTTGCATGTCCTAATGAATACGGTCCAAAACTGTCAGTAGGGGCCCCGTCAGAATATGTAATCCTGGACTGACTAGACTTGATGGAGGCTAAGTGATCCGCACTCTGATGGCTAAGTGATCCGCACGTGCTGCAGGCATACCTCCCAAGCTCAAATGGCATTGTTCTTTAATAAATGTTTCAACTTGTTGTGGGTTCCTTGGCTCTTCTCTATCACTCTCACCTTTCTTGTTTTTTCCATCATTGATCCATTTTCACCCTACGTCATTTTGTTTCACATCAAAATGACATTGTTCTTTAATAAATGTTTCAACTTGTTGTAGGTTCCTTGGTTCTTCTCTGTCACCCTCACCATTCTAGTTTTTTCCATCATTGATCCATTCTCACCTAATTTTCTCTGTCCTCTTACTTAGTATTCTTGTTGTCGCCTTTATGGATTTCTCATTACCTTTGTCATTTCATTTTGTTTCACAGCAAAATGACATTGTTCCTTAATAAATGCTTCAACTTGTTGTAGCTTCCTTGGTTCTTCTTTATCACTCTCACCTTTCTAGTTTTTTTCCATCATTGATCCATTCTCACCCGATTTTCTCCATCCTCTTACTTAGTATTCTTTTTTTTATAATTCAAAATTTTTATAAAATAAATTAAAGTTATGTACAAGTGATGAGATTGCCAAGATGTAAATCTCTTTTCTAAACCAAAAGGAATAACCTTACATGAAGGCATGAGGAACCCTACAAAATCGTTCCTTATGACCACAAAAACCATAACATCGAGCATATACATATCTACTAAACCAAGAAACCTTATAGAAAAAGATCATCCTACCATAAGCACAACCAATTCTAGATCTTAAACTAGAGCAGAAACATATACTAATCAGGCCTACCTCTAAAACAGAAAACCCATAACTTCAAACTCTTGCTTAGTATTCTTGTTGCCGCCTTTATGGATTTCTACCCTTGTCATTACCTTAGTTCTCTTGTTGTCGTACCATTGTCTCCATTGCCTTTCTATCAATGTAAGTTTAAAATATTGATTTGCATTGTAATGTTATTATAAGTTTCAAATATTATTCCATCACTACAAATAAAGAAGATTATTTTACATGTTTTTGGTCTCTTTCTATATAGAAAAATAAAGGTATATCTAAGAAGAGTTGTGTTTAAATTGTTAAGCCTAACCTAGCTCGATTAGGCTTTAGGCTTGAAAAGTCTGCTAAGGATTTAAGCTTGAAAAAGTTAGATCAAGCTTAGGGTTTAGGCCAAATGGTTTAGGCTCGATTGAGTTTTGGGCCATCTAAGGTTTGATTGAGCTTAGACTCGAGTCGTAACCTTCTGGTCTGATAAAGCCTCAAGTAAGCTCAAACTAAAATTAAAATGCTTAGGTTGAACTTAGGCTATAGATAGTCTAGACTTAGTTTGATCAATTGTCAAAGCTAACAATTTCTCTTTCGAAATTGACTTTGACTATGGAGAAATAACCACAATAAAAGTGGTAATTCTCAAAATGCTAAATGGAAAAGAAAGAACAATCATATACATCTTAGAATTTGTGGAAGATATCCTTGTGGCTTTTGATTTTCAATTATTTTAAGGAAAAATTAAAAATTCATAATCTAAATAGTAAACTATTGTAAAGATGTGTCATTAAACCAAAAAGGAACATGTATAAAACTAAAATGACAATGTAATACAAGTAGAGGAAGAAACCAAAAGTAATCTAAAACTTTTAGAAGGATAAGTGGACGAACTTGAATGAGACCCAAAAATTAAAACATGTATCATATAATTCTAAACAATGTGTTTTGATGTAGATATAAAGGATAGGGTTTGGTTTAGTTAGGAAAATGAGAGAGAAAAGAGAAGAAAGCATTGGAATATACACATGATTGGATAAAAACTACCTGTAGACAGATAGAATGTAACTCTATATTCTATTAGGAGGTTAGTATAGTGGTCATGCTAATTGTTTTCAATAAACTAAAATTTTATTATAGATGCCAATAACCACCGATCTATTGGTGTCAAGCCTTTTGGGTTTTGAATTTTTAAACCTATTGACTTAAACAACATTGTTTTGATTAATTATACCATGATGAGTTATTTTGCTAGTAGGAGTCTAGGCTTTCCGCCTTTAGGTTAGCCCTCTAGGCCCAAGTCTATACTATTGAATTTAGGTTGGGTCAGATTAATATTGCCAACTTTTGGGTATCTTAACAAGATGGAGAGAGGGATTTTCTAAATCTATTCAAATTACGATTCTCATAATGTGCACGTCGTCAAATAGAAATCTTATGAATCACGACCACCTTTTTGCCATTACAACTCAAGATAGCTCTCTTGGGATATAGAGTCACATCGAATATTGTTGTTAAGCTAGTAATGCTTATAGAAAATCATAATGACTCAATTTCATAAGTCAAGAAAAACTAATCAATTGTATAAATAATTTCACAAGTATTAAGTTTAAATTTTCATTTGCAACCCAAATTATAAACCCTAATCTTTTTAGTGAAAAGCTATTTCTTGATAAGTTACCTTGGTATTCCATAGAGATAAGGTCATGTAAAGAAGTTTTGATAAAATAAATAAAAAAGTCATATTAAAATTAACTACGAATTAGAGTTTTGGAGCTTTCTACTTTATAAAGTAAATGGAGGTTCAAGTAAATAACTCATTTACTTGGGATTTATATACCTATCTTTTTATACTAATAAATTTGTTTAAAGTATTTAATATATTCCATTTTGAAGTATCTAAGTATTTAATGTCTATTAATTAAAGTTCTCTATAATAAGATTGCATTATGATGTTGCCTATCACCTATGTAATATGCTTCTTTCAAATGTCTTGTCACTATTATTCAATCCCTCATGCTAAAAGTGACCCTCACCAGGATCCGATTGGTATCTGCTCGTAACACTTAGAGCATATGATACATTAGGTCTTGTACATAGCATTGCGTACATGATAGATCCTACTGCAGATGCATACGAGATCATATTCATACGCATCCTCTCATTCGAGAGTGTTATCTCATGAGTGATGGGAAGATACCCTCTCTTGGATTGCTCCATGTTAAACCTCTTTAGCATCTTGTCTATGTACGTAGATTGTGAAAGACCAAGCAACCTTTTTGATCTATCTCTATAAATCTTTATCCCAAGGATATAAGTTGCTTCACCAAGGTCTTTCATGGCAAATTGTTT
>JANZLC010000003.1:17763644-17775157 GCA_026413385.1 Erythroxylum gracilipes
TCAATTTATTCCATTCTCTGTGGATCGACCCCATTTACCACTGTGCGCAATTTATATTTGTTTGGTGTTTGGGAATTCTTTTTGGTGGATTCGACACCCATCAATAGGATGCATTTTTTTAAAGTGCTTTGTAATGTAACTTTGTAATGAAGATGATAACTCATAATGGAGGAGGAACTACATGCACTAATATTAAAATGTTAGAGCATCTCTCTAATATTGTACAAAAGAATTGAAGAAGAATCAAAATGAAAAGTACTTTCCAATTAAAGAGAAACATAACATTTTAACTTATCTTAATAATATTCATAATGGCCATATTCTCACAAGATAGAAGGCTATAATCATCATTAAGCTATATATGAGTTGTAAATAGATTAGAAGAATTAGTTTGACATCCCTTAAATTGAGGAATTTGGCTAGATAGTCTTCCAGATTTAGGAATGATTTAGTTTCCTATTTTTTCTCTTGTAATCTACTATATAATACTATAATATTGTCTATTTAATATATGGGAACTATTCTAGAATTCTTTTCCCATATGGTATCAGAATCTTAGGGTTCTTTTTTTTAGTATTTGTTCTTCTTCGAGCAGGCTTCATTATTATATATTTGTAGCTTTTTTTTGTTCTTTTCTTACGTGTTATAGCCTTTATCACGACCATTCCTTTGTGTCTTTGCTTCTCTGATTCCTATTTGGGAAGCCTTAATTATTCAACCTCCCAAACTAGCATCTCTAACAATTCTAACCCCTCAGAAGAATCCAATTTATTCAGAAAATTGGAAGTTTCCAAGATATTTGGGCTTTCTATAGGTTTAATGGGAACTACCTCAAATAGTCTCAATTTATCTACATATACCTCAAGGCCAAAGGAGGGCTTAGTCACCTTCATGGAACGAGACCGACAAAGGACAACCCAATGTTTGAAGCATGGGATGAGGAGGATTCCATGATAATGTCTTGGCTATAAGATTACACGAATCCCATGATTAATGACACTTGCATGTTTTTGGTCACAATAAAGCAAATTTGGGACTACATTCTTCATACATATTCAAGGGCTTATAATGCTGCTCAAGTGTACGAGATCAAGATCAAAATTGTTGCCACTAAGCAGGAAGACAAATCTGTCACAAAGTATACAAACCTGTTCTAAAATCTATGGCAAGAACTCAATCATTACTGAGTTTTCGAGATGAAATACCCTAAGGATGTTACCATCTCAAAGAACTTCATTGGAAGACCTTGTCTATGTTTTTTTGGTTAGATTGAATCCTGAATTCAATTATGCTAGGATTCAAATCCTTAGCAAGGAGGACACATCGTCTCTAAAAGAGACAATTTCATTGATTTGAGTAGAAGAAAGTTGAAGAAGTGTTAAGCTTGAACTATAAACCATGGACAAGTCAACCTTAGTATCAAAAATAGATTATCAGGAGAAAGGAAATAGTGATCAGCCTAAACATCACAGTAGAGAAAACCAAGGGAATGAGAATAAGGACAATCTCTGGTGCACCCATTGTAAGAAACCAAGACACACAAAAGAAACATATTGGAAGATGCATGGTAAGCCACTAAGCTGAGAGTGGGGAAACCATTGGGGGCCGTGGAGGCGTTAAGTACATATGCAAAGACGCCCAAAGTTGAGGAAAATTTAACAACATGGTGGTTCAACATTAAAGAAATTAAGAAGCTGGGAAGCTTGTTAGGGTCTCTAGAGAAGCCTTCTAGAGCTTGTTCTTTGGCTCTTTCAGGTTAAAATTCACTTCCTTTTTGCATAAATGTCTTAAAAATTTTATACCAACTCTTGGTTAATAGACTCTGATGCCACATACCATATGACACCCACTTCTCACTCTTTCACACCTATACCCTAAGCCCGAACAACAGAAAGATTATAGCGGCCAATGGTTCTTTAGCTACTATTGCAGGGTTCGGAGACATATATATCACATTTACCCTTATTCTTAAAAATGTCCTATATATTCTAAAACTATCAACTAGCCTTGTTTCTAGTCAAAAACTTACTTATGATCTTAAATGTTATGCTACTTTTTTCCCTTCTTGTTGTGTTTTTCAGGATCAGGCTCAGGGAGGAAGATTGGACTTACTAAGGAAAGAAAATTAGGAGCAATTTATCTTTGTCATTTCTTAGTCCCTCAAATAAAGATGTTATTTGGTTGTATCACCTACGCCTAAGTCATCCATCTTTTAGGGTTTGTTCCAAGGATTAGATATTTATGAGCTTCATTATAATATTTGTGAATTGGCAAAACATACTCAGATATATTTTCCTATTAGCAATAAAAGAAGTTCTCATCCTTTTCATTTGATTCATAGTGACATATGAGGTCCCTCTACTACATTTAATGTTTCTAGGGCTCATTGGTTTGCATCCTTAATTGATGATTGCACTTGGGTTACATGCTCTTTCTTCTTAAACAAAAATTTTATTTTAGCATTGTTATACCTAATTTTCATTTGATGGTTTAAAACCAATTAGGGGTTAAAATAAAAGGCTTTAGGATAGGCAATCCTAAAGACTACTTCAACCAAACTTTGTCACCTTTCTTTCAATCATAGGGCATTATCCATAACTCATCATATTTTAACATACCTCAACAAAATGGGCTAACTGAAAGGAAAAATGGACATTTACTCAACTTCACCTGAGCCTTACTCTTTCAAGGGAATGTTCCTAAGTCCTATTAGAGAGAGGTCGTTCTTACTGCCACATACATGATAAATAGACTTCCCTCATTTGTGTTAGACAAAAAAATTCATATAGAGATCCTTAATAGTTTCTACCCACACTTCAGAACCTCGCATGGCCTCACACCTAGAGTATTTGGGTGCACTGCCTTTGTTTATGTCCATAGTCAATATAGAGGCAATCTAGACCCTCAAGCCATAAAATGTGTCTTCTTTGGTTACTCATCCACTCAAAAGGGATACAAGTGTTATAACCCGTCATTCAGAAAGTTTTATATCTCTACATATGTCACCTTCAGAAAATACACCTTTTTCCTTGAAGTCCTCTCTTCAAGGGGAGATTTCAATGACGGAAGATAACACTAGTAACTCCTTTGAACTACTTAAAACCCTTAACCTTCCTCATGTTCCAATTTGAATTGTTAAACTTGAGTCCTCTAAGCCAATTACATCTAAGTTCCTCAATTCTGCTAATGAACTCGTGTCATCTCTTGTCTTAGTTAGTGTTACTTAGGTGTATTCAAGGAGAACGGTCGTTTCAGAACTAACACAGGTCTAATAATCCAACTCAAACTTTGGGAATGAAATCATGGTAAGATTTGACTCAACTCTACACATACAATTTATTGAAACATCCATTGACCTAACAGACAACCAAGTCCTTCCCATTGTTGTTAAGAAAGGTACCAGAGAATGCATTAAACAACCATTCTATCTACTATTTCACTATGTCTCTCTTAAGCTCCTGTTATTAGCCTACAAAAAAATCATTATAAGTTTAAACACCATTACTATCCCTAACACCATTTTTGAGGCATTGTCAAAAAGGGAATGAAGGGATGCTATGAGAGAGGAGATGAGTGCATTAGAAAAGAATAAAACATGGAAGATTATGTATAAACCAAAAGGCAAAAACATTATTGATTGTAATTGGGTTTTTCACACCAAAATAAGGCTAATGGATCCCTTGAGATATATAAAGCAAGATTGGTGTTCAAAAGGTATACTCAGACTTATGGGGTTAATTGTTAGGAGACTTTTGCTCCAGTTACAAAAATGAACACTGTGAGAATTCTACTATCATTGGCTGCCCACTTCAACTGGCAACTTTTACCATATGATGTTAAGAATGCATTTGTCTATAGTGACTTAGATGAAGAAATCTATATGAACATCCTGCCAAGATTTGAGGGGGAATATAGGTAACAAATTGTGCAAGCTAAGAAAGGCCCTTTATAGGTTAAAACAATCTCCTAGAGCATGGTTTATGAGATTTGCAAAAATCATAAGGGAGTCTGGGTATAAACAAAGTCAAGGTGACCATACTCTTTTCATTAAGCATTTGGCTATAGGGAAAGTTACTGCTCTTTTAGTCTATGTGAATGACATCATAATGACTGGAAATGATGAGAGAGAAAAGCATGAATTGAAGTTGAGACTAGTAAAAGAGTTTAAGATAAAGGAACTAAGGAAACTGAAGTACTTCCTCAATATTAGGGTGGCATATTCCACACAAGGGATTTTCGTATCTCAACAAAAGTGCATGATTAATTTATTAGTAGAAACAGGGAAAATTGGGTTTAAGCCAATCTATACCCCAATGGATCCAAACCATAAGCTAGGAGAAGCTAAAGAATAACTAGCTGCTGATAAAAGAATGTAACAAAGATTGGTTGGTAAACTTATATACCTTGCTCAAACTAGGTTAGACGCAACATACTCGATAAGCGTGATTAGTTAATTGATGAATGATCTAAGAGAACCTCATCTTCAAGCTGCTTACAAGGTGCTACATTACTTGAAAGGCAATCCAAGGAAAGGAATCTTGCTCAAGAAAAACAATACTCTTGCTTTAGAAGCTTATATTGACGCTAACTATACAGGTACCCTAGTGGATAGAAGATTAACTTCAAGGTGTTGTACTTTTCTTGGAGGTAATTTGGTAACATAGAGGAGCAAGAAGTAGAATGTGGTGGCAAGGTCATTTGTAAAATTTAGGGCTATTACTCAAGGATTGTGTGAACTACTTTGGCTGAAGATTATTCTAGATGATTTGAGAGTCAAATAGGACAGTCTTATAAAGCTCTATTGTGACAACAATTTAGCCATCAATATTGCTCATAGTCCTATACAACATGATAGGACAAACCATATTGAAATTGACAGACATTTCATTAAAGAAAAATTAGAGGACAGGTCAGAACATCAAGTAGCTGATGTTCTAAAAAAAGGGCTGAACAGTTTGAGTTTCCATCATCTTGTATTCAAGATGGGAATGGAAGACATCTTTTCCTTAGCTTGAGGGATATTGTTGAGATATAAATGAGTTGTAAATAGATTAGAAGAATTAGTTTGAAATCCTTTAAATTAAGGGATTTGGTTAGATAGTCTTCTAGATATAGGAATGATTTAGTTTCCTATTTTTTTCTCTTGTAATCTACTATAGAATATTGTATATTGTCTATTCAATAAATGATAACTATTCTAGAATTCTTTTCCCACAATCAGTTGGATCAAATATGGTAACTAACCCTAGATACTTTCACAATACATTACTTTTTAAGAGAAACTAAAATATTACCAATTCTTTTAAATAATATTTATACCCTTATGCCATCAATAACTTGCTCATGGTTATTGCAAATTCTTTTTAGGATCAAAAAGGTTACACACACCTTTTGAGCTTCCTATATGTTCTCTCAATCCATATTAAATTAGTGAAACTTATAAAACCATATTCATCTCTCCCTTCATTATAATGAATGTAAGATTTTCTCTTTTCAATTTAAATCATAATAAACCACTGAGTCTAGATGGGCTTAATAGTTTGTTTTTCCATAAATTTTGTTACATTATATAAATTAATATTTCAAATGTGATTAATGATTTATATCATAATGTATTACTTCTTAAAGTTTTCAATAACATCAATATTACCTTGGTTGTTAAGTCTCCTAATCCTACTATATGTGATGATTATTGTCATATTTTCTATTGTAATACTATATACAAAATCATCTATAACATGTTAGCAAATTAAAACA
Source organism: Erythroxylum gracilipes (assembly GCA_026413385.1). NCBI lineage: Eukaryota > Viridiplantae > Streptophyta > Magnoliopsida > Malpighiales > Erythroxylaceae > Erythroxylum > Erythroxylum gracilipes. The sequence goes on from JANZLC010000003.1 coordinate 17,769,402, forward strand.
TGCCCTTGATTTCATAGTCAACCATTCTCAAAATGCCTTTCTCCCATGGAGGAATATCAATGACAACGTCGTTTTAGCTAAGAAATTAATATGAGATCACCATATAAATAATTGCTTTAAGAGATTCATATTGAAATTAGAGTTTAAGAAAGCCTTTAATATGCTTGATTGAAAGTTTGTCTTTCAATCCTTAAAAGAATTTGGTTTCTTATATATATTTATCTATTAGATTAAAGAGAGCACCACTTTTGCATCTTATGTATTCCATATAAATAGTAAACCCACATTACCTTCAAAAGAGTAAAATGAGTGGGACAATATCACCTATTAAGCTCCTACTTTTTCATTGGTCTGAAAGTTCTTAATTTGTTTATTAAAAGCATAATTTATGCACTCTAAATTCATTTATCATATCAAAATGCTCTAGGTTAAAGGCCTTTACTGATGATTTGTTATTGTTATCCTATGCAGATCCAACTCCATTAACCTCATTACATGTTTGCTAGACTTCAAATGTTTTTCAGGCTCGATCATTAATAAAAGCATATCCTAGATATATATTTCAATTGGTTTCTTTCAACTATGAAACAATCTCTATAGAATATATAGTTTCAAGTTTAGATAATTCCCCTTCAAACATTTGGCACTGTCTATGATCAAAAAGAGGCTAAGCCACAATAATTCTTAATTGAATATGATTATGGTTTAGCTTACTGCTTGACTACCAAATTCCTTTCTTTTGTAGTATGGTATTATTGATCAATGTAATACTTAATTCATTGCACATTTATTATGCCACTCACCTATTAATTCCTTACTGTACTTGTAAAAAAATTGAAAAGGCAATAAGAAACTTATATAGTATGATAACAAGGATAACTCAAGTGATATTAAAATTAAATGGAAAGAAGGTAGATTGGGCATCACTTTAATTCAAAGTAAGAAGGTAGACCGGGCACCAATCTAATCCAATTTACTAAGTGAAATTTCTTTGTAAAACTTTTATTGAGGCTCTTCATAAAGAAGTAATTATTATAGGTCAATTAGGAGTATACTAAACACCTCCTTAGTCGGAGTCTATGATAAGCTCCTCCTCACAACATTGCTTCCTATACATAAAAGAGACCCTAGAAGTATAAACATTTAATGGGAATCAAAATCGAAAATTTAATAGGAGATGGCATTTTAACCTATTTCTAGGCTGATAATTCACATATTATAAGACCTTTGGTCAATTTCCTATCAATTAGATCATTCATGGAAGGCCTCTCTTCTAATGCCAAGGCTAACGTGATCATAGGAAATAATGGCAAGTATATATTGGCCAACTTCCTAATGACAAGTATATATTTTTAAAATTAAAAATATAGAAAAATTTATTTTTTAATTAGATATGGGCTTGGGCTGCCTAGGTCCAGACCTGTCCAAGACTCAACTCTTTTAAGTAAAACAATATTATTTTGTTTAGAATAATTGAGAATTGAGTAAGTTTGAACCTAGGTCTGACCCATGGGTCAACAATTGCTATCCCTACTCGGGCTTTTCAAATTATAAGAAAATTTTACTTGAATATAAACTGATCCTTAAAAGAAAAAAATAAATTTCTTTGGCTAGGAAAAAAGAAAATTACTCTCTCTGAAAAAGATATCGTATCCTACCTCTAAATTATTAATCAATTCATTTCATGAAGCAGTCTTATCTAGTTCATACATCTACTTAAATTCGACTTTATACTTCGATGCCATTAAGATAGAGTACGAGCCAAAGACAAAGTTTGACTTATGGATTACCCTTTAGGCTGTACAAACCGCTCAGAACCTTTAAAACCTCGAAACATCTCGAAGACAAATGATGCTACAGGTTCTTCATATGGGACCCTTTGCTACGTAAATATCATTTATAATTCTAGGACGATAACTATAATAAATAACCCAAAATGACTTCTCTAAATTGTACGTGAAAACTGGTAGAATGCTAAAGTTTCTCAATGTGGTGTTTGATTATTTCATTTACAAAATATGATTACACTACAAGAAATCAATAGTTCATCGACGGACTGTATCGTTGATAAACTCTAATATTTCATCAGTAAAATTAATTACCAACGGAAATAACAAACGGACAAAATCGTCAGTAAAAGGGTCGTAGTTAAATTTACCGATGGTATTATTCCGTAGGTAATTTACCAACGGCCAAAAACATATTACCAATGGTATAAATTACATCAATAATAATATTACCGATGAACAGATGTTAACGACATACCGTTGGTAACATTTAGTAATGGACTAAATGTGTTGGTAAACCAAAGGGAATGAACAAGAACGACGTATAATATACCGACGGAAATAATATTTCTGTCGGTAAAAAAACATTAAATTTCTAACGATATGTCATTTTCCATCGGTATTAGGAGGTAATAAATTTTTTAACAAATTTCAGTTTCATAATGTTGTGATAAATGCATAAAGTTAAGAGTTACCAATAATGTGTGCATAATAAATTAATTTGTATATATATATATATATATAAATTTGATTAATCAGAAAATTAATTGATAATATAACGTTAAAATTATTTTAATTGATAATAAAAGCAATACATTGTACAAAACTTATATTTGTAATTGAAAGCAAATGACAATGACAAGCTAATGTCGTGGTGATCGTGGGTGCTCTGAACTGCCAAGCCTCCCCTTCAACTGTTCCATCTCCTATCTAAGCTAAGCCATCTACTCCATCTGCTCTCTCATCTTAGCCATTTGCTTCATCTCCGCTCTCATCTTAGCCATTTGCTCCATCTCCACTCTCATCTTAGCCATCCGCTCCATCTGCTCCATCCCTCTCTTATCTTTGTCACCTGCTCCATCTCCTCTCTTATCTTTGTCACCTGCTCTATCTCTTGTCTCATCTTAGCTATCTACTCCATATGCTGCATCCGTTCATTCACGTTACCCTCTGTGATGTGAGCTATCTGCTCCTTCAATGTGTCCACTATGGTATGAAGCTCGGTTACTTCATTGCTGTGCGCTGGCCTAGCAGATGCTGCCGTACTGGACAGGAAAGAGTGCGAATAACATGTGTTCGCATATGAACCTAGCCTGAATATCCTTCCACGACGGTCCTGACCACCCATAACATCAAGATACATCTGAGTCTCATCTACAGGTTATTCCTCATGAGACTGTCGCTGAATGATTTGTTGTATTTGGTTCTATTAGGAAGCAATGTTGACATGAGTAAGGGATTATTGTTAAGAAATTATAAAAGTGTATTAATTTCACATACATTCAGCTCTCTACATTGGGTATTGATAAATGTCACACCATCATGTTTCTTCATGTAGGTGTGCAAAAACAACTGGATAGGTGTAGGCTTGATCCCCAATGACGTTTCCTACATATATAACCTAAATTGTCAGATGTGAACTATAATTTATAAAAATTTTGGCATATTTTCTTCTATTTTTATAATATTTGCCCCTATTGAACAAAGAAAATAACTTAACACAACCATATATGACACCAAACATTAATAACATAATCATTATGTACAAAACAACATAGCAAAATATATACAAAATAAGTGTCAAGTTTAGATCCTTACAAGTCTATGTGCATGCTAGTTATAGGTTATTGATCCTCTCGTATGTACAGGAAGACTCTGGCCCCCAGGTCTCCATGCCTGTTGGCGGAGTTACGCTCTGATATAGACATTGCTGCAAGTGATGTCCAATACTCGGTCCAACGACTCCAAATTTCCTCCAAAATATAACGTGGTCGTGCACCAGCCTTGCTTAGGTTATGATCACTTTACGGAATCCTCACTTAAGTATTTAACCTATACTAATAATTGAAACTTTGCAATTTTGGTGGATACATGACCAAATGAAAAGGTAGAATCCATATATAATTTTTTTCAACTCAAAACATATATATAAACTTTATAGAAATATGAACATCTTTTAATTAATAAAATAAGGGCATATTTCTAATAGCTTAATATGTAGCTACGTATAAAGAAAAATTTTAATATTGGCATGAAAATTTTTATAAAAGAGATAGGCAATGAAAAAATTAGCAAATATTATTTAGCTATGTTTGATTTTATCATGATTATACATTATTTGCTATGTTTTGATAATTTTATAAGTATGCATTTTTAACTACAAATGGGTGAATATGTAGCCAAAATTGTTTGCAATATTTTACTTAGTATGTAATAATAAGCATTTTGCATCATTTTTATAAAACATCTAATGATTTTTTTCTTGTTGTTTTTAAAAAATTAAGTTAAAATTGTCATTATCTTCTATTTTGGTTTTTGGTTGTTATTATTATTGTGATTTAGATAAGTCATATTTTAATGCTCATCATGCATTTTGTTCAATAATCTTATTAAGTTGAGGGCCAATAAAGCAAATAAAAATTAAGTTAGTACAAAGTTAAAAATAATTCAAGGATGCATCAAATATATGGTAATCCATCCAATGAAAAATATAGCATATATTATTGATACTTTATCTATTCCTTATAGTTTGCAAACAAATAATTAAAATACCATAAAACAAGTTCATCACATATAACAAAGCATTCCATCGAACACCTTGAGTGCACAAAAATTTCAACCCTATCTAAACACAAATTAATTAAATCTTCCCATTGTTTACATGAAAAAGCCTAACACAAGACCAATCAAACCCAAATAAACAAACCAATGCAATTAAATCAGTCCAAAAAAACAAAACTAGTATTTCAACCCACGGCTTACCTTCGGAACCTCACCGCCAGAGAAGATGAGAAGGAAGGCCAGCCGGAGACGTTGCACGTGGTCAGAGGACAGACGACAATGGACGTCAGAGGAGGAAGTTGGAGGAGAGGACCGAGCTACGATCGAAGGAAGAGGGTAGCTGCGCACGCGAGGAGAGCCAGGGGAGGGAAGAGCTGCATTTTTAACTTAACCAAAATGACATCGTTTTGGTTAAATTAAAAACGCAGCTTAACTTGACAGAAAAGACGTCGTTTTAATTATGTTAAACAACGTTCTTACTTCACCGAAACGACGTTGTTTTGATTAAGCTGAAACAATGTCGTTTCGGTTGAAGGAAAACAACGTTCTTAACTTCACAAAAATGATGTCGTTTTCGTTAAATCTAAACGACGTCGTTTCGGTGAAGTTAAATAGCGTTCTTAATGACAAGAATACCGACGGAATCTTTCCATCGCCAAACATTTCCTTATCCACAACAACTTTACTGACCGATTAAGAAATTCTATGGCAATTTACTGACAGAAATATATGCATAGGTATAATTCCATCGCTAATTTTTGCTGCAAATTTTTCACTCCAAATATGGCAACGGACATCTATTCCGTCGCTATATTAGTAATATAGCTACGGCATTGGTATTTCCGTCTCTATTTTCAAACGGTTACCGTTCCATCGGTAAGTTTCCATCGCTATTGGGTGGTTTTCTTGTAGTGTAAAGCCGAAAGTTAAAATCCTCTATATTAAAATGAAGCCTTTGTTTGGTTGAACTTATACCAGTAGAGTTTTTGTCAGTAAAGCTTTTTTCTGTAGATCTTTTTTGAGAAAAACTTTTCTAAGAAGCTAGTTGACTATTTGGCTATCACTTAAAAAAAAGCTTTTTTGAAAGAGCTTAATACAGTAAACTATTTGGCAACATAAAAATAAAAAGTACTTTTAATTTTAACTATATTTTATTTTGTAATAAAAATTATTTATGCATATAAATAT
>JANZLC010000003.1:17821136-17832740 GCA_026413385.1 Erythroxylum gracilipes
TTAAGTATATTAGTTTGAACTTTTGAGTTAAACAATACATATTTTGTGATAGTAGTTGCTAATGAAATTATGTGTTCTTTATTTTGCTATATGTCTTCATTTATTTTTACAGATAAATGGAAGGAAGTTCAAGTACTTCTGATAATTCAAACATATTAGGAAGATACAATGATCCAACTTAGACTCATGCTGCATTAGTCCTCGGTATGAAGAAACATATCATTTGCTTATTTTGTAATAAGCATTTAAAAGGTGGAGGAATTACCAAATTAAAGAAGCAATTAGATGGGATTAAAAGAGATGTGGAACCTTGTAAAAAAATGAGCCATGATGTGAAATGACAAATGAAAACTTTGCTTAAAGAGTATCAACACAAGAAAGATAGAAGGGAGAGATTGAATTATAAAATTGATAGAGGAAGTTCATCTATTGGTGTTTAGGATGTGATAGTGCGTTATAACGCTAGTCAAAGTAAACTAGACCTACTACTATAGCAGTGGTGAGTCTAGGTCGATTTCACAGAGAGTGTGTGTAAAGTTGTTGAAATGATAGTGTTATGGAATAATTTCATAATCAATTAAACACTTATCAGGATGATAGTGGAAATGTTGAAGATGATATTATTCCTACCTAACAAGAAGTGAATGTTGAATTTGGATCTAATGTTAGGAAAAGAATAGTTGAATGTTTTGAACCACGAACAACTCCTGGCAGATCATCCTTTAATTAGTAGTGTCCTACAATTAAGAGAAGTGGCTCATAAAGTGGATGTGACAATGGCTAGATGGTTTCAAGTATAGCATTCAATCCTTCCCAGTCTTATTATTATTAGCCTATGGTAGATGTTATAACTTCTTACTATCTGGGATATAAAGCTCCTTTAATTAATGACTATAGAGGTAAACTTTTGAGTAACTATATTTATGAAATTAAAGGTTATTTGGATGAAAGAAGAATGATTCAAGAAACATATGGATGTTTAATAATGTGTGATGGTTGGACAAATGAGAGACATGAGCCTATTATTAATTTTTTGGTGTATTTTGCAAAGGACTCAATCTTTTTGAAGCTTATTAATGCATCTGACCTTGTTAGGAATGCTAATACTTTATTTGACATATTCGATGAATTTGCGAATAAAGTAGGGCCAGAAAATATTGTTCAATTCATTACTGACAATGATTTAGCTTATAAAGCGGCTGGAAGAAGATTACAAAGCAAGTATAATTCTCTTTTTGACTCCTTGTGCTGCACATTGCATTGAATTAATGTTGGAAAATATAGAGGATTATAGGGATTTTCCTATTATTGATGAGACTGTGCAGAAAGTAAAAAATTTGACCAAGTTCATCTACAATCATGTATAGTTCTTTAATTTAGTGGGAAAGAATTTCACCGATGGTAGGAATTTGTGTCAACTTATTGTTACAAGATTTGTAAAAAATCTCTAATCACTTTAGTGTTTTAGTACGATGAAGAAAGAGTTGTGACAGATGTTTACAAGTGATAAATGGCTAGCATCTAAGCATGCCAGGTCTAAGCTGGATTGGAAATTTCTAGAATTATACTTGAAGATACTAAATTTTTTTCCCAATGTCAATTTGTTATTTGAGTTTGTGAGCCTTTGAAGAGGGTACTTTTGTCTGGCTAATAGTGATGAGAAGGCAACAATGGATTATTTTTATGATGTCATAAAGAGGACAAAGAAAGCAATCAAGGACTATATGAAAAGTAAGTCTTCTTTGTGCACATCTTATCTTACAGTCATCAATGAGAGATGAGAAAGACAACTTTACTATATGTTTTTTTGCAGCTGGGAAATTTTTGAATCCTAGTCTCTATTTCATACTAAGTTTTATAAAGAAAGTTGAAGTTATGGGAGAATGATATTAACTATTACAACAGTTGTTGCTCATGAGATAATGCAAGATCTCTTAACTTCACAAATAGAGATTTATAATAAGGATTATGGGGATTTTGGGATGCGAATTGCTATTTTTCAATGACAAAAACTTAATCTAGGTATATGTTTTTCACTTTTGTTACTTATTGAAAATTAATCATCACTTTATTTTTTTTATAATGCTACTTTTGTTATCTTACAACTTACAGTTTCTTGGTGGGACTACTTAAAAAGTGATATTCTAGAATTGCAAAGGTTTACAATTCGAAGTATAAGTCAATGTATGAGTGCAACAAGCTGTGAAAGGAACCAAAACATATTTGAATTCATCCATTCCAAGAAAAGGAATAGATTGGAGTATAGAAAATTGAATGACTTGGTCTTTATTTAATACAATTTAAAGTTTCGAAAAAGGTATGTTATTATCGTTATTAAGTTAGATATAATTTTTTAATAATTTAATTTTATTGTTTACTAGGACTCTTAATAAAAGAAGTAGTTCAGTAGGTCCAATTCATATTAATAATATTGATCTTTTGGCGGATTAGGTTTTTGAAGAACTGAGTTTGATAAATGAGAGTAACTTGGAAGATAATCATTGATGGGAAAACATTAACATGTCATTTGGTGCAATGGATTTGAATAATGATAATAAGACTCCTCTCAATGACGAGGATTTATGCCAAATGTGAATTATGGTCAATATAGTTATAGCAGGTATCCCATATTAGATTGAATGAAGTTCCAGATTTTTTTTCTTCTCTTCTTTTAATTTTACTTATGCTTGATATATATGCTAAATTCTATACATGCAATGCAATTTTAAATATTTTTGTTTCAGATTTCACTCTAGTTGGTTCTTCAGTACGAACTCTTGTTGTAAATTGTAATTATTAGAGAGTAACGAATATTTATTATTCTTTTTATTTGATGTTTTTATGTAATTATTATTTGTTATATGATGAACTTGTAAAATTTTAACTATTTTGTATTGTTCTCAATTTTATTAAATGATCTTTTTTATATTAACTATAGTTATTATTTATATGTAAAAATTAATGTTAATAAAAATAAATAAATTGTTGTTATTTTAAATTTATATTATTATGAAATGGACTATTTTGCAATTTTTAAAAACTTTAGGAACTATTTCATAAATTTAATAAATTACCCAAAATGGTATTCGATATTGACGGATACTAGTACAGTACTAAAACCAAATCCATTACCTATACGAATACAATATTTATAACATTGATTCTAACCTAACAAAATGTTGAGAAATAGGGACGGGATCTGATCCCGACTGCAGTGAAATAAATACAAAACTTTTTCATATTTTGATTTTTTGAAAGTCAAGATCACTTTAATTATATATAACGATTAATAACTAAATCATAATAAAACATAAATCTTAATTCGTACCTTATTCTGAATCTTAATCATATTCTTGGCGTATCTGTTGAACTGTTTCTGAAATCGATCCATCTCAACCACCATAACCACACAAGGGTCTAGTCTCTAATGATATCCACAGAACAAGTTAAGAGAACTTTGTAACTCTTTCAAAAGGTTAAGCAATAAATGCTAGCATCGTTAGAGCTTAAACCTATTTATAATAAATTTTAGACATTTTAGAAATTTTAATTGAAATTAGATTCTAATTTTAATTAAACTTTAATTAAAATTACAAATAATTCTAATTAAATGCCAATTAAGGCCCAATTAAAATTCAATTTCTCATATTGACCCTTATTTATCAATATCTTTTATTTAATCATAAAGTTTATTAAGCTTTACAATTAAGTCCAACTTGATTACAATATCTTTGCTCTTTTTAATATGTTCTTTATGTGAGACCTATTAATTTCTCAAATATATTAGCAATAATTATAATTTATAATTAGAATTAGATAAATTAGAACTCCTTTTAATTTATCTTTAGTTCTCCAATTCAATAATTTATAATAATAGAATAAGATTGACATCTAGCAATACATTAATGACCACTTAAATATTTAAGAATGTCAAACTGGATTTGACTAACCTTTTCGTACATAATTTTTTTGTATAACTCAATTCTTTCATCATATATTGTCCCGAGTTGACATAGAAAATGTAATTAATGTTTTTTCGATTTTAGGTCTAATCAAATTGGTTCTTCACCATTAGTTATTGATTCAATTAATGACATTTGCAAAATATTTAAAAAATATCATTCTACTTTAGCCAAGGATTTCCCAAATTAATACTAATTGAGAACAATAGAACATTCTCCCTAATTAATTTAGGGTAATGAATCCTATCTTGATCACTCGACTACCTCTATATAATTCATGCTACATCCAATGACTCCCAAATGAGTTATCCACAATAAGAATAGGTTATAAGTGGTATCAAAACATAACAATCCCTTTATAAGATAACTTTAAAGACCTCAAGTTAAAGGATCCTTATGCAATCATTGCAATGAGAATCTCCATAGATATACAAATAATGTTCCAAATAGATTTCTCATACCAGGTCAGTTTAGTGAACTTGTTTTTTAACAAGCATATACACATTTATTTAAGTGTCTCCATACTTTAGTCTATTAGATCGACTACTTCATTCATAAGGAAAAACAAAACGTGTGTTAGCCTTTTTATGATCTATTATTGTCCAGTCATAATAGAACAATGACTAAGAATAATTTAAAGATAATACATAAATGCAATATAAATATCGTAATTATATCTCATCATAATTTCATTTGAAAAGTATAATTATCACATGGACTTTCTCTATAGTGAGCACTTGCATAAATGTTACCACTTTCGTCTTAATTATGATCATAATTAAGAAAAATTTTCTGAATCCTTAGATCTTTAATGAAACTTTAGCTCCTTTTACAGGCAATGGCTCTAATATTACACAGTATATTACTTTTTCGAACAATGTAAGAAACTATATTAAGTTCATTAAATAACTTATTTATCCAATTAACGATTTCCACTAAACGAAAATTGTATTATGGCTTAATTAGTAACCATTGCTACATTGGAACCTTTCCAATCTTAAAATGATATTGCTCTAAGTAAAATAAAAATTAACTAGGATTTACTTCTAAAGTAATATCCTTATCATCTTGAACTCAAATATCAACTCATACATAGAATAATAGATATCTTTAATACTTCACAAGTATTTGATATCTCAAATACTAAACATCTTTAGTACATTATCTATATACTTGGATTTATAATATGTGGACAACTTCCAATCTATCTTTACAGATCTAATTCTCGGAATTAAATTATTACCTTTTTATATCCAACAAGAGTTGTTCTTGGACAATTATATTTTCATCAATTGAAAATTTATAATTGTTGTTTTCTATGAGCAATATGTCTCTACATACTCCCACTGAAGAGGCAACTATACTCCTATTAACCTTCTTGTGTACATGATAAATTTACAATCATTTTCAAAGAAAACTATTTGAATTCAACATGAAAGTGAATATTTTAATGTCTTGTAGCCTTTTAACTATGCATCAAATGTATCAACAAAGGAACTAGTTTCAATTGGATGTACTGTAGTGAGATTTGAACTTTTCAAATTTCATCTTACTCCCAATGCCTATCTTTCTTGAGAACCATTCTCCTATATGTGTTCATTGAATCAAACAATTTGTTCAACATGTCTATAATATTATATCTAACCTTTTTAGAAATCTCATAATTTTTTATTACCCAATTTAGTTCTAAACTTAGTGGATAATACATGCTTTAGCTAAGCATCACAACCTTTAATCATTAACTTTGACTCTTTCAAAGTCTTAACATTCCATATCTGATATGAAATCTTAATAATTGGTTCAACTCAAACTATTGAAGGTAAGTCATCATACAAGTCATAGCTATAGGAAAAATGATATTGCATCATATAATATCTCATATTGCATTTTTCTCCTTACATAAATCCATGCTCTTATAGAATTTTATTATGTAGGTATTCTCAATATCATTCCCTACAAATGACCAAAACTTGAAAACTCAACAAATCAATCTCATCGAAATGCTTTAACATTCTTAATGCTTAATTTCTACTTAGATTTAAACAATTTAAACTTTTCAAAATTTTAAATCAACGTTTCATTTAATACATATAACTATATCATATAAAGTCATTAGTAATATAACGAAATATAAGTGTCATCCTTTTATGAATTGTTATAACTTCACCAAGCTCTTCTACAATGACAAGAACAAAATAAAAGGGGAGAAAAGAAAACCCCAACTTCTTATGTTACCCATGATGAAGCTCATATTACCAAACCTTTCTCCTCTAGACCTCAAGAGAAGAAAGTGCCTGAATTACATTGGATTACAAATGAAAATGAGGAATCTACTCAGTTGATTAGATGACCACGGACTAGAGAAAATCTTGTTGAGAAAAATCTTTGAATCCCTTCATTAACTCTATTGTTATCCTTCTCAGCCTGGCTTATTCAAACTTATTTTATTTCACTTCCTCCCTATACTGTTTTATTATATTTGATAATGACAAAGGTGGAGAGTTTATGTTGATATAATTTTGCATAATTTTACATATATGATGATATATTTCTCAATGTTTCTCAATGCTGCCTCGATTATTTATGTGATTGATTTTGCTATTGAACTTGTGAAAATATATGATATATAAACGATAGGTTCCTTTCTTAAGAGACAGGTTCCTTCTAATTATGTCTAAACAAATAAAAGTCTTAGGTATCTTTCGAAATCATCTTCATCTCTTTGAATTTTAAAAATATATCTACTATTGCTTATCATCATCAAAAAGGGGGAGATTGTTAGCTTAAGGTTTATATTTAACGATTTTGATGATAACTATATAATATTTCAAAATTCAAATTGGATTTATTTCCTTATATAGATAATGGTAATTTTTAAAAAGAAATAAAATAATAGGAAAATTACTTCATTTCTTGCAGGAACCTTCTCAGTAAACTTTCCTTATTAACATTTGGGAGGATCTTACCATTTCAAAAAATTAGCTCTGAAAATTTTTGTTTCAGTAGAGATGATATTGAAAATCCAAAATCAACTCAGAGTTAAAGATGAAGCAATGGTTAGTTAAAGAAATTGACTATTTAAAGAAGAGCAACAACACTTATGAAGCAAGAAGCATACACAGATTTTCGAAACATTTGAGCAGTACTTATCTTTTTGAGAGTCATATCATTCTGATTGTGCCTTAGAAAGTGAAATCGCTTTATCAAGAGAGAAATTGTTATTTGAGAACTTACTTTCAATTTTACATTTTATTCTTCTGTGAGCTTTTAGAAGCCTATTATATATTTTGAGTGTGAAAGGTTGGAGAACCTTGAAAAATATGTACTCGTGAGCTTTAAGAAGCTCGCTAAATTACTACATAATTTTTACAGTGAAACACTCAAGTTAGATACTTGGGAACTAGGCTTGGGTTATAAGCTGAACCAATATAAATCGACTGTGTCCTTCTCTCTCTTCTCTTAACTTTTAAATTTCAACATTATATTGTGTGTGTGTTCTTTTTAGCAAGAGGCTTCTTCACTTTTATAAGTGGCTCCTTCTGTTTTCAACTTATAAGAGGTTCCTTTCAATTTTAACAGGCGCCTTCTATTTTAAATTGTTTTGACAAGAGTTATCATTCAGTAGACTCCTTTCATTTAAGCAGGGTCCTATCTCATAAAAGGCTCCTATCACCTACAAGCTTCTGTCATTTAAAAGGCTTTATTGTCTGATAAACTCCTACTATTTTTATTTATTAACTAGGATCTATTTATTATAAGAATTGAATTAACTTGTGAAAATTTTTACGCACAATACACCCTACTTTTGCATGTGCTTGTTTTAACAACGCTCAATCCTTGTTTTTGAATAACATTAAACACTTAGTGGCTATAAACACTTGAGTGGCTATAGAAAGAGTTTCTATTTTTTGTTGTTTCAGTGCCTGAAAGTGCGATGTGAGTGGACCGAATCAATGTTATGAATACCGTACCGGATTTGGTACCGGATTAAGCTCTAGAACGGAACTGTACCGGTACCGATCGGTACTGGGTACCGTTTCGGGGAATTTTTAAATTTATAAAATGGTCCCTAAAATTTTTAAAAAATTACAAAATGATCCTTTAGTATATTTTTAAAAATTGCAAAATTCTTATAAATAAAAATAAGAATTTATTCAAAAATATTATTAATTTAAATTAAATTTGTTAACTTAAAATCAAAACTCCTACTCTATGTCTCACCACTTAGGCACTTACCTCCAATCACGTAGATCGGTGACTTGGCATAAATTTCTAAATCCCGCCTAAGCCTAAACCCTCTAATTTTCATTTAGGGCGCAACGCAATTGAAATACCCACTCTTCTTTATCTAACTTTTCTCCTCCCTTCCAAACCCTAGCCGCTTGCGCTTTTGACCGTCGTGAAACCACTCTTTACTTTCTTAGCTGGAACTAGGGTAACTGGTAAGATTCTCTTCTTACACCAAAAGACTTCTGTTTTGTTATTTGTACCTCTGATCGCAGTTACATGAACTCTTTTTTCCTTTATCTCTTGTTCTTCTTATCCAATATGTCAAACCCTTGATTATTTTCATTTACTTGTGTTTTGATCTTGTGAGTAACTGAGAGATCTTCTTCAGTCTTAAATGGTGAGCACGAAAGACACCTTTAATGAGTTTGTTCCTTTTCTTGGGTTTTTTATTGTTTTCCTTTTTTGGGTTGATATTGATGAATATTTTTGCTACTAAGGACGCCGAGGAGGACGAACCAGCAGTCGAAGGAGGAGGAGACGTCGATGGCGAGGACGAGACGGCGACGAGGCTGAGCAGAAAACGACGACTTCACGAGGAGAGACCGAGAGAGAGAGATCGACAGAGAAGACGAAGAGAGAGGAGCTTTCGGAAATTGCAAGTTAGTCTTTGCAATTTCCGGAACTTACGGTATCGGCCGGAATTTTTAGTTCCGGCCAGTACAGATCGGTAAACGCCGGTATCGACCGGAATTTACGGCCGATACCAATGTTATTGATTTCGTACCGTTTTCAGGCCGGTACCAGCCGGTACGATACAAAATCCTATACATTGATTCCATGTAGTTTAAATACATAATCCATGAAGACCTGCGCCACCTCCGGAGTTGTATAAGGATGTTTAATGGCAATAAAGTGCGCATACTTACTGAACCTATCCACAACTACAAAGATCGATGACTTCCCGTGAGAAGGTGGCAATCCTTCTATGAAATCCAATGTGATTTCCTTCCAACACCCCTCTGGCACCTGTAAGGGTTCTAATAGCCCTGGAGAAGCTGCATGATCATACTTATTCCTTTGACAGACTGTGCAACTCTTGATATGGTTTCTTATATCCTTTGCTAAATGCTTCCAATGAAAGAAACTCTGAACTCGTTTAATCGTTACTGTCACCCCTAAATGCCCCCCTTCTGGACTGTCATGCGCCAATTTTATTATTTTCTCCCTAAGACCCTTGTCACTGCTCACTACAATTCTTCCCTCCACCTTAACATTCCTTGTTTCCATTCGTAATTTCCCATTGGAGTCTCTGCAGCTTTCAGCCTCCGGATAAGATCCTTGATCATCTTATCTTTCTCCCAACCTTCCCGAATGTCATCCAACATGGTTGCTTGGATTTGTGATATAACCATTGTAAGCAGTTGAAGGCTAGAGACTCGCGATAGTGCATCTGTCGCCAAATTCTACTTTCCACTTTTGTAGGTAACCTCAAAATCGTACCCAATCAGTTTCGGTAACCAGTTTTGTTGGAAGGGTGTGGAAATCCTTTGCTCTAAAAGATATTTCAAGCTACGGTGATCAGTTTGTACACGGAAGGACCTGCCACTTAAATAATGGTGCCATTGTTTTACTGCTTTGATTATGGCCAAGAATTCCTTTTCATACGTCGACAGTCTATGGTGTTTAGGAGACAATGCCTTGCTCATGTATGCTATGGGTCGACTTTCTTCCTGTAAGACAGCTCCAATCCCTTTGTCGTAAGCAT
This sequence comes from Erythroxylum gracilipes, assembly GCA_026413385.1. Lineage (NCBI taxonomy): Eukaryota > Viridiplantae > Streptophyta > Magnoliopsida > Malpighiales > Erythroxylaceae > Erythroxylum > Erythroxylum gracilipes. Next base: position 17,831,094 of record JANZLC010000003.1, read on the forward strand.
CTGCCTCAATCACAAATATTTTAGAAAAGTCGGGTAACGCCAGTACTGGAGCGGTCGTCAACCGTTGCTTTAATTGTTCAAAAGCCTCTTTTTGTTCCTCCTTCCAATCCTAACTCCCCACTTCATATTTCTTCAACATCACATTGAGAGGTTTCTCCAATACTCCATAATGCTTGATGAATCTTCTGTAATAGCCAGTTAGCCCTAGGTCTTCTTAGTGTCTGTAGCTACGCCCTTCTCGGAGATTGAATGCCCCAAGTAATCGACTTGTCTCGCCCCAAACGTACATTTACTGCCCCTCACAAATGATTGTTGTTGGCATAACACCTCCAGAACCAGCCAAAGATGCTTCAGATGTTGCTGGAAGTCGGAGCTGTACACAAGCAGGTCATCAAAAAAGATAAGTAGAAATTGTCGAAGAAAGGGTTTAAATACTTCATTCATGAGACTCTGGAATGTTGAGGGCACATTTGTGAGGCCGAATGGCATCACCAAAAACTCAAATTGTTCCTCGTGAGTTCTGAAGGCAGTTTTTGGTATATCCTCTTCCTTCATCTGTATTTGATGGTATCCCAACCGTAGATCCAACTTTGAGTACCAGCTAGAACCCTTCAATTCCTCCAGCAATTCTTCTATAAGTGGAATTAGAAATTTACTTTTAACCGTATGTTTGTTTAATTCCCTATAGTCGATGCACATCCTCCAAGAGTGATCTTTCTTCCTCACTAGAATTACCGGCAACGTGTAGGGGCTGACACTCTTCCTTATGAACCGCCTTCTCTATCGCGTCCTTCTGTTCCCCCGAATAGTGATATGGTCTGACATTGATGGAGTCCACTCTGGGTTTGAGGTGTATTGCATGATCGCATGCTCTGTTCGGTGGCAATTTCTTTGGTTCCAAGAAAATCTCCCCAAACTCAGCTAACAGTCCTTCTAATTCATCTTGGTTCTGCGCATCTTCGTTTATTTCCAGCCTTTGCATTTGGAGTTCTGTTGGATATGTCAACCTCAACATAAATACCATACCTTGGTTGGCGTTCTGGATTGCTCGGTGGAAGTGCTTGATCGATACTTCTTTGGTCGGCATTTCCTATTTCCCCGTTAGCCTCACTGTCTTTCCTTCCCATTGGAACTTCATTGTTCGCTCCTTGAAGTTACACAATACATCATTCAACGTAATCAACCACTGAAATCCAAGCACCATATCACAACCTCCCAATTTGATGATCAAGGCTTCAATCACAAACTAAACTCTGTGCATTTTCCACACAAAATTTCTGCATACTTGCTTGCATTCTAACTTCAATCCTCCACCCACATTAATGCTTATGGGTTTGATGTCATCCACTTCCACCTTCTCCTTCCGTATCACTTCTGTTGGAGATCCTATCCCCAGATGGGAAATCCCGATGCATGCATCACATGCATGCGGTGCGGAATAACAACAAAATAATTGTTTCGGGACCTTCCCTGAACCCAGGATCTTGTGTCTTTCCAGAAGAAGCAAACCACAACGACCAAAGGAGACCGTCTCTAACGGTATCCATGCAGAGGTTGAAAAATTCAACCGAATCAAACTCTTTGATCCAGAAATAGCTGGAATAAGTAAAGAGTGCTAGCTCTGACCTTATTCCGGAAGAGCAACGA
>JANZLC010000003.1:17834128-17847436 GCA_026413385.1 Erythroxylum gracilipes
TCAATGTAAGCCACGTGATTTAGACATCAAATGAGAATAAAAACTAAGTGTAAAAGTATAAAAAGATAAGAAAATATGAGTGCATTAAATTGTAAGCTTCAAGTGCATCAATATAGCTTCTCAGTTCTTAGACTTCTTGTTTTATGAGAGAGTTATCTAGAGGGTTTAAAACTAATACTTCTTATAATATGTTCAGTACATCAATGACCTCATAGGATCTAACATCCCTCCCTATAACTTGATTAGCTCCATTTTTATTTCCTTATGATTAGAGATACATTTATAGGCAAATAAACCATATACATTTAAGGTTAGAACCTTATTTACAACATCAGTGAGATCAGGCTGTTTGAGTAGAGAACTATAGAACCTAAAATGGGATTTCTGTTTACCTTCTTCTAGCATGATTTGAAGTTAGATTGATGAGTGATTTGAAGTGCGGTGATTGCCAAAATTAGCATGGCTTAAAGGAAATTAATTCATAAAAAGAGAGATCACCATACACCTATCCAATTTCTTTTGTTAGAAACAGTCCCTAATTTGTCTATTTTTCCAAGTATAGAGGTGTCTTAGTTATTTAGATCTATCAACTCCAAAGTTCTGATAAGGTGAGTTAGCTCTTCTACCAGAGGATTGAGATTTCTTTTAATACCTTCCACTTTTAGGGGTGACAGGATATAGTTGAGGTCCCCAACTATGAGCCAGAGGTAAGATAAGCTCCTTCCCAACTGTCTTAAGTCCTCCTATAACTATTTCCTTTGAAACTCCATGTTTCAGGCATAAATGACTGTAATGTATATAAGGAATTGAGATTGATTCACAAGGACATTGTAGCGTAAGAATTCATATAAGCAGTTTCAATTTCTACGGATAAAGATGGAAGGATCCAAATAGATAGTTATTCTTCCATTAAAGTGGCACCATAATTGCTAATTATTATCCATTGTTTTTAAAGAAACTAGAGCCTTTTTTATATATGGCTCAGTTTAAGCTTTTTTAAAAATAAACCCATAAAATGAGGTCTATTGATGGACAAGAAGTCTTTAAAAGCAACCTAGTTGATGGCCCTATATAAACCCTTAACGTTTCATATGAGCAATTTCATAAAGGGAGGAAGTAGGCATTTTCTTATTATCTTTCCTACCTGCTTTGATCTTGGTGGTGCTTAGGACAGGTAATGATAGAATAGAGGATTGATTTAACTCCTTACTACATTATCTAGGGTTTATGGTCTTTAGGGAGATAGAGGTGTTATTGAGAGGATGTGATTGTCCTACTATTGGTGCCTTTTCAAGAGTAGTAGAGATAACCTCAATATGTGATGAAATAAATGGAGGGGGGTTTGAGTGGTTTAAAGGATCTGAAGTAGGTTTAAGTTCTTTTAAAAGGGAATCAATTTCTTTTAATGGAGCCACAATAACTAGAGAAGAAGCCACAGATAAGCTAAAATCAAATTTTGGAATGATTTTAGATTTAATATTTTCGCTCTCCACTCGTGGTTTATTCCTCTTAGGCCTTCAGAGATAGTGACTTTGAGGGAGTCTTCAAATAAAAGATTATCAATTTAGTCTCATAACTTTAATGGGATATAGAAACTCACAATCTAAATCCACTTTTATACAAAATCATAGATAAACTATTGTTTCTAAGTTTATTGTGTTCTTATTAAGGTTGACCAGTTTGCCTAAGGAGCTTATAATGTAACTTATACCTTTAGCAAACATTTGGCCTAAATAGGCATGGTTCTCAATCTATTCCTATCTAAATAAAACCCAGGGAGCCATTTAGTGACAAAGAGGTCTTCCATGTATGCTCCATTGAATAATTTCCTAAGGTTACAAATTTGAAGATGAACAACACTTATTAGAACCTTTTCAAGGAGAAACTTTTTTCCTATTTACAAATGCTTATTGTTAGACAGTACAAAAAGGCAATCTCTTTTCTAAAAGATAGCCAACCAAGGCTAAATTTCAAGTTGAAGGACCTCATTTAAGGTTGTGAATGGGGCTTTTTAGCTGGAACGTTTTACATATCATAGTTGACAAAATGTATCTAGATAATTTGCCATCCTTCTCTAAGTAATTCTCTGAGGGGGAATTAATACATCCTGTTGCATAGGAGTGGGAGGTTCCAAGGCTCTAACATCTATATAAGGAGAAATTACAGAGGTTGACAGGGAGTTTTTTTGGAATGTTTTATACAGGTTTTGAGGGAAAGACATATCTAAACACAGAGGAGGTGGTTTAGACCTTGTAAGAGTGGGATCTGGCCTCAAAGGGGTAAGGGCAGTCTTAGTTTCCAGTAAAGGAAGAGAACTAAAGAGTGATTGATTAGAAGAAATTTTCCTAAGATGATAAAAAATGAAATTGAGCAATATGGCAAGAGGGGGAATTACTTAAAATGGAAATTAAACCAAGCAAAGGTTTCAAACGGATGTGTTTGAGAAAGAGGAGAAAGGAGAGAAGTTTTACCCTAATTTAGGAAGATATTGTGACTTCCTCTAGAATGGCTCATGCTTATCTCTCTTTATTCACATTATGACCTAAACATACATCACTTCTCTCAAATTTGGATGCATGAATCATATAATGAATATTTCACTTTCACTTTAGTATGAATAAATCATAAGAAAAGTAGCATTTCATTAATCATAGAATGAATTGGAATATATCACATCTTTGGTTCTTGCTACCTAAATTTATATCCTAATTAGTTTATAATCACACAAAGAGTATTAATATATAATCATAAAGAAAACAACATAAAAACATCATGTTATTGAATCTTGTAATCCCAAAAATATTTTTGAAATCTTCATCTATCTTTAAGAATGGTGAGTTATTAATAAAGATTAATATATAATGCCTTTAAAGTGACTCCTAACTTGTCTCTCAACTAAAGAATCTTCCTTTTTGTCTCTTTTATTTGTTTAAAAAGTTGAAACTCTAACTTTTAATGAACTACTCGACCCTAAACTTATTTGTCAATCCCCTATTTTTTTGATCACGCTCCAATTATAGTGGAAAACTTATTAGGTTATAGGAACATTTTCCATCCTTTTAGATTCAATAATATACTAGTGGAAGTGAATGGATTTAAGGAAGCTTCAAGGAAAGAGTTATCCTAAGATATTAATGGGCGTAAACTCTATATTTGTATACAACAAATGAAACTGATAAACTTGGAACTCAAATCCTTTAACAAATAAAGAATAAGGGATACCATTCACGCTTTAACTCAGCCTAGGAATAGATTGATCTTCATATAATCTCTTTTAACCATATCCACTACTGATAAAACACTTAAAAATAAAGACAGGACTACTCTCTTTAATTATAATATTGTAATTGAAATTAACAATTCATTTTAGAAACATAGATTAAAGATTAACGGGTTATTGGAAAGGGATAGGAACTCCTCTTTTTCCTTAATTTAATCCTTAATAGAAGGAACTACAATAGAATCAATCGCATATTGAATACTTAAGGGTACATTATTGATACTCAGTAAGGGATTCTTTAAGATGCTTGTAATTTATTCTCTAGTTCTCTAGGAACTCCAACAAGTTGTCACTCTTTTATCCAACTTTGATAATCAATTAGTAAGGAGAAACTTACTAATCAAGAAGTTGCTTCCTTATAAGGCCATTTACAATAACTAATATAGATCAATTTTTTTCTATACACGTTAACAATGTTCTAGGCTCTAACAAGATAAATTGTTTCTTCTTTTAAAGATCTTGGACATAAGTCAAATTTATGGTTATGAATGTTGTTTTGAAATTACTTAATTACAGTAAGATGTTGAAGGTTGTTAATGAATTCTTTTTGTTCCTCTTTCCTAAGGTGAGTAATCATTCTACTTTCAAGGTCTTGAAACCTATTGCCTACTATAATGCAATATAAAAACTTATATCCATGTTGATAGCAAACTAATCGAAGGAGCTACTCCTTAGGTGTATTGATTTTACCTTAGGAGAATCTATAAAAGACAAATCAAAACATCAAGGATCTTATCAGATAAAAAGGTACCTTTAATGGCTTTTATCTAATTATTTATATAAAGTCATCCTTAGACCTTAAATCCCTTTTGTCCCTTGGAATAAAATATTCTAGTTCAAGCACTCAAGTCCCAGAGCTTCAACCATCGTTTAGTTCACTATCAAAAGAGAACTTCATAATGTTGATAGGATTGGTAGGTTCTAGAACATATCTAATAGTTTCTCTCTTTACAGGGAAGAAGAGGAATCCTTTGAACACCTCTTTTTTAATGTTCCTACTTTAGATTTGTATGGATAGGTATATCGACATATTGGAAAAAGGTCATTTGTCATCCCCCTTCCATGTAGCTAGAATGATATTTTGAATTGGTCAATCCAACTTTAAAATCTTTGTAATAGTGATTACATATTTTATAAAATCTACTTGAGAAACATAATTTACTCATTATAGAAGGAGAGAAATATGTGAATATTTCATTATGAGTCTAAGAACAAAGCCCTTGTATTTAAATATTTACTCTCAAAGATAAGGTGGCAATTTATAACTTAGAAAGATCCACCTATTATATAACTTGGACGTCATGTTACATTGGAATCTAATCTAAATTAAGAAGCCCCTTAAAACTAAAGCTGCCATTGCTATATTTTCTAGTATCTCGAAGTCCTTGTAACCTATTAAGGTTCATATATTTTAATAACAAGTTGTTATCTCTTGGATATTTGAATAGTTAAGTGATTTCAACCTTTCAATTGTTTGGTTTTTTGTAATCCCTTTTTAGATTAATGGTGTATTTCTTTAAAAAGCAGGGATATTCTTAAGATTAAACACATTAATATACTTGGATCATTTTCTATTCCTTGTTTAAATGTTCAAAGATTTCATCTTTTAATAGATAATCATTCAAGTTTCATTATTTTTATCTTTGAAAAGTCAAAGGCATTGTATGTGTGTTATGTTTTCAAAGTAGAAGTAGAGACATAAAAGGAAAAAATAATTAAGATTATAAGATTTGATAAAGGTCGAGAATGCTATGTTAGGTGCACAAAGGTAAGATAAAAATAGGGTATATTTATTATATTTCTTCAAAGACGATACATTATTTCACAACATGTAATTGCATGTTTATCATAACAAATTGATATAGAAAAAAAGAAGAAATCATACCTTTATAGGTATGGTGAGAAGCATGATTATTAATTATAGACTCCCATTAAGTTTATGAAGTTTCACCTTCAAAACTATAATGTACATCTCAAACGAGTTCCATCGAGATCCATTCCTAAAAATCCTTTTAAGATTTTGAATGAAAGGAAAACAAATTTAAGATATTTCGACATACGGGGTTGTCATACTAAAGTAAGGATTTATAATCCAATGATAAAGAATTAAATATAAGGATAGAAAACAGTTATTTTATTGACTATAAAAAATCTATCCTTTAAATACACCAAAGATAGTTGAAGCTAAAAATGCGGGGTATATCAAGGATTATAAATTTAGTAGGAGTATTTCTCATTTAATTGAATTAAAAAAATCAAAAAAATTATTTTAGATATATTGGTTTTCTTTAAGTACTGAAGGATATGATGGACAAATTTGTTCAAGAATCAAACCTGAGGCATCAAACAACATATTCTTATGTGCTTAACTTGGTGAATTGGATTAGTCAATTGGTGAGAATATATCTATTAGACTACAGGGGAATTTGCCTAGTACTACTAAAATAAATCCTAACGAATATAGAATGCCAATCACCCTTAGGGAGTGAAAACCAGCTTCTAGAAGTAGAGGAAGAAGAAGAAGAGGAAGCCACTATCTAAGAAGCGGAAGTAGAGAAATGGAAAGAGATAACTGAAGAAGAAGACGAGCTAGAAACCTCTGTCTAGGAAGAAGAAGAATGGACAAAGGTGGTTAAGGAAGAATTAACGGAGGAACTAAATAAGAAAACTATTGGTGGGTCATTGGTAGCCACCTTAAGTACGAAGGGCTCCCACTTCCTGCAAGCCAAATATTTTGAGTCAACCAAAGATTTAAGGAGTTTGGTTATCCCTTACTTTATTTTCAGTTAGTCATTAAAAAGGGCATTAATGCACTTGATAGGATTTATTAATTTGATAAATTATGTTTTTATTATTATCTTACAACATATGACTTACTTATAGGCTACGAAATTGTTATGTGGAGAAACAAGTGGAAGTAAGCAATTAATTATAGACCATCATTCACATCGAGCTAAGAATGTCAAACAAGCACTGCATAAGAGGCAACCCATGAATTAAGGTAGGTTTTTATTTTAAATTCCATGTTATTTTGTTTATATTTTGATGTTTAACATAGAACTTTATTTCATTTTATTTTGTGTTATGTTATTTCCATATTCCTTAGTTATTTTTGTTATTTTTATTTTCTTTTATCCTTTTATCACTTTTATTTATATTTTGCGTGGATATTTGTATCTAGTATCAAATGGATAGTCCTAAATTCATCAAAATTAGAATATGAAAATCTTATTACTCAGGGAAGTACCAAATTCCTCCACTTTTTCACTTTTTATTCATATTTGCTTATTTTGAATATAATGGGGATAATGTACAATTTTAAGTGTGAGGAAGAGGTTGATATTTTTCTTAAGTTTTTTATAATCTTTGTTATTAAATTTTCTTATCTGACATTCGACGTTAGTTTAAACGTGTCCATAAATACTTTATTTCATTATTGAATATTGATTTGAATTAGTATACAAAAGGACAATACTTAGAATAAACTTGCTTTTCTAAGTTATATTTTTAATAAGCATTGAGATAGTCAATTTGAATGAAAATTGCATATTATATACAAACATAATATAACCATTTTTTGTGTGAGCTTTTAAGCCCTAAGAGCCTAACTTAAAAATTTTTTAAGCTCTTTTATTCTTTCATGTGTGTTATCATGTATAGTTGAATAATTATGGAACTTGCTTTTATTATGCATATTAAGATCACATTTATTGAATTAGAAGCATTGAGGTGAAAAAGGCACTTAGATTCAACAGTTGTTTAAGCCTGTTTCTTTGATAATTACCTTACCATAATTTATCTTTAGGAATAATCAATTTTGAGCCTTAGCCTTTTTATTGATTATAACCTCATTATTAACCTTTGTCCTATTTTTTCTTGGAGCCTTTTTATTATTTTGAACCTTGAAGGTTATTTATATTACTTGAATGTTTTGAAACTTGACATTTTGAAAGGTCTAATATTTATTTAATTTTGGTACGTGATGAATGCTCGAAAATATCATTAAAAAAATTTACGAGCATAGAAAAAATGTAAATTACTAATGGATTTAAAATGCAAGGACTTATGTATAGTGAAGTAACAAGTTTCTTGTAATAATTCCTTTATAAATTTCCATCAAATATATCACATTTTTATTATCTCAATTATACCTTACCTAAGCCCCATTAAATCCTTATAAAGACCTTTTAATTTATGTTTCTAATTTACCTATAAGTTGTGGAGATATGATAAAATTGCAAGCTTATAGTTAAGAGTTCTACTATGCATTGATTTGAGAGTTTGATACTTTTCACCCTGAACACTTGAGTGTATTGAGTGAAATCTTATTGAGGGTGTAAAGAATTGTGCTTTTGATTTCAAAAAGATTAGTGATTTGATTACTAGTGATATTGACTTATGAAGTTAGTATAGGACAGTTTGATTCTAATTATATGTTAATTTGGTTAATATGATACAATGATGTAGATTATAGATGAACAGGTTGAAATTAATGAGGGATAGATGTTTATAAAATTAATAATTTAGATTATTGCTTGAAGACAAGCAAAAGCTTAAATGTCCGGATGTTTGATAGATGCTAATTTAACTATAATTATACTCTCATATTTGATGTATTTTGCTTGATATCTTATAGTTTTTTTTGTATGTTTTTGGGTACTTAATTCTCTCCAATTGCATTTATAGGTCATAACTGCTTTCATGGACATTAAGGAGAAGAATTTGGATGAAATCGTGCCATAAAATGAAGATTTGAAGCAACTAAAGACTTACACTACTGTGTATAATGACTATGTAAGTCTCTGTAAACGTGTGAAGATTGAAGAATTTGAGTTCGTCGTGTGGAGTTAAATGCTCGTGTAACTTGATATACATAGCTGTGTATGTTGCCCATGTAATTCTATGTGTTTGTGCCAAAATCATGAATTCAAGTGTTTCAAATATACACGATCTTTTACATGCCTCTATAAATGATCATGTATATCCCAGAAATCTTAAATTTTACTATAAAAGGATGTGAGCGGAGGCAAAACAAAGAGAGCTGAAGTTTTAAAAATTTTTAGGCCAAAAACAATACTCAGAGGTGACGATTTTGATCAAGGAACAAAGAAAACATGAAGTTATCATCAAGAGATCCGATAAAAAGCTACATGCAATCCAAACTTACAAGAAGATTCAATAAAAGAGAAAGGGAGATTTAAAATTATGATTTCCTTATTTTCTATTAGTTTTTCCTGCATGTGTGCAATTGATTTCGTTTTTTATGAGTAACCAAATGTATTTAGTGTCTAAATGTGATGAACCCTAAGTTGGAAAAACAATATGTTTTAATCTTTTATTCATTACAATTATATTGATTGATTTATTGCGATTCAATTATGCATTTTATTCTTGTTCTAATATATCTAGAATATTAGTAAATTATTTGATTTCATATGATTAAGATTGAGAAATCATCTTATATGAAGAGATCTACTATAATTGGAAGGAGTTACATGCAAACATAAAAATATGTCGACATAAATCCTTTAGATTATGATTAGACCTAATAGTGAAATTCACGAATCGATAATGCAATCCTAAGGGCTTTAATGAGAAAGAGTTCAGTTAATTAACTGATGGATTAATTGTTAATATTCTTAAGAAAGATATTAACATAAGATAGGAATTTTCATGGTCTACTAATCAATAATATAATTGCACGATAAAGGGTTAATATTTAATGATTCTTATGAGGATTCATCAACTAGACACTACTATTTGATATTGATTTTTCCAAATAACTTCCTTTGTTCTTCTTCATTATTGTTTTTTAGTTTATTTGTTTAGGTTAATTTTTAATTAAAATCCAAAATCTGAATCATATATTAATAATAAAAGGATAATACTAGTACTTATTGTCTTCTTGGAATCAACTCATACTTACCTATGCTAGCTACAGCTATGTCATGCACTTGCTATAAAATTTTAATATTGATCTTAACCCTAGTCTATCATATACTAAGGAACGACGACAATAATTATCAAAGAGGAAAAAATGATGAAAACTACTAAAGAGAAGAAGTACATGCTTGACATGTTTATTGGCCAGGAGCACATGTTTTCCAAACTTCTAATTTGCACTGTTGTAACTGGGAGAGGTAGTTGGAACTTGAAGCTTTAAATTTTACTTTTCTCTTAGCTTCTATTTCTACATTTGTATGATTATGATTGTGGGAGACGATGGGGTTTGAGCTTAGGGCGATTATAAGACCATTGCGGGCTTTGGTCCACCCAATGCCCATATCAGAAACTCGATTAAGTTTCAAGATGGTGTTGGACTCGAAAAATTCATTGCCATCCCTAAACTTCGTTCTTTTTTTTTTTGTAATTTTTTTGGATATTTTAAATAGTTTCAAACAGTCATCATATCCATACTCATCAAGAGACAACATTGAAGTCTCTTATGCTCATGATAGAGTTCGACGATCGATAAGAAAGGTTTGGAAATTAAAATGGCTATAATTATGTTAATTGTACATAGATAATTTCTAAAAATAGATTCAAACGTCTAAAGGAGGATGAGAAAAGGAAACATTTTCTTATTGTGCATAATTTTGCATTTTCAAGTTTGCCGTCGGTATGCCTTTCGGGGAATGAAAGTCCTTAGCTTTGTTCTCCTTTATTTTCTTCCCTGTCGATACTTCCATGTTTGCTCAAGTTTTTGTTATATCCTTGACAACGATTCCCGTGTTCAAAATTTGGGCCGAATTCTAATATCAGCATCAAAGGTCAAACGAACTCAAGTTGCTTTTCAAGCAAAATGTATATCGGCCTGAGACTGTTTTCTGTTCATCTTTTAGTTGGGCTTAAGAAAAAGTCGCATTTGTTAAAAGATTCGGTGCAAAATCATCACTGACAAGATCTTTACTTGATTTGCAATCCTCCCAACCCATATATTGGGCGTCACTGTTATGAATGAGAACACTTTGATTTTGTTTTAGCTGCCTGAGAATTGTTAACTATATATCTCAATGGTTGGTTTTACCCAATTTTCCCAAAAAAAAAAAAGGAAAGAAACATAATTTGAGACTGAATTGTGTGTGAACAAAAGGCATTGAAAGGGATTACTAAAGTCCAACATTTCTTGAACAAAGAGTTTTTCTCTTGGCAACAAAATCTTGCACCCACAGAAAAATAGTATTAGGATTAAAACGTATTCGTAACAAAAAGCGTTAAAGTTATATACTTAATCAAACAATATCTGATGTGCTGTTAATCTTCATATCCTGTCCTCTACCAGGTTAAGTAGATAGGGAGTCGACAGGGGTAGCATTTTAATGTTTCAACAAGCAGAAAGGAACAGGCAGAGTTCAAATCAAGCTCAAACTTAGCAGGCTAACTTCTTAATGAACTCCAGGAGCACTAACATAATATCATAGGACTCAGCCATCACATGCTAGGTAACTGTTGCATACAATATCTATTGATAAGATTCTAAACTTGATTAGAACTACACCAAGTCGCACGTTCGAAACCTGTATGTGCTGAATAATATCAATTTTCATCCGTCACTGATTTTCCCTGCCAGAAATGCACATTTGTCTGAGCCCGGAAAAAGAAGATTCCATTACAGATTTTCCTTTTCTATTCCCCAATCAGGGAAAAGAATGATATGGTGCCGCTTGTGGATGAGATTCTATCTACTCCACTTATTCTCAGCTTGACTTCCTAATAGCAGACATTGCACCCTTTACAAGTCCTTGGTCATGTTTACACATCTGGATCAGCTTCAGTTGCAACTATCTTGTTATACAGGCAATCTATCTATTGATTTGAAATAATCAATTCACTTACCTTACGGTCATGATCGATTGCCTGGTTTTTCCTAGGTGATCCGCAGTTGGACCCTCCAATCAATGACCAACTTCATCGGAAAAAAATTGTTGTAACGCGAATGAAGTGTAGGTGATCCGCAGTTGGACCCTCCAATTAACGACCCACTTTATCGGGAAAAAATTATTGTAACGCGAGTGAAGTGTCAAATCAACAGATAGATTGCCTGCCTGTGGAATAAGATAGTTGCAACTGAAGCTGATCCAGATGTGTAAACATGACCAAGTGTTATTCTTATCTTATCTCTAAAAACCTTTCGTTGTTGAGGAACCATAATTAGCGAGATCATGCCCTATGGAGATTACAAGCCCAAGGATCAGGGTCATGGCCTCAATGTAAGGGCTTCAGATTTTCTGTTCAGTTTTATAGTGTCTTATTGTGTTCAGTAAATCTCAGCCATTTATTTATGCGGAGCTCGCATATCCAGTGAATCTCAGCCATTTATTTACTGGACATAATAAGACACCATAAAATTGGGAAACACACTAGGTCCATGTTGCCAGCATTGTCTCACACAGGTAGGTCATGTAGGACATATTGAGCCTATAAAACCCTGAATGGTCCTTTCTCTGGACTAAACTGGCTTATAACCTAGGCTAGGCGAGGTATCCAAATGCAATGCTGGGTCAGTGTCTAAGTACAGAAACCATTTATTCTATCAGGCTTTGGAACTACAGTCATGATCGTTAGGTCTACGTCAAATTATCTGAAAAGGGCACGAGGCTCCTTTAACACGGGGCCAATACGAGATGACTAGCAAAAGAATCTCCACCATGGAAGGTAGCTTTTAGAACAAATGGTGCAAAATAAAAGCAAGCAGCAAAACATCAAGCATGTATCTATCCAAAGGACCGTGTAGAAATAGGCTAAATGGGGTGAAGCTTTTGGTAAAGGGTTAGTAGGGATAATAGTTTTTTAAGTGTTCACTGATCCTACGCCAAATGTACTAACAAGCCAATACATGTGGAACCCAATCCAATCAGGTTTTGCGAGCATTATTGCGTGTTGGTCCTTCATGAACTGAAAGATTTCAGACGCATTATATGCCTGGTTATGCTAGTTTTAATCCATCCTACCTCCTACTGTGTTCCAGGAATATCAAACCGGCTTAGAATCAACTAGAACTTATCATTGTTAGGACAGCAACGTGATCACATGTAATTAACCATCGCAACAAGTTTGGGTTAAAGGTTTACTTCTGCCCTCTTTTTAATCTTAAGTTTCAGTTTAAAAGTCCTTAATTAATATTTTTCTCGTCTCTATACAGTTGGCTAATTTCGAGTCGGTGCAAACCATTTGTTCTTAATTAGATTGGTGTTCTTCTCCTCGCCATATATTTGGCCCACTTAGAAAAAAGAAGCATGGAGTTTCTAAGAAAAAGCTATCACCAGATGATAGCAGGCAATAACTCCAAAGAATTGATAGTGAAAAAAAATCGTTAAGAAAAGAAATCAATTGTGATTGTTGAAGTAAATGATCTTGGTCTACAAGCTCAGGCTACAATAGTCCTGTTGCTTCAGGAAAATGCATGACTTAAGGGTTCTGGTCCTGGCCTAAAAATTATAAGCCAGTCTACAGCTAGTCCCACGTGAACACACCGACAGGGAAAGAAAATCTGAAGAGCCTAACTTGGCAAGAAAGTTTATCAACTTTGATAAGACCAAAATGTGATCGATTCCAGTCAAAATTTGGCATGTGGTTGAGAAAGCTGTGATAATGTGTTTGTTACTGTTCCTGTAGGTGGGGACAGATGATGGAGACATAAAAGTCTTGTATTTTGTAGTATTTGTTTGCTGTCTCCACCTATTTTTGTCCCATCTTCGAAGCACAGGGATAGAAATTTTGTGTACCTCCCATGACTGTGGTACAATTTTCTTGTCCCGGGGACGGAAACAAAACACAAAAAGAAATTACTACTTTACTCTCCCATTCCAACACATGGGATTATTATTATTATTATTATTATTATTGTTATTATTATTATTATAAAATTTAAACTTACTATTAGTATTATTATTATTATTAATTGTTATTATTATTATAAAATTTAAACTTATTATTGTTGTCGTTGTTATCGTTGTTGTTGTTGTTGTTATTATTATTATTATTATTATTATTATTATTATTATTATTATTATTATTATTATTATTAT
>JANZLC010000003.1:17847536-17867241 GCA_026413385.1 Erythroxylum gracilipes
TTAATTTTCTTATTATTGATACAATTAAAAAATTACAAATACACTTCAAATAAATATTGATACAATTATAAAATAATCAATGAATTACATATTTCTACTCATATTATACTGTAAGGGCCATTTCGTCATTTATACATATTTTTTTTCTCGACACGGAGGCAGTTTTTTCTGTTCTATCCACCATAACCAAACAATTCACTGTCTTCAATTTTTGTTCTGTTCCGTCTCCAAATTTCTGTCTCGTTCCGTCTCTGCTCTCTGGAGACAGTAACCAAACATAGCGTGATAGCTGCTAGATGTTGTATTTGTCAACTAGATTGCTACATATTTTATTGGAAATAAAAGACAGTAAAATTCATAGTCCCAGCAGTTGGTTTTTTGTTGAGACAAGTAGCTGTAGTGTTCATCGCAGACGAATCATATATAGACCTAATTCATGTTTCCTGCAATATTTAATTCATGGCATGAAATGCCTATGATCCCTTTGGCAGCCTGTCAGGATCAAATAACTCATATTGGAATTGAAAATCTTCTTCACTACCATGACTGGCCAGTTGGAATACTCATAGTTCATGTGTAGTGTGGTGATGTTTACGGCAATGAAACAGTAACGAATGTAAGGGAAGAGGAAATATATTTCTGGGAAATAAGTTCGTACAAGCTTATTCAATAGCAAAAAAAAGTGTAAAAGAAGAGACAAAGGGGATGAGAATCCAGTAGAGAGAGATGAGAGAAAGAATTCTGTGATTGCCCAACAATTTTCATAACCAACTTCTGTACTATTCCCTTCCATATATTGCTCAGGCCATGCGTGCCTTGCCTTCTGGAACCTCTAACCTGGCATTAGCCGATGTGGTAAAGAGCACATGATTAGCTAACTTCCTCGAGGGCTGCTTGGTACGTAAGCCTCTGCCAAGGGCCTGTGCATTATCAGGAATGGGCCTTGGATTCACAACATTACCTTCCCCATCAAGTACAACCTTGTCCTTAAGGTGGAGATCAGGATAAGACTGAAGTAACTTGTCCTTGTCCTCCCAGGTGGCTTCGGCATTAGTAAAGTCGTCCCACATGACTTTCCATTGTTCCACTAAGTGATTAGCACGATGCACTTCCCGCTTTTGTAATATAGCACAAGGCTGAAGCACCAAGGAGGAGGTGGAATCAACCATGTGCAGTGGAGTAACTTGCTGGTCAGGCGTGCCCATACATTTCTTCAAGAGGGAAACGTGGAAAACCGGATGAATCTGAGCAGAAAGTGGAATTTCAAGCTTATAAGCAACCTCACCGATACGTTGTAGGACTTTGTAGGGGCCAAAGAAACGTCGACCCAGTTTGCTGTGCCGCTGTAATCTCACTGAGTGTTGTCGAAACGGCTGCAACTTGACATAAACGCAGTCACCTTTAGCGAAACTAACTTCCCTTCGATTATGATCAACCAATAGTTTCATACGAGACTGCGCTTTGTGCAAATTAGACTTTAACAAGTTCAGGATATTGTCGCGCTCAAGCAACTGTCCATCCAGTAAAGAATTGCTGCTGGCATCTTTGATATAGAGAGCGATCGTAGGTGGTTGTCTGCCATAAAGCACCTCAAAGGGTGTCATTTTAGCTGCAGTTTGGTACGAGGTATTGTACCAGAACTCAGCCCAGGGCAAGAAGTGCATCCAAGCAGATGGATTATCAGAAACAAAGCATCGTAGGTACATCTCTACACACTTATTTAAAGCCTCAGTCTGCCCATCGCTCTGGGGATGATAAGCTGTGCTCATGCACAAGGTAGTGCCTTGCAACCGATGTAACTCCTTCCAAAAATCACTTAAGAAACGGAAGTCTCTGTCGGAAACAATTTCAGATGGAATACCATGTAAACGAACTATTTCCTGAACAAAAGCTGTTGCAACAGTGAGGCTAGAGAAATTAGATGGGAGGCCAATAAAGTGGCCATACTTCGAAAGGCGGTCGATGACAACCATGAGCACAGATTTGCCTTTGGACAATGGTAAACCAGTAACGAAGTCCATAGAAATAGCTTCAAACACCAGATTGGGGACAAGAAGGGGCTGCAACAGACCACCAGGACTCATAGTGGAAGCTTTCATTTGTTGACATATCTGGCAATCCCCAACAAATTGCTTGACATCCCTCCTCATGGACGTCTAATAAAAGTTAGCTGCCAGACGATGGAATGTTCTGGTAATTCTTGAGTGACCCCCCACAGGGGAGGAATGAAATTCCTGCAACAATTGGGCACGCAAGGGAGAATCTGATGGAAGCACTAATCTGCCGCGAAACAACAATAAACCATCCCTAAAAACAAAACCAGGCATAGCAGCAGGCTGCTGTAACAAGCGTTGTTGGAGGGCCAACAATTCAGGGTGTTCCAAATTAGCTTGCTTAATAGCACCAACGATAGCAAATTCCACATGAGAAATAGCTAGAAACTGAGATGAAGGCATACACGAAAGAGCATCAGCAGCATTGTTGCTCTTACCTGGCCTATACACAATATCAAAATCGTAGCCCACCAGTTTCCCAATCCATTTTTGCTGATCAGGAGTTTGTATAACCTGTTGAGTCAAGTTTTTCAATGGTTACTGGTCTGTCATAATAGTGAACTTCCTACCCAAAAGATACTGACGCCATTTGGCAATAACTTGAGTGATAGCCAGCATCTCCCGCTGATAAGCTGATGCCTGCTGCAATCGGGGACTAAGCTGGTGACTGAAGTAGGCAATTGGGTGACCATTATGAGATAATACGGCTCTAATGCCAGTGCCAGATGCATCTGTCTCGACCACAAATGGGGCAGTGAAATCGGGGAGCTTCAAAACAGGGGCACTACTAAGAAGCTCCTTCAACTGTTCAAAAGCATTTGAAGCTTTGTCATTCCAACAAAAAACTATCCTTGCGTAAAAGATCCGTTAATGGCCCCTCTACTGAGGCAAACCTTTTAATAAACCTGCGGTAGTAGCCTGCAAGACCCAAAAAACCACGAAACTCCTTGACAACTGTAGGGACCAGCCACTGCTGAATAGCACGGATCTTCTCAGGATCAACGGAGACACCCTGCTGTGAAATAACATGTCCCAGATATCCAATAGCAGAATTACCAAAAGTGCATTTACTACGCTTAGCAACTAATTTATGATCCCGCAGCAGAGTCAGAACATAATCAAGATGTTGTAAGTGCAAGTCCCATGATGAACTATAAACTAATATGTCATCGAAAAAGACTAGAACAAATTTACGCAAAACGGGGCGAAACACATCATTCATTAAGCACTGAAATATAGAAGGGGAATTAGTCATACCAAAGGGCATGACAAGGAACTCGTAGTGGCCGTCATGAGTTCAAAAAGCTATTTTGGCCTCATCGCCAGCTTTAATGCAAATCTGGTGGAATC
Source organism: Erythroxylum gracilipes (assembly GCA_026413385.1). Classification (NCBI taxonomy): domain Eukaryota; kingdom Viridiplantae; phylum Streptophyta; class Magnoliopsida; order Malpighiales; family Erythroxylaceae; genus Erythroxylum; species Erythroxylum gracilipes. The sequence continues at coordinate 17,850,941 of JANZLC010000003.1, forward strand.
CTGCAAGCAAGTCGAGCTTAGAAAAATATTTGGCCTCGTGAAGTTCATCAAATAACTCATCGATAGAAGGTATCGGAAAGCGGTCGCGTACTGTGACAGCATTCAATGCTCGATAATCCACACAGAAATGCCAAGTGCCATCTTTTTTTCGGATGAGCAATACCGGAGAAGAAAAAGGGCTAGTACTTGGGCGAATGATGCCTTCCTTAAGCATTTCAGCAACCAACTGTTCCATGACCTGTTTCTGAAAATGGGGATATCTGTAAGGTTTGACGTTCACTGGACCCGTGCCTGGCAGAAGGTGAATCGAGTGAGCAATTGTACGCTGCGGAGGTAACCCATGTGGCTTGGTAAAAACATCTTGAAAGTTACCCAAAATCTGCTCAATTTCAGCATGTGGAGGGTCCTTAATGGAATCGGTGCTAGTAGCAAATTCAATTTGAAAACACTCAGCAACAGCATCTTTTCGAGACAAACGCCTTAGACTGCACCTTAGGTCCCTTATCACCCAGCCAATGAACTGATGTTCCCTGATACGAGAATTCAAAGACTGAAGCAGCATAGTCTGTGACAACAGGACCCAATGTGGCTAGCCAAGCCACCCCCAACACCATGTCCCAACCTTCCAATCGCAAGACATAAAAATTGACTGAGATTTCCTGATTTTGAATCAGCAAGGGAACCTGCTTTACGATACCCACGCATTCCAACTTTTCGCCACTGCCAACTAACACAAAAAAGAAGGAATAGATTGCACTGTGAGATTCAGGAATTTGGCGATGCGAGTTTGCACAAAGTTATGTGTGCTGCCCCTGTCAAGCAAGACTTGCACCGATTTGCCATAAACAGTGCCATGAAAACGAAGAGTGAAAACAGAGCAACCGCCGGTGAGAGCATTATAAGAGATTGCGGAGTGTAACTGATCAGCAGCTGATAACGGAGAGACATCTGGCTCGTGAGAAATAGAGGGTGGAGGACCATCGGGGTCCGGTGGCGCAGAATCGTCTTCAAGTAGAAGAAGTTGCGGTTTCGATTTACACCGGTGGTCCCAAGTGTACTTTTCATCACAATGATAACAGAGACCTTTTGCCCGGCGTTGAGCAGCGTCGGCAGCTGATAAACGGCGGAATGGTACCTTATGTCCACCAGGAAGGGTGGCCATCGATGAGGCTGCGGGTAAGGGAGAATTGGGGACAAAATTTGGGTTAGAGGAAAGCGTCGGACTTGGGTATTTGGGCGTGGGCAGTAAGGGTTTGGAATGCCCCAAAGTGGGTCGAGTAAGGCCTTTTTCTAAAGAGATGCGGTTTTCGTGAAGTTGGGCTAGGGACATTTCCTCATCCAAAGTAGTGGGTTGATGGACCAATACCGAATGTTTAATATCGCCACGCAAGCCAGATATGAAGCAATGGGTCAAGAACTGGGCGGGGAGATAAACTGTACGGTTTGTAATAGACTCAAACTGGGATCTGTACTCAGTCACTGATCCAGTTTGTTGGAGCTTGGCCAATAGCCCCTCTGGTGCTTCCAAGTCACGAGGACGAAACCGTTGGAGCACAGCAGTGGTGAAAGCAGTCCACCCATTAAGTTGTCGGTTGTTACACATCCAATCATACCAGTCCGCTGCTGCGTTGTCAAAATAGAAGGATGAAATCATAACACGATCATCTGGATGAATATTATAAAACTCAAAATAACGGTCAGCTTACATCACCCAATGATCGGGATTGGTGCCGGAGAAACGAACCATTTGAACAGGAGCTAGCTTATGGCGACCCAATGGACCTGAACCAGCCGTATCAGCAACTAAAGTCGACGCCCGGAACTCTGGAGTTTGCTGGTTTTGGATGGAGGAAACGCGTCCCAGAACTTCCTGCAGAAGAAGTTTTTGTTCTTCAAAAGCTGACCTGAACCCATCAAAATCACGACGTAGCACCGATTAAGCCTCAGAAATGGTGTTGTAGTTATCATCGAGTGAGCGAAAGCGAGTTTGGTACTAGTGTTGATCTGCCATCTAAGCAGAGGGCAATGGAAGCACCAATGTAGTGTGGTGATGTTTACGACAATGAAACAGTAACGAATGTAAAGGAAGAGGAAATATATTTCTGGGAAATAAGTTCGTACAAGCTTATTCAATAGAAAAAAAGTGTAAAAGAAGAGACAAATGGTATGAGAATCCAGTAGAGAGAGATGAGAGAGAGAATTCTGTGATTGCCTAACAATTTTCATAACCAATTTCTGTACTATTCCCTTCCATATATTGCTCAGGCCGTGCGTGCCTTGCCTTCTGGAACCTCTGACCTAGCATTAGCCGATGTGGTAAAGAGCACATGATTAGCTAACTTCCTCGAGGGCTGCTTGGTACGTAAGCCTCTGCCAAGGGCCTGTGCATTATCAGGAATGGGCCTTGGATTCACAACATCATGCCAAGCATATTTTTAATATAATCTCAATTTAATTTAATTGGTGTATATATAATTCATAATTTAATTTAAGACTATATTTGTAAATAAGGAACAACCATAATTTAATTGAAAAAAGGAATTATTTATTCACTTAACTATAATTAGTAAAATTCTTATCAATTATGCTAACATTTGTAGCATTATTTATGTTTTTATGATTGGCAAGTGACAACGTGTACCTTGCTATTTGTAGACTACTGTGCAAGTGTGCTAGTGCCTTACAAGAGCCCTCCAAGGATTCCTTTTTCTCTAGCGAATATGGATATGTTTGGACTCTTTAATGTTTAAGGATTAAAATTATCGGAATAATCCATCTTTCAAATTTTCCTTTTTTGGTGGGACTTAAGAGTTGGGTTCTTTGGTTCGAATTTGATCTTTTAAGTTTATGCAAGTGACTGTTGCATGATAAAGAGATAGCATGCATGAATGGATTCAGAAAGACTTGTCTCCCTTGTACATGTGGCTCAACACAAATTTTAGGTTCATTTTTATCCACGTATGTGTTTGTCCACCTTTGTGTAGGATACCATTGATCGCTGTCATCTTTTCTTAGCTAGAAATTGGAAATTAAGAAAAAGATTTTGTTAATTCATAAAGTATATTACCAAGGGATAAAGATTATCGTCACTACGTAGAAGGGAAAAGAAAAAAAAAAGAGCAAAGACACATGCATTGAGATATATAAAATTTATGCAATACAAACATGTTACCAAAATAATTATGTTAAGAATTGGTTTTGAGTAATTATGTAACAATCAATATTGATGAAACGATAATTTTATTTTAGGCTTCAGATATGAGATTTAATGTCTTTATTAAGTCCATTCCTAACCTAGATTCATTTATAAAATCTTCTTTTGTTCAAAAAATATTGTATCAATCTATTCTTATACCCTTTCTATTAAAAGTTTGTAAGAAATTATTTAAGTGCCCTTGTAATCTTTTTGTTGGATGTCACTCTTTATTCTTCTCACCACTTAATATTATGGACTAATTAATTTCTACAAGGTTCGTCTCTTGTTTAATATTATACTAGCAGAAGTTTGTTATAATATCATTTGTAATAGTCTAAGTTTAAACTAAACAATAACCCTAGTTTGTATTTTAAAAAATAAAGGTTAAAATAACTAATTTTGAATTGATTAATAATTTTTTATGAGATAAAAATGGAGTAAGATAAGATTCGAAAAGGAAAAGGTTAATTCTGTAGCTTAGTAACAATATATTGATATGTAAGATGTTCTCTCAACTCTCTCTAAAATTCTCGCTCACACACTATGTCAATTTTTTTCTGCCTTAGTTCTTATAGCTTCTCTTCACCCTTCTTCTTATTTCTTTCTATCTCCTTCTTGTCTGATTGTAATTCTTCATCACTTTCTTATAGAATTGTTTTTCCCTGCCTACTCTGCTCCTTAATTTTATAAGGAATTCTTGAGTTTGCTTCTCAAATTTGTGGCCCGTCTAAAAGCTATTAGCTATATTTAGTATTCTTCCATACCATCCATTAACCTATTACCTTGCAAGGTACTAAACAAATACAAATAATAGATTTGATGCAAAATAAATTCCCCCTTTTACCCTTACCCATCAACATTAAACCTTTACCAAACCATCAACCAAATTCTACTAATCCTGTACATATCCCTCTTTCCCCTCCAGCCCTGCTTTTAAGGTGCAAACGACCCCTTACCTCAAAAGAAAAGGTAGAAGCTAGTGGTGGGGTATCCTCAAATGCCTCCCATCAATATTGTCCTCCACAGATGAAAGATGGGAAAGCAATAGTCACTTTAAAGATTGAGATCCTTGAGGAGGCAAATAAGAGATGAGAATCCACTTTTTTGGTTTTTTCTTAGATCATAGAATTGATTATCCTGTGATTCACAGATGGGATTAAAATCATTAAAAATAAAGGTTTAATTGAGGTACTACTATTGGAAGATAATCTCATACTTTTTACCTTTAGCTCTAAAAATGACGCTTTAAAGATATTAGAGGAGAGTCCTTGACATGTTTTGCAATTTCCACTATTTTTACAAGCTTGGTAGCCTAGAATAAAATTGCAATCCATTAAAATGACAAATATTCCTCTTTGGATAAACATTCACAACATTCTTTTAGAATATTGGACTACCTGAGGATTAATCCTTCTAGCCAGCTTTTTGGGACAACATACTTATATGGATGAAAATACAACTAGAAGAAAACAAATTATTATGCTAGAATGTGTGTAAGTATTGACATAAGGGAGGAACTTCCTAAATACATTCCAATTATGAGGTTGGATGCAGGTCATAAGCTAATTAAGGACTATTTCATACTTTCCTATCAATGGAAACCCTTTGTTAAAGCACAAGGAAAGTCTTAGAGGCCAACATGTTGGAAATTCCTAAGAGGAGATTATTGGGAACTCATGGGAATAGTGAATACTTAACCAATTCAAGAAAATCATGTGTGCTTTTCTCCAAATAAACCTCTTATAAAGGAAAATCCTCGTGATTCTAGTGAGAAAACAACTTTGAAGACAATCCCAATTCCAAATTCTAAAACCTATATGTATTCTAAGAGGATACCTTATACAAAGGATGAAAATTTTATAGAAGGAATTAAGATAAGCTCCTATAAGACCATAGGCAATGAAAACAGTAATAAGGAGGAGGAATTTCAATGTGTAACCTCTAAAAAACCCATAAAGAGTGGAAGGAAAACGAGTTCTAGTAAACACTCCTATTGATTATGTCTATCTTGGTATGGAGTGTTTGTGATCTTAATTGCCCTAATAGGCTTAGTGCTTTGTGGGATTTTGTAGCAAAGGAGAAGTCTTATGTTTTGGGTCTTTTGGAGACAAAGATTAGAAAGGAAAACTCGAACAAACTTAAGATTTTTGGCCTAAATTGGCATTTTATAACAAATCTTCAACATCACAATTATGGTAGAATAATAATTGGATATAACTCAGAGGTGGTGAGGGTAGAGGATTTGGGATCGAATGAGCAGGTTATGTATATGAAAATTCACTTCTTTGAAATGAATTTCAACATCTTTTCATGACTTTTTTATAGGTTCAATCATGATTTCCAAAGATACAACCCGTAGAATGGGTTAAGAAGCAAAATAGCTACCTTCAAAGGTCCATGGATAATCTGTCGAGATTTTATAATTCAATTTTGTACAGATATGAGGTAGTAGGTAATTCTAGTTTAAGGAACTACTTTGAAGATTTCAAGCTATATACTAACCATCTACGGGTCATTGACCTTAAATAAGATGGGTTGTTCATCACGTGGAATAACAAGCAGAGTGGGAAGTGGTTTATTTAGAAGCAGTTAGCCAAGGCACTAGTAAATTCTAATTGGTTTATAGCTTTTCCAGAGAGCAATTTCACTTTTATGGAGCCTTTATCCTTAAATAATTCACCAATGACGGTAGGAAATTTATTTCAAACTATTCCTAGGAGATTTCCTTACATATTTAATAATTTCTTAGTAAAATAAGAAGGATTTTTTGAAGTAGTGTTAAAGGGCTTGGAATCCTCTATGTTTGGGACCAAACACTAGATATGGATACAAAAGTTGAAAGCTAATAAGAATGAGCTTAAAGCAATGTTATAAATGTCGTATCAGTACCAATATCGGATTTGATTCTAGTACGGTAGTGTACCGATACCCGTCCATATCGAGGATCATTTTGGATAATTTTTAAAGTTTATAAAGTAATCCCTATTTTTTAATTGCAAAATAATCCCTAATGTATTGCACTATATAATTTATAATTTTACATTAACCATGTCTCAAAAAATCATAATAATAAAAATTTAAAATAATAAAAATTTATTTATTTTTGTCAATTTTATTTTCACATATTTCACATATAAATAATAACCACAATTATTATAAAAAGTTAATTTAATCATCATAAAAATATAAAATTAAGAACAATACAAAGTATTTAAAATATTGCAATTTCATCATATAACATCAAAACATCAAATGAAAAGGGTAATAAATATCTTTTACTCTCTAACGATTACAATTTACAGCAAGAGTTCATGCCAAGGAAAGTGAAACCTGAAATAAAAACATATACAATTATATTTATATTGCATATATAGAATTTAAATAATCAAATGTAAGTGAAATTAAAAGAAGAGGAGAAATACAAACCTAAAACTTCATTCAATTGAATACTCACTCAAATCACAATAACCTCAATTCTTATTTGGTACAAAATCCTTATTATTGAGAGGTGCCTTATTATCACCATCATTTAAATTCATTGTACCAAATGACATGTCAATATTTTTACATCCAAAATTATCTTCCAAGTCACTCTCATCTATCAAACCCAGTTCCTAAGAAACCGAATCGACATCCTATTGCACTCACATATTGAATTTGAATTACAAACCTTTACAATTTTGGAACATCACTTTCGAATTGGCGTTACCAAGCAACTGTAAGACAACAAAAGTAGCATTATAAATAAAATAAAGTGATAATTAATTTTTAATAAGTAACAAAAGTGAAAAAATATATACCTAGATTAAGTTTTTCTCATTGATGAATAGTAATTGATATCTCAAAATCACCGGAAGCATCCTTATAAATCTCCATTTGTGAGCTTGGGAGATCTTGCATAATCTCATGAGCAACAATTGTTGTAATAGTTAATGACAATCCCCTATTAACTTCAACTTTCTTTGTAAAAATTGGTCTGAAATAGATACTAGGATTTAAAATGCCCCAAACAACATCAAGTAAAGTTTCCTTTCCCATCTCTCATAATAAGGTATGTACAAAGAAGACCTATTTTTCAGATTGACTTTGATTGCTTCCTTTGCCCTCTCCATGAAATTATAAAATGACCATTGTAACTTTCTTATCACTATTAGCAAAACAAAATACCCTCACCAAAGGCTCACAAACTCGGATGAAAAATTGACTTTGAGATTAAAATTCATTAGCTTTAATTATAATTGTAGAAACCTTTAATTTAGCATTAGACTTAGCATGCTAAGATACAACTCACTTATCACTTATAAACATTTGAATCAACTTTTTTTTCATCAGAATAAAACACTAAAGTGATAAGAATTTAGTTGTAAATTTTGTAATAGTAGGATGACACATATTACTACCATTTGTGAAATTCTTTCTTATTAAATTCAGGACCCATGCCGATTATAGATGAACTTAGTCACCTTGTTTGCTTTCTATAAAGTCACATCAATAATAGGAAAAATATCTAGTATCTCTTATATTTTTCAACATCAGGTCAATGCAATGTGCGAAACAAGAAGTCCGACAAAAAGAATTATACCTACTTTACAATCTTCTTCTAGATGCTTTATAAGTGGAATCATTGTCAGTAATGAACATAACAATATTTATACCCCAACTTCCCTCACAACTTTATCAAATATATGAAATAGAGTATTGGCATTCCTAATAATGCCAGATGCATCAATGGACTTAAAAAACATTGTCCCCTTTGTATAATAAACTAAAAAATTAATAATAAGTTCTTATTTTCTATTTTTCCAACCACCACACATGATTGAACACCTAAAAGTAGCCCAAGTTATTCTTCTTTCATATAAACAACTTTTTATTTCAAAAACAGAGCTATTTAGAAGTTTATCTCTGCTCATCAATTGAAGGAACTTTGAATCTTGGAACGTAAGAGGCCATAGCATCTACCATAGACTGATAATAATAAGATTGGACAACATTGAATGTTATACCTAAATCATATCACTATCTAGTCATTACCATATCCACATATGAGCTGCTTCTTTAGATTGTAAGGCATTATGAATTGAAGGCAAAGCTCCAGGAGTTGTTCGTGGTGTAAAAAAATTAGACGCTTTGTCTTCTTCTTTTCCTGACATCAGCTACAACATTCCCTTCTTGTTAGGTAGGAATACTACCACCTTCAATATTCCCACTATCATCTTGACCACCAACAAAAGAACTTCCACTTCCAATTTTATAATTCAATCTTTACCTTCTATCTTTCTCATACTGATAATCTTCAAGCAAAGTCTTCATTTGTCATTTTACATTATGGCTCAGGTTTTTACAAGTCTTCACATTACCTTTGACCCTAGCTAAATACTTCTTTAATATAATAATTCCTCCACCTTTCAAATGCTTATTACAAAACAAGCAAATGATATGATTCTTCATTTCAGGAATCAATCCAATATAAGCCCAAGCTAGATCATTAAATCTTCCTGAAGTAGTTTAATTATCAAGAGTACCTGAACTTCTTTCCATTTATCTGTAAAAATAAATAAAGTCATATATCAAAATTAACTTAATAACTTTATCTCAAAATAAATTTGTGTAAAAAATGAAGAAGTAGATCAATAATAGTTTCTCAATAATTCATGTTTCTTTCTAAACTCAAACATCAAGTATATACATTAATTGTTACATTTTCATAATTATAACTCATTTTGTGTAATAACATAATTCAAACATAAGATCACAATTATAAACTATTTTGTGTAATTATATAACTAAAAAATAAGCTCACAACTATAACCTATTTTGTATGATTATATAATTCAAACATAAACTCACAATTCATAATTATAACTCATTTTTTTATTATTACATGATTCAATTATAAACTCACATCTATAATTCAATTTGCGTAATCACATAATTCAACCATAAACTCGTATCTATTATGTGATTCAACCATAAACTATTAACTTTAACTTAATTTGTATAATTATTGATTATTGATTAATTGATTAAATAATTCAATAATAGACAAAAACTCACAACTATAATTCAATTTGTATAATTACTAATCATATAATTCAACTACAAATTAACTAACCCATTTTGATGATTACAAATTTCAATTTATAATATATAACGTAATTTATAATAAAGACTAACCTTTTATTCAAACTTTAATACACTTTAATCTCAGATTTTAGACAAGAACAACCTTAAATTCACAATTCAATCCTAAATTTCAAACAACAAATGAACAAACTCAAACTCAAATTTGTAATCCAATTCAAAATTCTAGTTCACATTCATCACAAAAAGTTAGAAACACAACCAATTCTAATTTCTAGGTGAACAACGCGATAATTTTTATGAATAACACAAATTCAAACTTCCATTTCACTATTCCATAATCGCTAATTCATAATTCACAATCCATACATGATAGATGATACACCACATCCATAAGTTAACAAGTCTATAAGCCTACAACATAAGCAACCACACATAGACACACGATTCCACAATCTACGCACACATAAATATAAAATACAACCTTGGCTTAAGCTCACAAGTGACTAGTCACAATTCAGAACACTGTAATTTTAGGACACAACACAACACAAGAGGGTGATGACTGGTGAAAACGAGTGATAGGCAGAGGAGAGGAGTTGGCATCTAGCTAGCAAGCTATAGGTTGTAGTTGTGGCATGGAGGGAATGGGGCTGCTAAAATGCTGAGTGGGGCTGGGTCCTCGCAGACAATAGGTTGTATATGTGAATGGAGGAAGAGAGCAGCTATTTGGCAAGTGGTTAGCTACAGATTACAGGTGCAACGCGAGGGGGGCTTCTAGATCTGGGATTTTACTAAATGATCCTCACCTTAACAAGAAAGTTTAATTTTTGTTAGTTTTTTTTTTGCATTCCAGTCACTCAAGGTTTTGAATTTCACAATTCGATTGGTATTTGATTGATATTTCAAATACTGGCCAGTATCATCATCTGGTACGAAACCCTCCAATTTTGTAATATTTTCTGCCCAGTATAATAACAGCTGGTATGGTGCAAAATTCTTATCATTGGCTTTAAAGTCCTCAATGCAAAGAAAGGACTCAACAAAGGAGATGCAATTGAGATATCTAAAGAGAAGTGAGTTGATATTCAGCAAAATCTTTCCAAATATCTAGGGGACCTTTCAGTTTGAAACAGAAAAATTTTGTTAAGGAACTATCTCCAATAAATTAAGGAACAGTCCTCTTTACTCAAATAAAGGGCTACGATTAATTGGTTAAAAGAACGTGATAAATGACTAAATTCTTTTTTAATACTGTAATTACCAAAAAGAATAAAAATTGGAAGCTGTTAGCTATCTTCACTGTTTGCGAAGGTGATATATGCTCTAAATTCTTCTCTATGAAAGCTGTTAGCTATTTTCACTATTGGCTAAGTTCAAAAAGTGTGTGGGCTCATCCATTATTGTTGGACTGAAAAAGCTCATTCATAATAGAGCTACTGTTGAAGAATTTTTTATGCTTACTAAACCTACTAAAGAAAAGGAAATTGAAGATACAGTCTTTCAACTGAATAGAATGAAGGTTTCAAGGCTTAATGGACTGAATGATTTCTTCTTCCAAAATCTTGGACAATAATAGGCAAGTTTGTAAAGGAATCTATAAAGAATTCTTCTTAAGGGGGGACTTCTCAATGAGCTCAACAAAAATTATTTCTGTTTTGTTCCTAAATTAGCCAACCTAAAAGAGTTTGGGGACTTCAAACCCATAGCTTGTTCTAAAACCAATAGCTTGATCTAACTTCATTTATAAGACTATTGTAAAAATCTTGGCCAATAGATTAAAAGGTGTTGTTCAAGCTCTTGTGAGTGACAATCAAGGTGCCTTCTAAAAAACGTATCTATTGGAAACAATTCCCTAATTGTTCAAGAAATGCTTAAAGGGTAGAATAAGCACAATGGTCTTCCTAATTGCTCAATTAAAATTGACTTTCGGAAGGCATTTGATACTGGTAGCTAGGAATTTCTTTTCCACATTCTAGAAGCATAAAGGTTTCCAAACACCTTTATTGGTTGGGTAAAGGAATGTATAACTACCCCTTCCTTCAGTTGGCAAAATATTTCAACTCCATATATTTAACACCTCTAGAGTACTTGTCATTCTTATAGAAGAGAACTACTGTAGTATTGTCACAATAAATTTTTAGCAACTTAGTAATGGTGGTGACAACCACAAACCCTGAAATAAAGTTTCGCAACTATAAGTCATGAATTGTGGCCTCAAAATAAGCTACTGTTTACATAGTGGATGAAGTAACGAAAGATTCCTTAGCTCTTTTCCATAAAATTGCTCCTTTTGCTAGTAGAAACAAATAGCTAAATGTTGATTTTCTACTATTAATGCATGCAAAAAATCTTTGTCTAAATATCTCATTACTTCTAATGGATTTGATCTTCTATACATGAGCATATAGTGTTTTATTCCTTGAAGATACCTCAAGACTTTATTTGTAGCTAGGATTACTTTAATATCTATGTATTTCTAACCGCAAAGCTAATATCAAGTCTCATACGTATTTGCAAATACATCATATTGCCAATAATAAAAGCATGTAGACTTGATTCCACTTGTTTATGTTCTATATCATTTTTTAAACATTGCATGAGACTAAATTTATTCCTTTTTGTATTGGGACAATCCTTGCTAAAATTTATTCATATTCAATCTGTTAAGAATTATTTTGATATAGTTTTTCTAAGACAACCCTACCAATCCTTTTGATATATTTCAAAATATTGAAATTCTTATCATATAGGATGCCTCTCCTATTTCTTTCATTTCAAAATTCATAGAGAGAAAAATTTTAGTCATATGTTATATGTTTAAATCATTAGCAGCAAGTAAAATATCATCAATATATAGAACTAGAAATATAAATTTACTCCCACTGATCTTTCAATAGATACAGTGATCAATAATATTTTTTTGAAAACCAAAAGATGTTATGGTATTGTTAAAAGTAATATACCATTATCATGAAGCTTATTTAAATCATGAAGCTTATTTAAGTCCATATATTGATTTATTAAGTTTATATACCATATGACCCTTTTCTTCTATGGAAAAACCTTCAGGTTGATCTATATAAACTTCCTCCTCGAGATCACCATTTAGAAAGACAATTTTCATATCCTTTTTTGATGTGGCTCTAAATCAAACTAAGCTAGTAATTCCATGACTATTCTCAATGAATCTTTCTTTAAGACATGTGAAAAAGTCTCTTTATAATTAATGTCATTCTTTTGAGTATAACGTTTGGCAATATGTCTAACTTTATAACATTCAATATTGCCATTCGAGTCATGTTTGGTATTAAAGACCCATTTGTATCCCATTGACTTAGATCTTTCAGGTAAATAAACAAGGTCCCATACATTTGTTTTGTGCCATTGAATTTAACTCATCGTTCATAGCATCAATCTATTTATCAGACTTATAACTTTTTATGGCTTTTGAAAATGTAATAGGATCATTATTAATATCATAATCAAATTCTGACTCTCGCAAATAAACCATATAGTCATCAGGAATAACTATTATCCTTATTCTTACAGGCTTATTAAGACCTATTTCATGTGGTTTAGTTAAATTAATTGGTTGCAATTTAGTTTCTTCTTAAGGTGCTATTTCATCCAAATATTATCTAGAATTATTTTATTCTTTTAATAATGGGACAAATTTAGTATAGATGTGGATATTGGAATGTTTATGTTTAATGGAACATCAACCCTTATTTCACTAATATCCACAACATATTTTTTAGCACTCCCACTAACTTCACCACTTTTAATAAACTTAGCCAATTCTTAGACTATTGTTTGGACAATAAGACCTCTACCTTTTAGATTTCTCTACGTAACTAATAAAGTAACCATTGACTATTCAAGAATATAATTTCTCTTCTTGTGGATTATAAACTTGTGCTTATGTTGGACAACCCTAAGTATACAGTTTCCTGAACCTATGTTTCCTTCTAGTCCTTAACTCAAAAGGAGTTCTAGGTACTACCTTACTAGGAATCTTATTTAGCAAAAACGCAGTAGTTTTAAGTGCATACATCCATAAGGTTTTGGGTAATGAAAAATTACTCATCATATTCCTAACCATATCCATTAATGTTCTATGATGCCTTTCAGCCACATTATTTTGTTAAGGCATGCTTGATATAGTATGCCATATGCCATGTTTTTGGAGAAACTCTCCAAATGGACTTGGAGATTGTCCTGATTTATCATATTTTCCTTAATATTTACCACCTCTATTAAATCTTACAATTTTCACTTTTTTTATCTAATTACCTTTTAACCTCTTTTACAAACACCTTAAGGACATCTACAGCTTGAGATTTTTCATTAAGCAAATAAACATATCCATAACGTGAAAAATCATCCATAAAGGTGATAAAATACGTTTCTCCACGAAAAGATGGAGTGTCAAAAGGTCCACGCATATTGGTGTTTATAATTTCAAGGAGCTAAGTACTTCTTATAGCTCCTTTTTTACTATGTTTAGTTTGTTTTCCCTTAATACAATCTACACATACATCGAGATCAGTAAATCTAAATTTAGAAGAATTTCATTCATTACCAATCTTTCTAATATTTCTTTGGATATATAAACCAAACATTTATGCCACAAGTAGCTGAATTATTATTCATTATGCTATGCTTAGTTCTAATGGTATAATTAAAAAAATAAGGATTAAGAGAGTTGACATCAAGTTTTAATTTATATAAACTATCCATAAGAATTCCACAACTAATAATGGAATTATATTTAAATAAACTAAAATAATCATCACCAAACTTAAAAGTAAAACCATTTTCATCAAGTTTAGAAAGAGAAATTAGGTTTATAGAAATTTAAAGTAAATAGAGAGTTTGTATTAGATCAAGGCAATAATTAGTTCTAATATTAGACAATATATCCCTACACCTTTAATTGGGACCTTTTTACAGGTTCTCATGAATATAAAGTTTTTAGTATGGTTTATGGTTTGGATTGTAAGGAATTCTTGCATAACATTAGAAATATGAGTAATAGCACCATAATTAAGCCACCAAGTATTAAAAGGAACTTCAATTAAATTTTGTTCGAAACATATAAAAAGGTTAGATGTACCTTTGTTTTCAAACTAAGCCTTACAGTTTAGATAATCTTTTTGATTGTGTCCCTCTTTCTGACAAAAATGACACTTATCTATCTTTTGTTCCTTCTTATAAATATTAGCAATAAACTATATCGCTTTAGTAGACACGTTCTTCTTAAATTTCTTTGCCTTTAACTTGTGAATCTTGTTAGGACCTTGAACCATAAGGTTAATTGAATGAACTCCTTAATTCTTTAGCCTTGTTTCCTAGTAAATTAGCATACTGGACAATTCATTAACATTCCGCTTCTCATTTATAGTGTTGTAGTTAATTTGAAAGGTCTATACTCAGGAGGAATGAGTTTATTATAAATTACACTAAGAAGAAGTCATTAACTATCATACCTAAGGTCTTTAATTTTGTTGCAATATTTGTCATCTCTAGGACATATTGTTGCAGGCTCTGTGATCCATCCAACTTTATGATCTTGAGTTCAACCATTAGAGTACCACCAAGAGACTTATTAGTAGAACGGAAATGTTATAACAAAAATTTAAGGTATTCTTTAGAACTTTCAGTTTGTGAAATAGTGGTCTTCATATTATTGGAAATAGTTATTCATATAAAATTAAGACAAAATATATTAGACCTTTCTTATGCTTTATAATTTGTCTTCTTAACCTCACTGCTTGTATACATAATGGCAGTAGTTTAATGCTAAATAAAGATCTAGAGCACCTTAAAAAATTGACTTATTCGCACGATTAAGAGAAGTTCAAACATTAAATACAGTAACAGAAAAAGCATGTGAATGAAGAGAAATAGCTTCAAATACATAAATGTTCAATAAATTATCATATCCAAATAATTAAATATTTTGGATTATACTTTAAGTTTCCTTTGGGCAAACTTAATAATATATTATCATAAGCTTAACTTTATACAAAATTTATCAGGTAATCAAACAAAAATGGATCATATACAATCAATATCTTTGGATATATAACATACTTGACAAGTCAATAATGATTTTCCTCTATTATGCTTATTAGTCATAGAGTATTAATTTACTTTTGGGTAAATTATAAATTCTATCAACTAATAAACATCATTTATCCATATAATTAATTCAATAATGGACATTAATATTTTAAGAATAAATTACTATTTATACATTAAAAAATTTATTTACTTAATTTGATCACTTTATTGACTAAAAACTTATCCTTTTATAATGTCATATCACTACAAAAAAAGAAGACAATCTGCGACGTTTGACTGAGGAAACGTCGCAGATTGTATAAGCTTATTGCGACGTTTTTGAAACGTCAGTAAAAGGGCAAGGTATCTACGACGTTACACTCAATCGACGCGGAAAGGATGTATTAACTGAGACGTTGTATAATTAAAGCGTGGCCAAATACAATTTACGACTTAATTTTGAAGCAAACGTCGGGGAAGAGTTGGCAAAAAATCAGAACTCGGTCGTTTAAGAAATATTAACGCGCGTTGGGTTTTTGCGAAATTTCCCTCCAACGATTCTCTCTGCGCTCTCTCCACTCTCAACGAAAGCACTCTCAACGAAAGCAGAAGGCTTAAAATCTCGTCTCAACATCGCCGCCGTTGGTCCTCCACACGTTTTGATTCCTAAGGTAGACATTCCGATGGCTATTACTGCTATTTTTTCTTCGTGTTTGATTTGCTAATGCTCGAAGTTGGTGTTTAATTTGGAACTGAAGGTACCCATAGATTCCTTTCATCCTCTTCCTCCTGGTCTCGGTCGGTGGGCAGCATTTGATTGTCGTCCTGGACGCATCGTCAGTGAGGCGGAAGAAAGCTCCACTGAAGGTGATTCTGGATTTTAATTTTATGGGTTTATTTTTTTCTATCATCTTCTATAAACATTAGTGACTTTACCAATCTCTGCGCTCTC
>JANZLC010000003.1:17868579-17885840 GCA_026413385.1 Erythroxylum gracilipes
GCTCCAATTACCATTACCCAAATACAACATTAAACACTACTAATTCCTCATTTAATTTCATTTAATAAATCAAATTTCCAAGAAAAAGTTCGGGGTCCAATAGTTAATTTTTCAAGTTTTAGTTTACTCCTACTTAGATAAAATCCCTTTTCATAATTCCCCATAATGGAATAATTTTGATCAAGAGTCTTATATAGAAATAGGTATTTTCTTAGTTCATCCTGCTTTAGTCATTTTCTAAAAATGTGACATCTTATGATTCAAATTCAATTACATCTTCATTACCTCATTCACCTATGAGCACGTATCCCATTGAGTGTTTATAGTATTTAATAAAGATACTTTTCTTCCTTCTTGTGCCTAGTTTCTCATATTTATAAGAGAGATTATAAGTGTAAGCAGCACATCCCCATGATCTTATATGTTCCATGTTAGGTTTTCTTTCTATTCATAGCCCATACATAGTGTTTGTAATTGATTTATGGGCACTAGATTAAGTACATAAGTGACTTTAAGAAATGCATCACCGTAATAAGTGATTGATAAGTTTGCATGTGCCATCATAGACCAAACTATTTCTAGTAGTTTTCTACTACATTTTTCTATAATTCCATTTTGACGTGGGGTATGACGAATAGTTAATTGTCTTGCTATTCCTTTGTCATAACATAACAACTTAAACTTATTGGAAAAGTTTTCTTGTCCTCAGCTAGTTCTCAGTACTTTTATTCATCTCACTATTCTAACATCATAACAAATATTTGGCCTTGTACATATCATAATATACATAAGACTTCCAATTAAATTGGAATAGGAAACATTCTTCATGTTTCCCTTTGTTGTAGTGTAGATGGGCACAAATGCTTGATGAGACCTTCACCTTTAGTATTAGGATTATCAATTGGTTTGAAATCTTACATATAAAATTGTTCTTAAATATTTTGAATATAAGTTGCTTAAGAAAGTGACAATAATCTCTTTGAAGATCTCTTGAAATCTTAACTCTAAGAACATGTGCAGCTTTACTCATATCTTTCATCTCAAACTTAGATGATAATCAATCTTTGATTTGCTTAACAGATTCATAGTCATTATAAGTAATCAAAATGTAATCCACATATAAAGATAAAATCACAAATTTGTTTTTGGATCTTTTAGTATATACTTAGTGGTCTTCATTAAAAATATGAAAATTATATAAAATGATTACATTATGATAATGAATGTATCACTACTTTGAGGACTTTTTCACACCATAAGTCGATTTTAGTACCAACATGCTTTATGTTCTTGGCCTATCTTAATGAAATCTATAGGTTCTATATTGATTTATTCTTTTAATTCTCCTTTTAGAAAAATAGCCTTGATTTCCATTTGATGTAATTTAAGATTCAAATTGGCTACTATAGCCAAGATTAAACGAATTGAAGAAAACCTCACAAAAAGTGAAAATGTCTCATCATTATCATTTCCTTCCCGTTGTGTATATCCTTTTTCCACGAGGTGTGCCCTACATTTTTTGATACTTCCATTAACGATTCATTTTATTTTGAGAACCCATTTGTTCCCAATGTTGTGCCTATAATTGATTCAACCTCAAAAAAGTCATTTATTCTTTTATTACTTGCATCCATTCTTCTTTAGTAGGACTAATAAGAGTCTTATATACTTTCATTGGCTCATCATCTTCTTATAGGATAATAATGTGAATTTCCCTTTATATTTTAAGGTAACATCAATTAATCATACAAGGATTACTTCAACGTAAATATGGTTAGTAAGAAATAAATTCACAAACATCTTGATTACTCCCACTTAGATCAAATACAATAGGTAAACTTTCAGTGGGTTATAACCTTAATTGACCTTAAGTCTTCAAGTTCTCCATAGTGGAATCATTTCAATCAAAAGTCTTATATAAAAGTAATTTTTTTCCCTATTTTACCTTGCTTTGGAAAGTAATTTTCTAAAAATGTGACACCTTATGATTCAACTTCAGTTATATCTTTATTACGTTGTTCATGTATGAATATATATCCTTTTAAGTGTTTAGAGTATCTAATAAAGATAGTTTTCTAACCTTTTGGGACTAGTTTCTTTTATTTATGAGAGATCATGAACATAGGTACCATACCCCATGGTCTTTTATGTTCCACGTGAGGCTTTCTTTCTATTCATAACTCATACGGAGTGCTTGTAATTGATTTATGGGAACTAGCATAAGTACATAAGTGGATTTATGAAATCTATAGGTTCTATATTGATTTATTCTTCTAATTCTCCATTTAGAAACATAGCCTTGATTTCCATTTGATGTAATTTAAGATTCAAACTTGCTACTATAGCCAAGATTAAACAAATTAAAGAAAACCTTACAAAAAGTGAAAATGTCTCATCATTATCATTTCCTTCTTGTTGTGTATATCCTGTTTCCACAAGGTGTGCCCTGCATCTTTTAATACTTCCATTAACGATTCATTTTATTTTGAGAACGCATTTGTTCCCAATGTTGTGCCTATAATCGATTCAACCTTAAAGAAGTAATTTATTCTTTCATTGCTTGCATCCATTCTTCTTTAGTAGGACTAATAAAAGTCTTATATACATTCATTGGCTCATCATCTTCTTATAGGATAATAATATGGATTTCCCTTTATATTTTAAGGTAACATCAATTAATCATACCAGGATTACTTCGATGTAAATATGGTTAGTGAGAAATAAATTCACAAACATCTTGATTACTCCTACTTAGATCAAATACAATAGGTAAACTTTCAGTGGGTTATAACCTTAATTGACCTTGAGTTAAGTCTTTAAGTTCTCCATAGTGGAATCATTTCGATCAAGAGTTTTATATAAAAGTAAGTTTTTTTCCTATTTTACCCTGCTTTGGAATGTAATTTTCTAAAAATGTGACACGTTGTGATTCAACTTCAATTATATCTTTATTACGTTGTTATACATGAATATATATTCTTTTGAGTGTTTAGAGTATCTAATAAAGATAGTTTTCTAACCTTTTAGGACTAGTTTCTTTTATTTATGAGAAAGATCATAAACATAGGTAGCACACCCCATGGTCTTTTATGCTCCATGTGAGGTTTTCTTTCTATTCATAACTTATATAGAATGCTTGTAATTGATTTATGGGCATTAGATTAAGTACATAAGTGAATTTAAGCAATGCATCACCTTAACCATTTCTAGTTGTGTTTTATTACTTGTTTCCATAATGCCATTTTGTTGTAGGGTTTGAGGAATAGTTAACTGTCATTCTATTCCTTTTTCCTCATATAACATTTTGAGCTTATCAGACAAGTATTCTTATGCTTGATTAGTTCCTGATACTTTTATTTTATTTTCTAATTGATTCTCTACCAAATTCACGTACTTTGTGAAACAATTTAATGATTTTAATTTGTGAAAATTAAACAAATGTGGCCATACCTTAGAGTCATTTATAAAATTGATGAAGTAAATAGCCCCACATCTTGCCCATACTCTCATTAAACCACAAGTGTTAGAATGAATCAATTGTAATAGATAGGAAGCTTGTGTTCCCTTTACAAATGGCTTTCTTGCCATTTTATTAGCTAGATATTGTTCACAAATAGGTAAATTTACTTAACATAAATTAAACCTTCTTTAGCTAATCAACTTATTTGATATTGACTAGTATGACATAGTTAACATACCATGAAGTTGCATCATAATTGGAATTAGTAGATGATGTAATCTAGGAATAACTTATATTATTATTTGAATAAAAACCATCCAAAATAATAAAATTATCCAATATAAATCCATGACTATAATAAATGGTTCTAAGATATAAATCCATACCATCATTACCAAAATTTACACCAAAACTAAGACTAATTAATAATAACACAAAAATAAGATTTTGTTGAATCTATAAAGCAAATAACACTTCATGTAGGTTGTGGGATCAACCATAATGTATGTTTAATTTACAAGTTCCAATCCCTTGTATAGAAACCTTTGAGTTGTCTCCTACATAAATCCATCATGTTCCATATGGGATTTTTCAAAATTCCATGAAGGCATCTCTATCCTTTACTATATAGTTGATTGGCAAATTTGTTTATAAGGCCAGAGTTGAAATGACACTAGAATTTATACAAAACGACAAAGCAAGAAATTATGCTATCATATATATCATTTCAGCACCAAGCTAAATAATTACAACTGCCCATAGGTTATTATCTGACCTGTCCTATAAGTTGTATGGAGTCCTGTGTTTTCTTTCACAAACAAAAAATAAAAAAGAAGAAGAAATCAGAGTGAGAGAAGATAAATAAGTATGGTGGACAAAGATGATAAAGAAGTCATTAGAGATGGATGTTTAAATTGCAGAGTTCAATTGCCATTCTTTCTAAATTTTTAAGGGAAAGTTTAATGTCTAGAGTATTCAAATTCCAAAATTTCTTAATATTATAGATTTAATTCCAGTTTTAATTTGGAGAGTGCACTTAATTACTAGGCTCTTTCTACCACTTAACTCTTAAGCTTGGTTTTTAAATATTTTTTATCTTTTGATACCACATGGGACTCATTGTAACAGAAAATTCCTATTTAATCATAAACCTATGTCAAATAAAAAAATAATTCGATAAAATGGTAGCTCTATCAAAAGACTCACAAACCAGGACTCCTAAAGAAGAGGCAAGGGCATATTAATGGACCATGTTGTTGTTTTAAGAGTCAAAAGAGATCTTAGAAAACAAATGAGGGTTTCTGTCATCTTAGATTCTGAATGATTAAAGAGTAACTTCCAAGCTCTAAAAAGAAGGATGAGATCTACCCAAATTTTCTGACTCTATGATGGCATGATATTGAGATCCAAGCTAAATAAGTAACTTTAGGTATGTATATGACCATAAACCCATACCCAACACCCACTTGAAAGCCAATCCCACTAAACCAAATAGGACCATAGAATCCAAGGCAAACACACATCTTTTGTCCCCCACCATCACAATAAACCCTCTGAAATTTACTGTGCGAGGAAGGATTAAAGCATGTCTCCTTTGGACCCCACTTCACTTCTAAATAAACCATATAAAAACACAAAATTCACCCCGCAAAAACACTCCTCATCATATATTACTGTGGACAGTGCAAGGCAATTGGTTATTATAAAGCCCACTCATCCCACTAACTCTCAATCATTCCAAAGCCAGTCCCTCTACAATCTCACAACACGGTCCTTTTATATTACTCTCCCTTCTCAAACACTTCTCTCCCCGCAAAGATTATACCTTTCACTCCTGTGACAATACTTCCAAACCACAGCTTCCACAAAGAAAATTTTCAGCATTTACGTTCAATCATGTCCGTGACAGGACTTGCAGAGGCTGCTAAACCTTACAAGAAATCGTTTCATCGAAGAAACGATTCAGATGAAATCGATGTGTTTGAGGCAGCAAGATATTTCTCAGGTTACAATGAAGCTGGAGGCCACAATGGTGTAACTTATGGTCAGAAATACATAAGAGAAGATCACAAACATACTTGGAGAGTTGGAAGAATGAGCGTAGATGTACCTATGAGAACTTTACTGCCTCATCAAGAGTCTCATCATTCAGTGGACAAGCAAATATTCAAAGAGAAGAAACACAAACAACCAAGTTCTCCAGGAGGCAGACTCGCTAGTTTCTTGAATTCCCTTTTCAGTCAAACAAGCTTGAAAAAGAAGAAATCGAAATCTTCAACACAGTCCATGAAAGATGAGGATGGGAGCCCAAGTGGAAGGAGAAAAAGAAGAAGCAGCATTAGTCACTTTCGAAGCTCGAGTTCTACTGATACCAAGTCCTTGTACTCTTCATCAAGTTCAGGTTTCAGAACACCGCCTCCTTATGCTCAAACTCCTACCAAGGGCTACAAGGAGTTCAGAAGCTTATCAGATAATAAGCAACTGGCTTCCTTGTCAAAACAAAATGGTAGTGACGTGAGATCCATCTCCTTGCAAAATGAGGTACTATTTAACCACAAAAGAAGCATAGATGTATCTTGGTTGGAGGAGAAGTTTATACACAATGATGGGTTGCTGGATAAGCACAAGAATGTCGATAACAAATACATAGAGAAAGAAAGGAACTGGGTTGATCAGTATCCATCAGAAGAGAAAGAATTCAGGAAATTCAATGAGATTGATGATGGAGCTGATAGTGATTCAAGCTCCGATTTGTTTGAGTTGCAAAACTATGACTTGGGTATCTACTCAAGTGGCCTTCCTGTGTATGAGACAACAAATATGGATAGCATCAAAAGAGGAACAACAATTTCCAATGGCACCATATAAGAATATTGTGTACATTAGCATTTCAATATTTGTTGATGAGTTCTTAATTTGTTGTTATTACTCTAAAAGAATATTTAAATGTCTTAGAATTTCCAAATCTTTTCTTTTTCCTATTGAAGTACCTTCTTTCAAAGGCCTTTATTCTCTGTATGTACAGTTTGGAATGTTTATTTGTCTCTCTTTATCACTTTTCATTTCTTGCTTTCTATTTTAGTTATTCTTTTCCTTTTTTTCAGTTCTGGAGTGCAAGAACGTCATTAGAAGTCCTCCACTGCAGTGATACCTTAGATTATGCCATGATTAGTGATTTTGCTCTCCGTTAATGTGGAAACAAAGCATTGTCATCCCATGTGGTCTACATTGTTTAGTCTTTTTGACTTTAGGCAACAAGAACTTAGAAAAACCAAAATCGAACATTGGTGATTCCCCAAATTTCTAAATCACTTCTTTTTACAACAACAGCAACTGGAATGCTATACGAATATGGTTATTATAGCAGATATTGCATAAAATAACTATAGTTGTAATTAGTATACTTGGCCTAATCAGCTACAGTTACACCAATATTGATTATGCATTATTGTTATGTAAAAGTTTATTACTGGGGCTTGATTAGAACATATCCTTTTTTTTTTTTTTTGCTACTATAAAAAGATTGAAGCAAAAAGAACTTTGTTGGACATATCCTTGCACACATTGTTCAATTAAATCCATACCACAGCTCTTGCACAAAATTCTATACCTTTTTTTTTCCTCGTTTCCATCTGTTTCTTGGCCTTTGTCTAATGCGGGGGCCTAAGTAAAGAAGAATGTTTGTGGAGCCTTTTTTTTTTTTCAGAGGAACATCCAAGGAAAATTAGTTTAAGGGTTTGAAGTTGAATGCGATAGTTTTCTATTCGAACATAAAGAACTTATTCAGTTAACTGATATTTGATACGTGAACGCAATTAAAGGACACAGGTGGTGAGTAAGCTAATAATTTGGAAAGCAGGGTAGAAAAGGCTATTCCGTACAGAAGCAATATCCTTCTATAGCTCCCAAGCGTAAATTATTCGGCAGGTGATATAATTAATATAAGCATTTCTGTCTAATCAAACAATTATTACAGAAAAACATTAAAAAATCCATTTTTTATTATGCTAGGTGCTAAACGTTACTTAGGACCGTTTAATATATATCAACTAAAACTTCTAAATTTGTGTTATTAAGACAAAAGAGGAAATGCGATGCGTTTTAATGGTATAGCTCAAATGTTTTCCTTCGATATTTTATTAGCATTAGGTTACTATCAAAACTCCATATCAAAGGGCATGCAGCATCCGCCGAGAGTACTTCTACGAATAGGTGGCATCAAATGAAAGACATTTATGATACGTAAGTTCATTAAACAACTTAAATTAAATTATTACCATATGAATTTTTTACTGCCTTCTGTGATAGTAAACTTATATTGAGTATCAGTTACTAATAAAAAATATATCAGTACATATAAAACAAACCTACATGGTAATTTCTCTTTTTTATTTGTTTTGAGTAAACATATGTACTGTTAACTGTTAAGTATATTGCTTCCAAAAACAAGAAATAATGATCATATTTTACACATCAAATCTATTTCTCTAAGGAAAAATAAAATAAAATATAATTTTGAAGCAGGTTAACAAATAAATAAATATTTTAAATTATAGAACACTAGCGACGAATACGAAATATAACGTCTGCACGTGCTATGTAGTGCTCATAAATTTTCCTGTAACTCTGGCCACAAAATTTTCAGGAATGGTGTTTGTCATCAAATCTATTAATAGAGAACTATGGCTTTCACGGGGTCGGCAGGTTGGGCACCTAACAGGCAATGTAGAGTAGGATAGACATGTTGACATTGTAACCAAGAATACGAAGACCTTAAACCTCCCTGTCACTGGCTTAGCTTAGTGATGGATTACTAGTTGATTGAGAGATTAGTAAAGCACAAATTTGCCAACTCTGAAGATTAGATGAAGCTTCCGACCACACATGTGCAAAAGGAAGCGCATGTGTGAAGCTTAAAAGGTTAAAGTTAGGAAGGAGAGACAGCGATAATGAAGGCTAAGGATAGGCTTTAGAAAGAATGATGCACACACAAATCATGATGCATGAGGCAAACAAAAAAGCTTCACTCATTAGAAGGCATGAATACATACAGCTACATTGACGATGATGATGAAGATGATGTAATGGATGGAGCAGGGGAAGGGAAAATTGTAAATAGAAAAGCTAGGTTCCAACTTCCAAGTGGACGGAGGGCCCAAGTGCGCGATTCATTCAAAGAGATGGTTCATCAACGAATTGATGCGCACACAGAGACGTCTGTAGAGGTATTGGGACGTGCTAGTTTTCTTGGGAACAATCAAATCTCTTCTTGATTATAGGAAAGTTTAAGCATTCCGTTACTCGTCTTTCAAGCACCTACCTAGTGTTTCACTTCACCACTAAGAATTGGAACTGTTGCTAATAAAGTCAGAGGACTGCCTAACCAAGCTTAGGATCAACCGGACATAGCCTGCAAATCGGTGGCATTCGATACCTGTTGCCTATCTATCTTTCTATCTCTATCAATCCATCTGTATAAAATAAAACTCTCACCATAATTTAATTTAAAAAGTGACATTATCTGATAAAGACTATATATATATATATATATATATATATATATATATAACAGAACTATCTTACCATAATTATAAAAATCACATTATCTAATAACGATTACTTATAGTAGAATTGTCTTACCATAATTTTAAAAGTGACATTATCTAATAAAGACAAATTATATTAGTATAATTTAACATGAGAAATACAATAATGATTTAAAAACTCATCTTAAAAATATAATCCCGTTAATTAAAAATGTGGCCAATTACTACAAATTTTTAAGATTTGCAAAATTTTAGATTTATAGTTTAAACTTTAAAATATAGCAATAAAATATCTGAATTTTCAATTTATAAAAGTTGACGTTATTGAATTACACATGAAATGCTAGATATAAGTGAAATTTCAAGTCAAAATATAATAAAAATAAAATGAATTAATATTAAAGAAAACCTAACTTACCATATTGTAGGTGCACCGAAATGCAGAGTTACTACAAGTGGTGCTGTTTAACTTTCTGTTTCAAAATTTGTTAATAGTAAATGACGGTAATGCTAAATGGGAAGCATGTGCAATATCTAAGATAAAAATGGGTAGACAATATTTCTTTGTCACTGCAAATCATAATTATTTATCACAAATTTACAATATTGTCAATTATCTGTAATTTATTTAAGGTTAATTATAAAAACAAATCTCAAACTTTACTCAATTTTATAATTATATCTCGAATTCTAAAAAGTGATAATAAAATACTCAAGTTTTCAATTTTTTTTTTCATTTTTAGCCCGAACTTCAAAAAGTGACAATAAAATATTCAAACTTTTAAATTTTTTAATTCTAACCCGACGTTAATGTCTATGTTAAATTTGTTGACATAACTTGTCACGTGTTCCAGAACCCCTAATTATTAATACATGTCGGCCAAAATTAACACAATAAATAAAGATTAATAAAACATCGTCGTTGTAAAAAATAAAATCTTTAAATTAGTTTACCTAGTCTCAGCTCTTCCTTATCTATTTGTTCTCCCGATGTCCTTAGTAATTTTTTTTTTGTTCTTCCAATGACCCAAACTATTTTTGCGTTGCAACGTACGATACCAACAAGCTTTTCGTTTTTAGTTCGTTCTTTCGATGCATAATATGAAAATCGAATGGTGAGAATGTTTAGAACAAATTGAAAATGAAGAAAAAACTGAAATCAAAGTGTAAAGTCATTAGAACTGCGTAATCTCTTTTAGGTTATTTTTAAACAACGACATCATTTTAATTATATGATTAAGTGACATCATTTTATTAATTTTCATTTGTTGTGTTAATTTTAGCCAGCGTGTATTAATAGTTAGGGTTTCTAGAGCAGTGGCAAGTTACATCAGCAAACTTAACGACGACACTTAACGTAGGGCTAAAATTTAAAAAAAATAAAAGTTTAAGCATTTTATTGTCACTTTTTTAAGTTCGGGAATTGAAAATTTGAGCATTTTATTGCACTTTTTAAAATTTGGACTATAATTATAAAATTGAGTAAAACTTGAGATTTTTTATAATTAACTCATTTATTTACCGTAGAAAATTAAAATTCTTTAATCTTACCCAAGAAAATGACGAGTATACATAGCTCGTTCCTATTTCAACTTGGGGAGAAAAGCTCCTAAAGTTTTAAAGCTTTCAAAAGAAGAAGATAATCAGGAAGCCTTGCCGTACAGGTTAATTTCCACCTAGAATGCATATGTTCATGTTGTTCAGGGATTTTTGATAAATTTGATTTAGTCGAAAATCTATTGTCAAACACACAAATATCCAGCTTACCATAAAGCTCCTGTAGAGAATGAGTGTGACGGTGGGCAGGGAAAAAAGAGAGGGTTAGGTTAGGTTTTCTTTTTCTTTTTCATTTTGTTTTCTTTAACATTAGTTAAATTTATTTTATTATAAACCTAATGTAGAATTTTACTTATAACTGGTATTCTAAGTGTAACTTTTCCATTAACATTTAACATCAGGTTATTTTTATAAAAAATTAAATTAATAGTTTAAACATTTTAATCGTCACTTTTTAAAGTTTAAGTTAATGATTGCAATTGTACAAAATTTAAGATTTTTTTGATAATTAATCTTTAAAATATAATATCAAATGAAATAAGGATGATTCATATTAAACATTTAGAATCAAAGAGTTTTTAAAATTAAAAAGTGAAAATATTTTGAAATTTATTTAAAAATTCTATACTTTCAATAGACATAAAATTAAAATTTAATGCTAAATAAAATTTTGAATATAAAAATTAATTATTTGTGATAAATAATTTTGATAAAAAAAGATTTTTTTAAAAATTTAGAGAAATAATTACTTCTACAATTTAAGTAACTTTTTAGAATTATTTTAAAATTATGACTTGTTTTACTTGCATATAATATAACTTGTCATACTTTTAAGCCCTTAACAAAATCATCTTTGCAGGCACTAATGTGGAAACACTTATAAAAGACAATGTCTAGTACTGGCCAATGCACTCTAGTAGAGGTTTTAAAGAAATTATGGAAAAGATTCTCTAGCCACCATCTCCACAATGTCTACTGGCCAATGCACTCTAGTAGAGGTTTTAAAGAAATTATGGAAAAGATTCTCTAGCCACCATCTCCTTCATAAATGATGTAATCCATTGGACGCATGATAAATCCAAGGCTATTTTTTCCCCTAAAATGTATATTATCACGTTTAGTTCATTTTTTTAAGTAGTTAGGAAAGTAAAAACTTTCTCAATCTAGAGAAAGTAGTAGCACTTTACTTAGATTCTAAATCCTAATACCCGCTTAGTATTTAGATTACTTTTCTCATGAATTTAATATAAAAATATGCTAGCCAATTTAACCTTCCTTCTCTCTCAACTTTACGACAGCTCTTTTATAAAACCTACCTCCTCTTCAACTATTCTTATAGTTCTCTCGTTAGTAGAATTTTGAATATTTTTGTTCAGAAGTTTCAATCGACAATTTTCAGGTTTATATTTTTTTGTCTTACTTAACTTTTATATAGTTTTTTTATTTATGAAAGCAATTATGTTATTTCTGTTGCTATTTTTTTCAATCAGTAGCACTTTAGATTAAATTATGGTATTTTTGTACTTTGAATGCTTTGATTGGAAGTAATCATATTACCTGTTAAACAAAGATGCAATTTTTCTCCCATCATAATTTTTCTGTCGTCTTCTTCTTCGTCAGATTATTTCTAATTCTAAATTCTCAAGTTCTCACCAAATACATTCAGTTTAATCAGGAACTATATAACTTTCATAGTTTTTATCAATCAATTTAAATATTATCTATTGGTTTTCCCTCTCTCTCATTATACGATATACTTCTGTACATAATAGTCTTGATAATGTTAGGACATAGCATTTGTTGTTTCCATCTTCGTATTACGACAGTTTCCTCGAGTATAATTAATTTATTATGTTACAGATTTTGATCTCATGTGTATTTGTAGTATCTTATTTGTAGTGTCTTCTTATTCTGTTCAATAAAGTATACTTTTTTATTTTAAAATTTGTTGATTAATTGATAGGTGATAAAGAATGGCTGGAATAGATTTGGCTGCAAAGAAGGAATTATTTTATTTATTAATGGGTATGCAACAGAAGTGATTAGACATATTAAGAGTCATATTACATATCCTTTCGGTCGTAGTATTGCATCATGGAAAATATTGTTTGAAAACTCCATACTCTGTTGATGAATACGATCGATCCCAATACCTTCATAGGTTGATATATGCTAGTGATTCAACATGTCATTCAAAGTTGCGTATGGAATATTCAGATTAGTAAATATGCTTAGAACTATTGGTCGATTAACAGATACCATTAACACAACTGTACATGAACAAGTAGCAATGTTTCTGTACATTCTTGGACATCATGAGAAAAATCGTACGATAAAAACTGACTTCTTACGCTCAGGAGAAACAGTTAGTAGGCATTTTAATTGAGTATTAAATTCAGTTCTTAGATTTCAAGGAGAATTGCTCAAAGTGCCTGAACCTATACCTTAGAATTCCACATATGAGAAATGGAAATGGTTTAAGGTAAATATTTAATATTTAATATATCAATTTATATATTGATTTCTTAATTATATGATATAAGTATTCATGGAATTTGATTTTGTAGAATTGTTTAGGAGCTCTAGACAGTACTTATATAGAAGTGAGGATACCTGAAGTTAATAAGCCTAGGTATCGAAATAGAAAAGGTGACCTAGCTACAAATGTTCTAGGAGTATAATCACAAGACTTGCAATTTATTTATGTCCTCCCTGGGTGGGAAGGTTCAGTTGCAGATGCAAGAGTGCTCCGAGATGCATTAAGTAGAAGAAATGGACTACCAATCAGGGATGGTAAGTTGAATACATATAAACTTAAGATTTCTAATTTATTCTCAATATTTTAGGTTATTACTATCTAGTGGATGCGAGATATACAAACGACAAAGGATTTCTCACACCATTTCGAGGTCATAGATATCACCTCTATGAATGAACTCCAGGATATCAACCAAATACCCCCAAAGAATTGTTTAATATGAAACATTCTTCAGCTAGAAATGTTATTAAAAATGTTTTGGGTTATTGAAAGTTTGTTGGCATATCATTAAGAACTCAAATTGGTATCTTATTAAATTGCAAAGTAAGATTATAATGGCTTGTTGTCTTCTTCACAATCATATAAGAAGAAATATGCATATTGATCCAGCAAAAGCTGATTAAGATGCAGAAGAGGAAGAATAAGAAAATGAAGGTAGAGTTGAGTTAGACGGAGAACCGATCACCTAAGTCGAACCATCTGTGGAATGGACAAATTGGAGACAAACTTTAGCCAATCAAATGTTTGATGAATGGAGGCAAAATAGAAATACTGGATAAAAATATAGGCTTTCATATTTTTAAGGTCTTTATTCTTAATAGCTTTAGGTAGTTTAATATTTTTGTTAAAGACATGCATTATTTAAATTTATTGGATTATTTTCCATTTTCTTAATGTTAATTAATATTGATATAACTTATTGTTTTATATGTAATTATTTTATGAATTAAATGCATATAATTTTTATTGCATTTATCATTGATTATATCAAAATAAATTTACTTTTGTCAGGTATGGAACGTAATATTGGATCTCGTAGAGGCAAAGGTAGTAACCATGTTTGGATTACTGTTGAGGATGAAAATTTAGTGGAGACCATGCTTGAACTGAAAGAAAGTGGAAAATTTGATGGTGAAAATGGTAGTGGATTAAGGAAAGGATATCAGAAAGAACTGGTAAAGATATTAGATCAAAAATTACCAGGGCATGGTTTAAAAGAAAAACCACATATTGAATCACGTTGTAAATTATTGAAAAAAACAATATCATGCTATTTATGATGCAAGAAATAGTGGAGAAATAAGTGGTTTTGCTTGGGATGATGAAAACAAATGTGTTACTGCAGACATTGACATGTGGAGTGCATATCTAAAGGTTAGTACAAATTAGATACTTAGTTTTTTAAAAATATTTTTACATGATTTATATAATGATTGATGTTATAATTTTTAGCACTATTTTTGTATTAATGTTTTATTAATATTTTTATAATAATTGATACTGTGATTATTGTAGAGTCATCTGGATAATTCATTTATGAGGAATAGATCATTTCCCTACTATTATAAACTAGCTATTATTTAGGACAATATCTAGCTACAGTAAAAAAATGCTAAACCACCCGCAGATATGCTAGAAAATATAAACATAGAAGAGAACTTGGATGAAGAGAATGAAGAATCTAATGAGGAGGGGGATGTTGAGCCTAAAAAAGATCAACCAATCAGGGGTAATTCTCAAAGTGAAGCAAGTTCAAAGAAAACACATCACAAAAGGAAGAGGAGTGTTAATAGTTTAGTTTCATGTTTGGAACATATCATTGAAAAGCTTACTAAAGGTTTGGAGAAATCTAACGAGCAAATGGCTAAAGTTGCAGAATCTATTGGAGGGCCGAATCAGAAGGAATATGAGAATAGGTAGAAATTAGATGAAGAACTTAACAAACTAAAATTCTTAACACATGCTGAACGTATTAGAGCTGGAATAAAACTTGTAAATAATCCAAATCATATGGATTATTTTTTTCACTCTTTAGAAACCTGACAAAGAAGAATATCTAAGACAGATTTAAAGAGTAATTAGTTTTTAAGATTTATCTTTGTACTTGGTTGAGGTTTTCTTAGTATTTTTCAATACTATATTTGTGATATAACAATATTATATGATTAGAAAATCATAAATGAAAAATTAAAATTTAATAATATAACTTGTATTACAAATTAACATTATTTAATGATTTCAATTTTTTTTTCAATTTGTAGTAATAATTGGAAACACAAGTCAAAATTAAATTACATTCCATGAAATACTTTTGCATACCAAATACTATAATAAGAATCCACCCAACTTTTCTATTAGAATTCTTATAAGGATTCAAACATGTGAATATCTTTACTTTTCATATATTTATTTTCCAAGTAATCAGATTCTAAATTCACTTTACTTTTCTGCCAACCAAACGGGGGGCCTTGAAGTAATCTGGCGTGGGATTCTAACCCCTCTATCTTATGGCTCATTGTTAAAGATAAACTTAGCACTAAGGATAAGTTGAAGTTCTTTATAGTGAACACAAAAAATGCACTATGTTGTTTGGAACACCTATATTTCAACTATAATTTCTCCTTTGCATTGTGAAACCAACTTCTCAATCTCTTGTCTTTATTATAACTCCTTCATCTGGACAACACAATTTTTAAGCATCCAAGGTTCATTTCCATCTAAAAAGGGACTAAAGGATGTTTAGATTAACATTTGAAAATGCAGAGACCACTATGCAAACTTCTACCACAAATTATTGTAGAAAATTAGAGTTGCTGAAATTGCTAAGATTTTTTAGTCCTAGAATTATCAACCTATGGAGCCTTCAGTATACTCCTTCAGCTTTTCATAAGGTGAAACTCATTTATACTAAGTGTTATCCTAGTCTTACTCTATTCTTCTTAAATCTTTTGAGTTGTAAACTTAGTTGATCTTGGTGTTTTTTTAATGAAATTCTTTATTATCTTTTTTAACAAAAAAAATTCTTTATTATCTTTCAAAAAAAATTGTCATAATAATTTTTATTTAAATACATATATATAATTTTTCTAAGCAATAACTATTATCATTATTATTTTGCATAAAAATATTTTTTATTTCCCTCATTACATTTTATCAAAATCACTTTAAAATTATTTTATTAGATTATAAAAAATATTAGCATCATGTAAACTCATAGGTACGCAATTTTTAATATTAAAAATATAACCCATTATTCATATATAATATGTTATATATTTTTTAAAATTAGTGCTTTGGCATATAATATAATTTTAGTATTTTAAAAGCAAGCATAATAAGAGTCAAACAAAGAAAGGATTTCGAAGAAAAAGAAACGGATTCTAATTTAAGTCCATATATGTTCAAAGTGTACCGAAAATTGTACTATTTAAAGAAAAGCAAATATACAAAATAATTTATATCATAAAAACACGAGGAATTAAATACTAACATCTAAAAGTATAATCTTTTTGATTGAATACTTATTTTAACTTTTTAAATAGGAATATTTGTATTGAATTTCCACATAATAAAAAATTGTTGGATTTGATTTATGATAAATATATTTGTGTTGGGAAATCGTGTCGGGATCCAATCTGACCACAGCAGAATAATCACGAAATTTTTTTATGATTTTTTATTTCTCGAAAATTAAGATCTATTTAATTCTATAAAATGATTAACACGAATCAAAATAAAGTGAAAATTTAATTTGTACCTTATTCTGAAGCTTGATCTTTATCTTAATGTATCTCTCAAACCGTTTCTGAAACTGATCCATCTCAACCACCGTAGCCGCACAAGTGTCCGGTCTCTAACGGTATCTACAGAATGAGTTGAGAGAACTTTGTAACTTTTACGGAGAGGGTTAAGCATGAAGTGCTAGCTCTATAGAGCTTAAACCTATTTATAATAAGCTTTTGACGTTTTGGTAATTTAATTGAAATTAAATAATAATTTTAATTAAACTTTAATTAGAATTACAAAGAATTCTAATTAAATACCAATTATGCCCATATAAGATTCAATATTTCATATTGATTCTTATTTATTAAATATCTCATATTTAATCATAAAGTTTCTCAAACTTTACAATCAAGTCCAACTTGATTAAATTAAC
>JANZLC010000003.1:17905474-17919662 GCA_026413385.1 Erythroxylum gracilipes
AGTTCGATTTGACCAGTTTGTTTGCTTCCGCTTTATGATTTCCGATTCGATTTGGTTCTTCGCTTTGTGATCCGTTCGTTCGGATTTCACTCTCTTTGATTTCGCTTTCGCCTCTTGTGGTTTATCGAGTTTGAATTCGAGGTTAGGTTCTAGAAACGGGTCCCAACAAAATGTGCTTGGGTGGGAGTAGTTTTTGGATGGGTGACCTCCTGGGAAGGCCTTAGGAAAAGCAAAACTGTGAAGGCTTGGCTGGGCCAAGGCCCAAAGCGGACAATATCTGTAAGCGGATGATCTAGGATGTTACAGATTCGCACTAGATATTGAGCATGCACTAAAAGCTCAAGTTAATGTAAAGAAGAAAAAGGATGAGTCAAAAAACAAAGGCGAATCTAGTTAGAGAAGAGGCAGGAATTTCAGGTCTGGTCAAAGACAGGGTAGAAAAGGTAAAATTAATCAAAACCATGATACATGTAATGTTCAATGCTTCAAGTGCAAAAAGTATGGGCATTTTAGCCAGATTGCAAGTCTCATATTCAATGCCATAATTGCAAGAAGTATGGTCATTTCAGCAGAGATTTCAATTTGAGGAGACCAGAAAATAGAGATTGTCATACGAAAGTTACAGGGAATGGTGGCGATAACATAGAAACTTTGTTGATTGCTAGTTCTGATAGTGGAGGAAAATATAACAGTTAGTGGTTGTTGGATACAGGGTGTATTAATCATCTTAATGGAAATAAAACTTGTTTTCCGACTTTGATAATTTGTTTCACACATTAGTGAAACTTGGAGATAATCGGTATATTATGGTTTATGGGAAAGGCAAGATTGGAATCAGATTGAAGAACAACAGCCTTAATTAATTTTCGAAGGTATTTTACTCCCAAATATTAGCCAAAATGTTTTAAGTGTGGGGCAATTGACAGAGCAAGATTATGACTTTCACTTCAATAAACATGGATGCATTATTTATGAAACAGAACAACGGATGATAAAACATGTCGAGAAATCGTTTGTTCCATTTGCAAATTAATTATGAGGGATATTCCTACCATGTTTCTATAATTGATGATGATAATTGGCTATGGCATATGTGATTTGGGTATTTGAATTTTGGAAGTCTTAATTTTCTTTCTAAAAAGAAATGGGTATTTGGCCTACCAGCTACTAGTGTTCCTGAAAAAGTCTGTGAGACTTGTGTTTTAGGGAAGAAGCATAGGAAAGCTGTTCCCAAATGTAAATTCTGGAAAGCAAGTAGACCACTTGAACTTGTTCATTCAGATTTGTGCTTTGTGGAGGTTCCTTCCAATGGTGGTAGTAGGTAATTTATTATTTATATATGAATATAGCAGAAATGCCTGAGTTTTTTTAAAAACATAAATATAAAGCATGTGATACTTTTAAGAGTTTCGTGGCTTATGTTGAAAAATAAAGTGGGTGTACTCTTAAAGTTTTGAGAACTAATAGGGGTATTGAATATACTATTTGTGACGATTTCCCACAAAAACATGGCATTAGGCATCATTTAAATGTTAGATACACTCCTCAACAAATGGAGTGGCGGAAAGAAAGAATAAAATTGTTATATATATAGTGAGATGCATGTTGTATAGTAAAAATTTGCCTAAAAGTTTTTGGATAGAACTAGTTGCTTGTGATGTGTATGTTTTAAATCGGTGTCCTACTAGGAGTGTTTATGACAAAACTCCACAAACAAGCTTGGACTAATAAAAAGCTCAATATTGGCCATCCTAAGGTGTTTGGTTGTATTTCTTATACCCATATGCCTGATGAGTTGAGGAAGAAGTTGAACGACAGAGCAGAAAATTGTATTTTCATTGGCTACAGTCATGAGACGAAAAGATACAAGTTATACAATCCAGAGACTAAAAAAATTATTGTTAATAAGGATGTCACTTTTGATGAAGATGGTACTTGAGATTTGTCAATTGCAGAAAAAGTTCACTACTATGTCCTTCAGTTATGGTTAAAAGAATTGATGACGATCCTGAGGTGAAGCCTATTCTTGCAGAGACTTCTAGTCATCCACAGAGGCAACGACACATGGCCTACTTATCTGTAAGATTATGTTGTTGGCACTGCATGTGATTCTTTTGATGATAATGTTGATACTGTTCATTAAGCCTTATTTGTAGATTGTGATCCTTTGTCATTTGAGGATGTTGGTCATGATGATTGTTGGGTGAAAGACATGGATGATGAGATTCATGCTATTGAACAAAATAGTACTTGGGAGCTCACTACACTTCCTAATAGCGTGTCGTAACGCCAGTTAAAATAAAATAATTAGACTACTACTATAGCAATAGTGACTCTAGGTCGATCCCACAGAGAGTGTGTGTAAAGTTATTGAAATGAAATTAATCGGTGTTTAAGTTTAAGGGGAAATAAAAAAAATAAAATGAAACTAGACTAATAAAAAAAATTAAAGAAAACATGCAAAAAAATGATAAAGTCAGGAATTCATTAGGGATCTGATTCTTTGATTCAATCTCGGCCTACGCCCTAATTAAACATATTTCATTGATTTATTGTTCTCAAATCTCTCCTAGCAACTATTAATCCTGAGTTAATAATTAACCTGAGTTTTCCCTTAGGTAATGTTTAATCAAGATACGATTGTTAATTAAACCTAACCACTGAATAACCCAGGATATGATCTCTAGATTTAATTAGGCAGTAGCATTGCGAATTAGGAAAACAAATTAATTAAGGCAATAACCACATACGATACATCATTTAATTTAGGTTATGTTATCCTTAATGATTACGAATCATTAGTTGCTACATATGAATTTCAACATAATAATTACGGATTATATCGAATTTCTAGCAATGAGTTTGCAAATAAACGATTCAATAAATGCATTAAAATCATCTTTTCATAATACCCAATGGGTTCATACACAAATAACTAAATAATAACGAAAATACGATTGTCCATACATAAAATCCCAAATCAATTAACATAGGATAACACAATCAATTTCTAATGAGATAAAGAAACAACAAAAATAGTGAAATACACTTAACTCGGGTCGTTGGCGTCGATTTCACCTTCGAACTGCATCGAGACATTTAGCCCTTCATGGGTCTCTCCCTAAAAAATGCTCCCATTGAAGACTCTCTGTAACACCTCCCTCCTTTCTATCATCCTCACGCTACTGCCCTCTCAACGCTACTATTCTATCCTATTTTCTGAATTAATTTTTAGCCCATTGGTATTGTTCACTTTTTATTCACGCCTACCTGCCAATCTCTTATGCTACTGTTTCTGCGTTTTGTTTTAGTCTTCAGCCCAACGACTGCATTTTGGTGCCCTTCGCTATACATATGTGTTTTGCTTCTTCACCCTGTGTTTTTCTCCTAGCTATTTGTGCGAAACGTAAATAGTGTTTACACTATTCACGTAAACAGCATCTGTATAAAGCACTGTTGGGTTTCTCCTGCGCTGTGTTTTGTTTTGGCATTTCCTCCTTATACTTCCACCTGCTAGCTCATTTTACACATTTGTTGCTGCCGTATTGATGCTTTGGCTATCCACTTGTTGCATGTTACGTGATTTGGCTTCAATTGTTCTTGCCTTCTTTGTTTTACCAATTAATCCAAATACGTTCCATTAAATTTGAACTCACGTTCTTGTATAGGATATTCATAGTCGATAGCAACTTTTTTTGTGTTTTCATTTCTTGTCTTCTTTTTGTCTTTATTTTCTCTACTCTTTTTCTTACTCCAAGAAAACAAGTGAATGTAAATCTTTAAAAAATGACCCAAATATCGTGCTTTCGACTCACTTTAACTTCTTTACTTCCGAATTGTACCTAAAATCATATATAAGTCAAAGTGAGTATCTTAAGAAATTTAATGTCATTAATCACTAAGTGTTATGGAACAATTATGCAATCAATTAAGCATATATCACTTCCCAAGGAAAAGAAACCAATTGTTGTTAAATGGGCGTATAAGACTAAGTACAAACCCAATGGAGAGGTGGATCACTTCAAAGCTCGCTTGGTAGCTAAAGGTTACAAGCAAAAGCCAGGTATTGATTATTTTGAGGTGTTGCTCTTGTTGCTAGACTTGACATTGTGAGAACGTTACTATGACTTGCTGCCCAAAATAGTTGGAAAATATTTCAAATAAATGTAAAGTCTGCATTTTTAAATGGTGTTCTTGAGGAGGAGGTGTATGTTGAACAACCTCCAGGTTATATTAAGAAGGAGGAAGAAGACAAGGTTTATAGGTTGAATAAGGTCTTATATGGATTAAAAAAAAGGCCTAAGGCATGGTATACTCGCATTGATTCTTATTTTGTTAATCATGGCTTTCAGAGGTATCCTTATAAGCATACTTTGTATATTAAACCTAATCCGTAAGGTGATCTTATCATTGTATGCTTGTATGTGCATGATTTAATTTTCACTGACAATAATCCAAAATTGATGGTGAGTTTCAAGGAGGCTATGATTTCTCAATTTAAGATGGCTAATATGGGCTTGATGTCTTATTTCTTTAGTATTGAGGTGAATCAAACAGATGCATGGATTTTTATTTCCCATAAAAAGTATGCAGGTGATATTTTGAAGAAATTCAGGATGGAGTTGTGCAACCTTATTTTGACTCCGGCTAGAGACAGATTAAAGCTTGTGAAAGATGGCAGTGATGAATTAGTTAATGCAACTAATTATAGGAAAATAGTTGGGAATTTGCGATACTTGACTACTACGAGGCCAGATATCATGTATGGTGTTGGGATAATTAGCATATTTATGGAGAGTCCTCGTCAATCTCATTTGTGAGTTGCTAAGCGTATCTCGAGATACATTAAAGGTACACTTATTGATGGTACCTTCTATTCCTGTAGTAATGATGTAAAGTTTGTTAGATATACAGACAGTGATTAGGTAGGTGATGTTGAGATAAGGAAGAGTACTTCTGATTTTATTTTTTATCTTGGCACTAGAGTGTCTTCATGGTCGCCTAAAAAGCAATAGGTGGTTGCTCTCTCTACAGTAGAAGCAGAGTTTATTATAGCAACAAGTTGTGATGCTTAAGTATTGCAAAGAATGCTTAGTGAGTTGAAGCATCAACAAGCCAAGTCTACAAAGATTTTTTGTGACAACAATTCGGCGATTGCAATGACAAAGAATCTTGTGTTTCATTGTCACATAACACATTGGCATCAAATATCAATACATTCAAGACTTGGTGAAAGACAATGAGATTGTGGTCAAGTTTTGCTCATCTAAGGAGTAAGTTGTATATATATTTACAAAGTCATTAAAGACAGATGTGTTTTTGAAGCTTAAAAGGATGCTTGGCATGGTGAAGCTTAAAGACTTGGTTTAAGGGAGGCTATGTTAGGAATTAAACCAAGTAGGTTAGGTGCGATCTATTTATTGGTGTGAGTGTTTACAAGCAATTAACTCTTTATTTAACCTAGGTATATATATGTTAAGTGTGTGTGTCGTATGGACAAGAGAGAAGATTGAATACAAAGAAAACAAAACAAAACAAAACAGTGAGAGATAAGTAGGGATAACAATTCTTAGCCTATAAGCTTAAATTTAGTTGTTTTTAATGGACCAGACCCAAGTCCATATTGACTTGAGACTTAATTATTCTACGCAAAACAATATCATTTTACTTAGAAGAGTTGAGTCTCGGATAAATCTGGACCTGACCAGCCTAGACTCGGACCTAATTAAAAAAATAAGTTGTTCTATATCTTTTATTTTTTAAAAAATGGTGGGGCTGGTTCATGGCCCAGCCCATTGCCATCCCTGGAGATAAGGGGGTGTTGTGTTTTGTATAGTCGAGATACGATTGTGTTGCTTTTAGTTTGATAAATCAAAACTGAGATTATTGGTTATTTACTTTCTTTTCTACATGTTCTGTTGATTAAAATGTAGTCCTATATAAATATACAAAATTTTAAGCAAACAATGCAAAGAATAACTAATGTAAATCAGTTAAGCAACTCTTTGAGTATTAATTGCAGTAGTAGTTGAATCCGTCATTTTCCCAAAGATTGAAATTTCAACAACCTTAATTCTACATAACTAAGATTCTCAAACATGTTCACCAAACACGTTTAAATCACACGAAATAACACACGAAACTTGGCAGCAAAGATAGTACAGTTTGTGATATCAAGCCGAATGCGGTTCCCTACTTCCCTCGCTTAACGAACAGCTCATCATCCAGTACTCTCACGAACTTTGCTCCAGCCCTGCAAACTGTAGCCCCTAAAAGAAAACCAGTTCCGACAACTTTAACCAGCAGGTAATAACATATAACATATAATGTCTTACGTAATATCATCACTGTTCTTTGTTTTACCTATGGAGACATCGCAGTTGACAGTTCCGTTCATTTTTCTTTTTAACTGTACCTATAATAAGGTGTCTGAACAGTGTAAATCTTTTACAACTTTGGTGGATATCTTTAAACTCTCTCAGTTTTTTATTTAATGAACACAGACGCGCGCACATACACACACATATATATATGAACGTGTGCACGGTGCACCTATTCTGCTTATCGAGAGTGCCTATGTCGTAAGACTTCTTACTAATATTGTAAAAGTTGTAAAATCTTTTCACTACTGAACTTCAAGGTTTAATAGTATGATACATTATTTCTTCAATATGCGCAAGCAAATCTAGTGTGTGATTGACTTAATAGTGTTTTCAGACAATTAGAGGACACAAAGGATAACGCTTAATTACATTGTTAGTGCTTGCAGAAACTGGTCCGGCAGTTGAGTTTGGAATGTACCTTGCCCACTGTACACCGCAAGTTATTATAGGAGGAGGAATCAAAAACCAGATTTAAGAAACAAAAGTAAGCAAAAGCACTGTGAAGAGAAGTGATAAGTTACATTTTTAGCTGCTGTACTAAAGGCTTCCCTATGGGGTATCTCAGGATTGGCTGCTTTGATGCGCTGAATCTCCTCCCTAACCACCATGGAAAAACATGTTATAATAGAAGTACAAGTCCTACAAGTTAATCAGGAATAGCAGTGAAGGAGGGATATAAATATATATATATATATATCTTCCTCTTACTTCATGAATCGATTGTACGCAGATGGAAGTCGGTGCTTTTTCTCAGGTGCTGCATAGAAGATTCTAGTATATTATATAACTCGGTAAGCTTGCTAGTAATTAAGAAGTGAAATATAAACGGAATAATAGAGTTTCATACGCTTTGCTACAAAGGGTGCTTTGGGTGATAATGGCTCAGAAGTTGTGGCTGAGCATGTTGAAGAAGATTGTCCACGCTTAAAATCACTGCAATGCTCTTGCTTCTCCTTTTGAGACATTCACCTTTCGTTAGTAATACTAATACATATCCTTTTGATCGTGACAGAATACTATATTTTCTCTAATTAGAAAGAGTGAATTTTATATTATTTCTCATATTATTTTCAATTTCTATATCTATATGCATGCCTTTTCATTTGCATAATGAGTACCAGCATAATACATAACCAAGATTTTGGATTTAAAAAAAAAAAAAAACCCAATCTACAGGGTTCTCTTCGTGTTCTTGTGTGCATGCTGTGTGAGATAGTGTCTTATTGGTGTGTTTTTAGGCATGGAGACAAACCTGAACCAGCTGGTGATCAAGACA
Source organism: Erythroxylum gracilipes (assembly GCA_026413385.1). Lineage (NCBI taxonomy): Eukaryota > Viridiplantae > Streptophyta > Magnoliopsida > Malpighiales > Erythroxylaceae > Erythroxylum > Erythroxylum gracilipes. Next base: position 17,913,134 of record JANZLC010000003.1, read on the forward strand.
TTGACCTTGGAGTGGAGGTCTTGTACTAAGAAAAGACAGGTTACTGCAATGGCCACATTTCACGGTCACAGTGTCCAACAGCCGCTTGTATGGAATCCCAACCTAGAACCATCCAAGTCAATGCACATGAAAATGACAAAGAATGACCACAAGAACATATTATGGCTGAAGATAATGCGCCAAAAAGTCATTCTTCTGCATCACACAGAAAGCAATGTTTCGAACATTCAATATAGCTATATATGCGAAATAGAAAGAAATCTTTCACAGTCCTTTGTACGCAATAGGGTTTGACATGTGCCATATGATAGCTAGGGCTACATAACAGACAAACAAAGAGTTGAATTATATGCTGTTGTTCCCTACTACTTGGATTTTGAGCTACGCAGTTAAGAAAAATGAGTGTGTCTTTATTGGTTAAGATCAAAGTTTTAGCATAAATCAAAGGAAACGAAAATGTTACTTAGCTAATATGTGTGTTCTTGGTTAATATCCAAAGCGAATATTTTGTTGTTTTCAGTCATTTATTCTATGTGAGAATTAACAAACAAAAGCTCATGAATGTTAGAAAAGAAAAGACATAAGATTCTTAAGGGGTGAATAATAACATTTAATTACCGCAAGAACAGTGTTGCAGAAGTTGCAGCGAACATAGCACAGATGTTCAGAAGGTGGGATCAAGTCCATGGTGACTTTCTCTTCTAAGTTCATTTCTCGAAGAAGAAGAAGAAGAAGAAGGAAAAGGAAGAGACGAGAAAGAGGAGGACAGGACGCCAGAGAAAATGTAGCGTAAGATTTGTGATTGAAAAATGGGATGTTGTTTAACAATATAGAGGAGGCTAAGCTTCAAAAAGGGGATCTGAGGTTACTGATAGTAGACGTAGCTACTAGGCAGCATTGCGCTGCATTTAACAGGACCTGAACTTTCCATGGGTACTTTGAGGTTTGAAGAAATAATTATTGTTGGAAACTCCCAAAAAACTTATAATGTGTTGATTTTTGAGTTATACTGATGATTTTGCCATTTAGTAAAGGTACTTTACTTCTTTATCATTTTGCTATGGTTGTATTCTATCATTTTGCGGCAAACAAAGAATAATACGAAGCATTAAATAAGATCTTAGAAGAGACGAAACATTTTGATAATCTGCAGATTTTGGCCTTTTTTTGCGACGCCCTTTCAAAAAACTTATTTTATATGATTGATATTCATGCTAGCATTAACAAATTCTATATGATAAGAATTTAAAAGGCGTTTACTTAAGCTTAAATGCAAATAAAATGATTTTGATTTGAGAATTTCAATTCCTACCAAAACCTGAGACAAGAAGTGAATTAACATGAGCAAAGGTTATTAAAAAGAACTAGCAGGAATTAGATATCCCACACCAACAATTACTATTATGATCTTATGCTAAGAAATTAGAAGAGAGATTTTGAGATTCATATATGCTTATTATCCCAAAAAATGGATGACTCTTAAATGGCAAGTTTATGGTTGAAGTAAAATTTAGGATACCCGTGTGACAAGATAGTTGGAGAGAAGCGTGGAGTTGGGCAGGCATGAAAAGATAGTGGAGGGAGAGGAAGCTCAGCATGCATTCCATCTTTTGTGGGTGCAATGCTAAACCAGGAAAGTTGAAATAGACAGGAGCTACAATAGCAAGTCACTGTCACAATACGCTGGTGAATACAGGATTTCATTTTTATTAAGGAAGTGGTCGGGTGAGAAATCTGTCTCGTTGTGATGGGACGATTCGTCAGTTTCCATACTTGGTAACAATGTCACAGAAGTGCTTGCTTTTCTCACCTTTCTCTGCTCGTATAAACTTCTTCTTTCCCTAGGCCTTTCTACCGCTCTCCTTGGTCCATTGTCCGATACTCTTTATAGTTGTTGCTTAATATTTCCCCGTTATGTGCTTCTGTCTGATACGTGACTAATCTTTTTATTTTCTCCAAAGTGATGTTAGGAAAAAATTAGGTATATATTTGGATCTTTCATCTTTGGCATCTTGGTTAAAAGGCTCAAGATTCATAACGAACTAACATAAAAATCTTAAAAGAACAAGTTGCCAACAGCATTAAACTTGTAAATTATAAGAGCAATAATAGTTGGATGAGCATATGATTATAGTTGTGAAAGTTAAACAATTGCCTACGTTGGTCTGCGGTATTTATTAAAAAAACCATTACATTAAGACTACCATTGCAATAGTAATCTAAAGTTTAAGAAACTAGAATGGACAACTCTAGATCCTTTTTGTTTTCACCCAAAGATCGTTAGCTTTTGAGTAAGTGTTGCCCTTTTTGACTATGCTAATATATTAACTTTATTCCAAAAAAATTTTGAAAAATTAAAAATTTTGTTTAATTAATAAGAGTTAAAGTACATAGTTATGGAGAGATAAAACTCTTTTGGAACAAACACAATAAAAACGGCGTCAAATGAGTGATGCATCTATCCAATGTACACAATAAAACGACAACGTTGTAGTTAACAAGAGATAAACTAAAATATGGTGACATTTTGTAAACAAGGTAAAGACCCAAACTAGATGAGAAAAGAGTCTCCAAAAGTTTCCTAATTAGGGCTAACATCGAGGGCGATGGGCGATCATCTTCTCCACACAATTAGCATTACCAAGGTAAGAAAATCTTTGACTTGAATCATGCAACCTTTTCTTCTATTAACCATCTAATCATAGGTTTACTTTGCTAGGCTTGAACTTTAGCTTCGAGTAATCGCAGTAGCTACATATGGTGAGTCGTGATGGATCGATCTTAGCCCAGGTTGGATCTAACCGTTGAGTTTCTTGATTCTTCTTGTTCAAACTCAGTTTCCTTATGCTAATCTGGACTTAATATTGACTTCTAGCTATAGATCATAGGATTTGGTGGTGAGAATGTTGACTATACCAATCCTCGACCTTCGGTTAACTCTTTAGGTAAATTCTCTCTCTTTTTAATTTTGTACTTAACTTCCTTAAGATTGATTTGTTAATCTTCATCTGATTGGTTTGCACGCATGTAATCTTCCATGCAATATATGTTTTTTGTTGATTGTCAAATTAAGTACGGCTAGCTTCTCTGCTTATATTCTTCTGACTGTTTTGAATTCACATAATCATAGCCCTTTCGTATCTGAAGAGAGGCTTAGGAATCCTAAAGTGCTAGATAGTTGGCCTCCTTTGACTAGAATAGTGGCATTTGAGGGATGCTTACTTAATTCTACTTCCCCTATACCCAGCACCTACATTGTTACCTTTCTCAATTTCTTTAAATAATGTGAACACTCCCTATCAACCCGATCAACAAATATGATAGGTTTAAAGTCGCCAAGAAACCACTAGCCTTTTGCTATATCTCTTCTCCATTTAATCTATAATTTGCTGCTCTCTTATGCTTGCAACTGTGGGCTTAGTCAGAGAAGATAAACATCTAGCTGTCCTTGCAAATCTTTTATCATTTCTCTCTTTCCCTATATTTTGGATACATGTTGCAATTGTCACTATATAGACTTCCTTATTATTCTTGGCAATAGGCATCTACAGTATCCCTAGCAAGATAACATTTAGACTGCTCTGGGTGGATGTAAGTGCACATAAAGATGAAATATTCTGCCACACCTCTTTAAAGTAGCCATAATTTAAAAACAGATGCTTTCTATCCTCTTCATCCAAATTACATAATATATATTGTTTAGAGGTGGATAGAAACTTCAATCTATTCATAGTGCCGAGTTTATTCAGCATGACTATATAAAACAACAAACTAGCATTCAACTTAAGGGCCTTTCTCCAAATTAGCTTGCACCACCCTATTCTTATGTCTCCTACATACATTAGTTCATCTGTTTTCTTATTGGTTAATTCTAAAGCAGATAAACCATTCCATAGATAAGTATCTTCTCTATCAATGTACCTGTATTATGGAACTACTTCATCATTTTTTTCCATCGTTTTAACCAGCCCTTTTGATAAGAATATGTGAGAGCACCAGTAAGTTTGCATTGACATTATGACAAACTTCAGAAGTTGAAGCTTGCCTCCATAGGAGAGAGCTCTATTTATGTAAGATCCTAATGTTTTTTAATCTTTTTCCTCAGTTGTAGACATTCTTTATATCTTAATCTTCTCGAAGAGATAGGAATTCCCAAGTATAGGTGAGGAAGATCTTGTTTTTTCATTCTAATGACTTGTGACAAAATATCTAAGAGATATGCTATGCTTTTTGACAAAATGAAGAAGTTTTTATAGAAGTTAATACTCAATCTAAATATCTCCTTAAAACTTTGTAGAGTACTCATTAGTAGAGAAACTAAATTAAAATCATCCTTGCTCATTAAGATAAGATCATTTGTAAAACATAAACTTGTTAGAGAAAATAGCTTACACTTGGAGTGATAATTGAATTTAGGGATTGTAGAGATTTTGTGTTTCAGCAAACAGGGTGAAAACTTTCGTGTAAATTAGAAATAGGTAAGGGGAAAGAGGATCCCCTCGCTTAAGTCCTATTCTACCTTTGAACATCTCAGTTGGACTCCCATTAATCAAAATCCCGAAAAAAGTAGTGGTGATGCATTCTTGAATCCATTTGATAAACATATACTGAAAGTTCATAACCTCCATAGTCTTTAATGTAAATCTCCAGCTAACTCTATCAAAAGCTTTTTGAATATCCACTTTAATATAACAATTTTGTGGAGTATTTCTTCTTGTATACCCTTTCAAAAGCTCCTATAATATTACTATATTATCAACAATATTCTTATCGCTTAAGAATGCACCCTGGTTCTCACTGATGATGAATTATAATACAGATTTTAGCTTATTTGCTAAGAATTTGGCAATGATCTTATAGATAAAATTAGTGTAAGAAATAGGTCTAAAATAACTCCAAATTGTAGGGCTATTAATCTTAGGAATTAAACACAAAAAGGTCCTATTTAACTCCTTAAGTAACACTCCCTTTTGTAGAACTCATGTACAACTTCTTTAATGAATTTCCCTTTTTTCCTTTTTTTTTTACAGAATTTCCCATTCAAACCATCTAGGCCTGGAGCCTTTAATCCATTCATTTTAAAAACGACTTCCTTTATTTCTTGATCAATGACAGGCCTAGTTAGATTTTTGGTTTCATCTTTAGGAATCTTAGTAGAGACAAATTGCATAAGATCCTCTCTATTAGCTTTGGTTTTCCTTTATATTCCTAGGAGATTTTGAAAAAAAATCCCATAACATCCTTAGCAATCTCAGCTTGCCCATATATTATCTCCCCTGATTTAGTTTTTATGAAGGTGATTCTCTTAATATTTCTTCTTGTTGACACTATATTAAAGAAAAACTTTGTGCATCTATCCCTATCTTTGATCTAGTTGGTCATGGCTCGTTGTTGCAATAAGGAGATTTGATTGTCTTTTACTTTCAAATAGTTTTTAATAGCTTCCTTCTCCTCCTTTACTAAATTCCAGTTACTTGGATTATCTACTAGTGAATTATGAATAAATGAGAGCCTTATTCTTGCATCTTTTATCTCATTTTTTGGTATTATATCCCCTTTTTACATTCAACTTCTTCAATTCCTGCTTTATAACCTTGAGCTTTTGTAGATAAATAAACTATTTTATGCTAAACACCTCAAACTCTCATCCTTTGGAAATCGTTTCTTGAAAATCCTCCACATTAACAAGAAAATTATTAAACCTAAAGGGGTGTTTAACACTAACCTTTTTAAAAAGATTATCTACCTTAATAGGGGTCTGATAAAAATTTTCTAGATCCAACAAATGACCTTACTTTTTGATAGAGTTGTTAACCAATCCACATTTACTAAGGCCCTATCTAGGTTTTTACAAATGAACCATTTAGAGTTTTGTTTATTGCTCTATTTGAACCTATGACCTTTGAATTTTAGATTAGATAGTTCCATATCCTTAGTGCAATAAAGGAGATCCATGTTGTAGTTTAGCAAATAGCAATTCCCCTTTGCCTCTTACCTATAAAGAGTGGTATTGAAATCACCATTGATAATCCATAGTTGTTGGACCCCGTTTTCGGAGCCCAACAATCGGTTCCTAATACCGAAGAACTTTAGGCCCAAGCCCCGACCCCCAAGGCTGAGCCCGGGGTGACCCGTCGGGATAGTCGTATGAGATAAAAGCATAAAGGATTTCAATTAAAACAAATTTTAGCATGGCAACAAAGAGGAGTTCGCCGCGGCAAAGTCGTGAAAAGGGGACGCTCATCGCGATGACATATCGGTGCGTCGCAGCGAACCAATGGAAGTTCGACGCGACGACCACTAGCCTCGTCACGACGAGTGTTCCAAAATCATAAATCCGACGTCCAACATTAAACCATTCAAAACAAACACATGCATTCACATCTATCATCAAGCTAAACATACTCATCCATAAAAGAAACTTAAATTCTCCATACCATTACCATTCCATAAGTTCGAACAAACTTTACTTATACTACATCATACACACCAAAGCTTAAAACAGAATACATAAGGATGCTCAATGTTG
>JANZLC010000003.1:17919762-17930724 GCA_026413385.1 Erythroxylum gracilipes
ACCCAAAATCATTCACAAACACAATATAATTGTTAACCCTAGAAGATTACAACATTGTTCATACACCATTCAACAACTTCTTCCTACACACATTCAACCCCATTTTTCACTCCTAACTATCATTAAACATGGTTAATCCAACCAATCAAGAAGGAAAGAATGCTTGTACTTACTTGATGATGCTTCAAATTCTTCAATTTCTCCAAAACCCTAGCTTGGCTTTCTTCTCTTCTTCTTTTCTCCTCACACCCACTACACTCTCTTCTCATACAAGACAAAAATCACTTCTTCTTCTAACTTACACTCTTAAAGATTGTGAAATGACCCTTATGCCCTTCCACTTATGCCTTAAAACTTAAAGGTTTAAATGATCTACCAAGATTACCCCTCATGCATTCTTACTACATTTATACTTTAATTCCATAAATTTAAACAATAACTCCTACTAACATTGACATGCTAATTACTCCAAAACTATTAATCTAACAAGACCTCAAAATAATTTAAATCATGCTTAATAAAATTTAAAAAAAAATTGGGGTCCAACAATAGTCCTCTAACTGATGCTTTTAATCTTCTCAGTGAGCTCTATAAATCAAATCTTTGGAAAGCTGTATTAAAACCATAAACAAATGTAACCAGAACTTTAGAGTTTTCCACTTTGAAAGTTATTTTTGTGTGGATAAACTGCTCACTAGCTTCCAATGACTCCTCCTCCATTATTTCCTTATCATAAACAATAATAAGCCTTACATACCCACGGCACTAATGATTTGTATGTATCTTCCATTTATTACCAAAATAACTCAATTTATTCAAATTCTCTAATCTAATTTTGGTTTCCAATAAACAAAATAATATAGGCTTCTCATACTGAACAAAATCCTTTAAAGTATTGAGCTTTAAAGGGTCATTTATTCCTCTTACATTCGAGACTAGAATGGTCATGTAACAATACTTTTACCTTTTGAGCCCTTCCTATGTCTCCTGTTACTCTTTCTAGATAATACTTTTTCAAAATTTTCCTCTTTATATTCCTCTTTCTTCTGATCATCCAATTGTTGTGGGAGGTCTTCTTACTGTTGGTTTTCATTTTGCTGTAAGCATCCTAGAAATACTTCATTTTGCACACCCCCTTTTCTTTCACCCTTTGGTTTATAGGGAATCTCATCAACATCTTAGGAGGAATATAAGAATTAATCAAAGGCCCTATCTAGCACCAATTATCAAAGTAGAGTGAGATTTATCTCTCCATTACCTATTATACATTTGATGTTCTCAACCATTTCTTGCCTTATCTTCAGAAGTTTAGAAAAGAACCAAGAGAATGAGGACCTATTATCTATCTCCCAAAAGTTGTAGCCCTTTAAAGATTAAGAGTGTACCACCTAATAAAGAGACTCTTTACTACTAAAAAATGTCTAAAGTCTCCTCTTCATAAAAACTTTACTACCCAAGTTGATATATTAGACACCCAGCACCCCCCCCCCCCCCCCCTCTTTCTACTACTAGTTTATAGATTTCCTTCTAACTCATCTTAGCGTAAACTATCTCGTTCTGATATCCAAACCAAAAATAATCCCTACGCAACTTTTCAATAGTCTTAGTCAATTCCCTAGAAAGGAAAAAGTGAGATGACTATTAGATATGAAGGGAACTAAGCACTAATTTATTAGTTAGAATCTACCAACATATGAAAGCCCTTTATTGCACCAATGATTAAGTGTTTTGTATATCTTTTTTATTAAAAGAATGCAATCCATGTACTAAAGTTTTTTAGTAGATATAGGCAACCTAAGATATATATATATATATATAAAGATTGATTCACTTATATTCTAATGATATTTAAAATCCAATGAGCCATATGTTCAGCATTTGTAGACAAGATCACTTGGCTTTTATTCATATTAGCCTCTATCTTTGACCATTTTTAAAGGTATTACGAAAAGACACAATGTTTAATTCTCATATTAAAAATACAATTAAATCATGCACTTAATATTACTAACAATTACTATTAGGTAACTTTGAAATGCCATGTTAGTTATAAACATCATTTTATTACCAATTGTTGTTTAACCAAAAGATTGTAAATAGTATAATGTATATACTTATGTTTACATCTAATTTTTGTTTTTATGACCTTCTATATTAGGTTTGATTTGCATGTTTTTAATTTTAGTTTATAATCTTTTATTATTTTAATTAAATTCAATAAAACAAATAGCTTATTGATCTTCTCTTCTTTTGTTTGCTTTCATATATTTTAATTCTTAGGTGTTTAGTTTTAATGTCGTTATTTCAAGATTAATTATCCATTTATGCTAGTTATTTTAATTTTTATAAAAATGATAACTTTTTCCTAAATTTATTTCTTTGTTTAATTTATAATTAAGTCAATCTATAAATGAAAATATAATATAGTACTTTTAGGGATAAATAGAAAGTGAAAAGATTTAAAGACTTAAAATCAAACAAAAATTACATAAGGATTTGTTTGTAAAAGAAGGAAAGATCATAGGATGAAATGAAAAGATGAAATTAAAAAAGGACAAAATGCCTAACAAAAAACAAGAGAGAGGCATAAAAAAAGAGAAGAAAACAACAAATAAGACATACCAAGTACAACGACAAAAAAGGAGAAACAAACACTAACAAAGAGAAGTATAACAATATAGAGAGGGGGCTAGAAAAATCAAACAAAAGAGAGAAAAATAAAAGGAAATGACTAACTATAACTAGGGAGAGGATAAGAAAGCATGGGATGAAGATGATGAGAGAGAGAGAGAGAGAGAAAGACAAGAACAAATGCAAATATTATCTAGCCTCTAATAAGCCTTTATTAGCAATCATGTTGATTATGGAAGTGCCAATGGGACTTACGCTTAGTATTGTCTCCAAATATGATAAATCCTCTATCTTTTTCTCTAAAATTTTTAAATTAGGATGTATCATTGATCATGTTCCTTGAATATCTACTATCTATATGTTATTTGCTCTTCTTTTTCTTCTAGACTCGTAAAAATGCAATTAACTCATCAAGCTTTGTTTTAAGAAATAGAACCTATTCAATATGCTCACATTCACAACAAAAATGATATATCATATTATATGAATAATGTATTGATTTCATGATAGTGAGACCTATGGTTTTGTGCATTGTGCATTTCTAGGTTTTGTGTACATATATGAATGGTATAGAATGATCTTTTTTGATATTATAGAGATTGAATGCTCTCTTTAAGAAGTCATATAGCATAGTATTATTTTATTCTTGAAATATGTTCCTTTGATTGTATTGATGTCAATAAAGAATGTAAACATACGTTATGACATTATTCTTAAGGCTTATTATAACTGGGAGCTTGGTTCTTGCGTCTAAAATGATGTTGTGGCCCAAATGAATATGAATGAGATTGAATGCTACCTTATGTATTTGCATAGGATTTATGCTTTGGCAATGTCAAACTAGGCCTAGATTGAGAACTATACATGAATATGTAAGATTTTCCTTTAAACTAAGGCTTAGAAGATGAAGTATGTGTATATGATCTGTGTATATATTTATATGAGGATTCACCATGCTCATTTTTCCATTTGATTCAAAGGTTTTTCACTATGAAACATTTTTCCTTTACGATGTAGTATGGGCATTGGGTGCTATATTTGATCACATGCTCATTATTAAAATTCTTTTTTGCTCCTATCATGCTTCCTAGTTTCTCACTTCTCTTAGCTAATTTAGATAAGGAGCTTTTAAGAGCATTGATCTCCTTTTTCAATATCTCATTCTTATGCTTTAATGCATTTATGTTATGACTATCAATAATATTCACATTTAGATGATTTAATGCTATATAATTCACTCTTTATCTTTTCATTTTCAAATATTTATATATCTAAATTCTTTTTATTCTCTTTTAATTTGGAAGATAGTTTCTTCCTTTTAGTATTTATGATCTCAAGACTTTCAACCAATTCATCATATAACAATTCAACATCGCTTTCACTATTATAATATATAGAATTTGAGAGTACCTCATCATCATCATTAGCCATAAAGTATATGTGGGTTACTTTTCCTTCCATATGCTCACTTTCAAAATCAATTTTATCGTCCCAAGTTAAAACTTTAAGTGCCTTCTTTTTCTTATTATCCCTCTACTGGTTCTTATCATTTAGTCCACACTTTTCATTGTCTTTGAGGTGAGGAAATTAGGACTTTATATGAATGAGTTTCCTACATGCAAAGAAAATGATGTTAGTGTACTTACATTTTTGTTATCAACTTTACCCTCCTTAAAGTCCTTTACCTTGGAGAACTTCTTTCACCTTAGAAACTTTTTAAGTCCTCTAATCATAAGAGTTATGTCCACCATATCACTTTTTCTTAAGGACGAGTCTTCCTCTTCACTTGGATCCTCCTTTCAGTGTTGAATGCTAAGTTCTCCCTTTTAGGAGTCATTTCTTCTTGTTCTAGTTACTTAAGTCCCATTTCATTGGTAAGAAGAGATCTAATGAGCTTATTAATAGAATATTTAATTCTTTTACTTTTTGAATAGCCCTCACCTTGGTTTCCAAGTCTTTGAAGGAGACTTAAAGAATTTTCTCACTTAGTATATGTTTTTCCTAAGGCTTTAAAAGCATTGATAATATTAATAAATTGATTGAAGGTACATTTTATCCTTTAATATTTACATCAAAATTTAATTTAAATCAAAACATTTGAGAGTGTTAAAAAAGATCTCTAATATAACTATGTCAAAGTTCTTTAGGATTTTCTAAAACTCCCAAATGTAAAAGGAACTTAAAATTATCAATTCTAAACACATAATTGTTAGAATCCTTAACTATGTCAAAATTCCATCAAATATATATCAAAGTTCAATCAGTTAAGTACCATATCATCACTAACATAGCTTTTTTAATTAATTTCTTTTATCTTTTATGAGAGACACAAATGCCATGTGGAATGACATGACATTAATGGGCCCTAACCCTGGAGTAAACCTTTTTCTCCTTTCTTATCTCTTGTTCTTCTCTATGATATTTTTGCTATAGTGATGCCAACTACAAAGCTTGTTAATACTGCCACCACCAATTCCACTAGCATTAGACATTTTTATTAGGTCTTCATCATATTATTGATGATCACCACCATTCGTAGAATAATCAACTAATTAGAAAAGCCTTAACTCAGAAAGGAGTTTAAGTTTCTAAATAATTATTTAATGAACACCCACATTTAGGCCATCAAATAACATGATCTTCGCTTTATCCAATCCAAGGAATTAAAAAGCTTTTTTCACTATCCACCACAGTTATTGAAAAATCCAACAATAAAATTCTATCAAAATCCCAAATAAAAAATGGAAACGATTTGTTTTTGAAATTTTCCCATAATTAAGATGTAAACCTTTTCAACATGAAATCTTCAGAAACCATTTGATGAACTTAAGATCAACAAGGCTATCAGTAACTACCAAATCATAAATTTTATCATCATCATTAGAAGGTGAGAGACTTGTATCATCAATCATCTCAAACCGTTGCCACATCAATTCTACATGATTTTTAAATATAACCAACATATTAGAAAACTCAAAACTTTGGAATAAATTATCAACAAAACTTTTATTCAATGAAAGAGGAGCTACTCTCTTGACTTTTAAGCTCAGCTTTCCTTAAGTACTATGACACTATGTAAAGTCAAGAAATGTAATGGAGTATAGTAAAAGTAATGCTCACTATCTCTTTCAATCTATGATGTCCTCTCACTCTCTCTCATAATCAAATATTTGTTTTCTCTCTTTAAAGAATATTTGGCCATATGTTTTCTTATGTATATGCTTATACATATATGCAATTTCATTCCTTCATAACGTTCAGATTCTAAAATCTACTTTAGTGCATCACCATATCAAAAATATCATATAGAAGAAGAAGAGAGAAGAAAGGAAAAAAGAGCCTAGATGGGAGGCCATCAATACAACATGGTTTCCACTTGGCATTGGTGGGTTCTATAAAAGGTGAAAATTTGATTATAAAAACCATTTTATGATTTATAGATCCCATAAAAGGTGAGAATTTAATAAAATTTCATGTCAATGATGACATAGCACTTAATAGGTTTAAGGGTTCTTTTAGTTGAAGGACTAATGAATATAATTTTAAATGATTTATTTTTCAAAGCTTCCAAATATTAGGGTCTAAAAAAAAATTAGCGCAAACGTTAAAGACTAAAACATACCTTCAACCCTTTTACCATACATGTTAAAAATTCTTTCATCATGTTTTATTCAAAGCAACTCATATTGGTGTATTATATGCTTAATTTGCTTTGTTTAACTTAATTTATGCTCTCATATATGAGTTTTATGTGTTCCAAATTTTATGAGTTATTTCATATAAAGACACTTTATTAAATTTATTTCTTCTTCATATACGAAATAAGATATGATATCATTATCATTCAAGGAAATACGTTTCTTATCTTGATTATCTCATTTTTCCTTTAATTTGAGAAATTTTCTATCATTTATGATTTTATCCATTAGAAATAATTTTTCACAAGTCAATACTTTTAGCCATTAAAAAGAGCTTCATTATAGTTTTCCAATAATAATAATCACTTCTATAAAAAAAAAGGGAGCTCTAGTAATATTTTGGCCCTTTTGGCTAGATGAAGATGTTGATGCATTTAGATGTGTCATGAATATCTTTTCTCAAATGTAACTAGAATTTAATAAAGGGGACCACTCTGATACTATTTATTAGTCTCCAGTGGTCCAAGAAGAGAGTGAATTAGATTTTGGTGAATTTAAAAATCCTTTTTGAACTTAAAAATGCAACTTGATCAAGTTTAAATTGAGTAATGATATGAAATAAAATTTTAGTTAAGTTTATTCAAGCAAAAAATAATAATGTAAAGAGTGTAGAGAAGAGAAATTGCACATTGATTTTGTAATGGTTTGACAAATAATCCTTACTATTTCCACTATACAAGACTCACTTAGAATTCCAAAATCTTATTTTTAACTAGGTAAGTAGAAAGCTCATTTTAATAATCGTTGTTTGTCTCAAGTAAAGAGCATCTCTTCTATAATTTTTCTTCAAGGCAAAGAGTAACAATAAGCCTTCTTGAATAAACCAAAGATAATAAAATATCCCCTGAATGAACTTTACAACTTAAAGAATCATTGTTTGCTTACTTCAATACTCTAATGCTCATATTTACTTTGAAATGAGATTTTGATAATTAAGAATTTTAAAATTATTCAAAACCCTTTCATATATTCTTATAATACATAAATGTCATAAAAACATCCAAAAAGTAAATACCTAAGTATTTATAGCCATTGTAGCTCAAAATTGTTTTTAGATAGAAAAATTAGTCATTACATTGGTTGACCATTCTACCTCATTAGTTGGTCAATATATCGACCGATGTTAATGCAAATTTATGGTACATAAAATTGCTGATAGAAAAACTAGTTGTTACATTGGTTAACCATTATATCATATTAGTTGGTCAATATATCGACTGATGATGATGCAAATGCATGGTATATAAAATTGCTACCTTTTAAACTATATTGGTCTACCACTCAGAGATATTAGTTGATCAATGTGATACATGGTCGACCAATATATTGCATCAGTTGACTCACATATCAACCAATGCAACTTAACAAACTCACGATATATGGCAATATATGTCTCAATTCACATTGGTCAACCACACTCTATAGACACAAAAGAACCAACAACATAATTTTGTTAGCCAGTGTACCTAAACATATATGTATAAAGGTTTTTCAAGTTTTTCAAAAATTATCAAACTTATTGTATTAATAATTTTTTTACTTAAACACTTCTCAAACTATTTTCCAAAGAAATTTTAAAGATCAAGAATTTTTCGTTGAAATAAAAAACCTTAATTCCTCTTAACAATTGAACATATTTATGCATTAATTTGAAAATATGATATGTTTTTGCATCAAAATCCCTTAAAACGTTAAAGTAGTTTAAAGCATTAAATTAGTCAAGTTGGAGAAAAAATAAAATTGAATTTTGTATTTGTATTTTTTTATGCCTTGATCTTTCTTGCTATTGGTTTTATCCATCACTTTAATGGATTTGACATTTATAAAGCTTTGATTTCCAACTTTTCTTTATGGTGCCCATTAGGTGTCTCTTGACTTCATTAGTGCATGAGTTTTAATTGTCTTCATATCTATATCTTTTGAGGAATCAAAAAATAAATCATTAGTTGTAATTATGTTTTATTATTATCAAACTATGATTAGAAACTCCCTTATTTTAACAAAATAGTTATAAAAAATAAGAAGAAAATTAAGCATGTATTATCTAGAACATGTTAGTGACCATCATGTTTAGAAGCACTTTTAACTATTCTAAGGAAGACCATGATCGTCGTTCTGTACTTGTTTTAAACCTTCTAATTACTATGTATATTTAGCTTTTGAACATATTAAATGCTTTCAATGTCTTAGATTATAGAGATTTTATTAGGGTAACAAATTAAGCTTGATATTTTGTTCATATGCATAGTTTAGCTCATCAATATGCTCAATTTAAGGACTACGGAGGACCTTAGACATCCAATGGATGTTTTTTTAACATCTTCATTATATAGCTCTTAAAGAGGCTCCAAAGGCAGTAGTGAAGAAGGTTCACAACAATGTAAGATTATTTGTGTTTGAAATTGGGACTAAGGAAATACCTTCTTAAGATGTTGTGAACGTTAGTAATCAACTCAAAGAGTTGGTATTACAATTGTTCAACAATCCAAGGTTACATAATCAAGTGAAATCATTTGGCACTCAAAGAAAATGAACAAAAAAAGCCAAAGTTGAAATTAACACATCCAGACATTATCAGGATGTGAAAAAAGATCGATGAAATAATAAGTAATCTAAAGCTAAAGGGTGGAAAAATGGCACAACATGAAGTCAACGAGCCAAGCTCGATTTGACATGGCTTCAAAATAAGATTGTTTTATCTTTTAAAAAATTCGGCTTCATATCAAGCTTAGACTCAGGCTTAACCTTCGAATTTTCAGTACGATCCAGCCGTACATGTTTTCTTCAAAACAAAATCATTTTATTCCTTAATGATGGGTAAAAATTATAAACAAATAAATGCATATGTTGTCATATCCACCTTTACTTAGGCATTTTGTTTCCCTAAACTCATTTGTCATCTCTCCACCACTCACCTAATCACTGATTTTCACTAGCCTACTTGTCAGTTCTCTTCCCTGTTTTTCTTCTTAAGTAGGCTCCAACCTCTAAGTAATCGCCTCCAAGTTATCATCCTCATTTTTTTATTAGAATTTCTATTTCTAAGCAAACTTAGATGGTGCATATGAATGTTGTTATCCTTTTTATATGCTAATTATGAATAAAATGTTAGCCCACTGGTTTGGTATTTGCCATTTTATTTTTACATCAATTGTGGCTTATAGTTTCTTAGCTTTTATAAGTAAATAGCAATTCTACAAATACATCTTATTGCATATGTATATATACATTTATGTAATTGTTCTCTATTCGATATCTATCTTGTGAGAAAAAAATCAAATAATTTATTAAATTTTCTAAAATTTTAATAACATGTTTGACTCATTTCTTGATAATTATGCATCTTTAAATTTTATGTTTACACAGATTATGAACATGTGTAAATGGGACAAATTTCACAGGTATAAATATCTACCTTTTTGAATCTGGCCTTGCTCAGTCTGATCAAGTTTTAAATTATCAAAACTTAATTAAGCTTTAGATTATTAACAAAACTATATCAGCTTAAGCTCGGGGCAAAACGCTCAACCCATAAGGAGCCTAGGCTTGATCTAATCTGTAAGCATCTTTACCTGAAGCAATTGTTAGTGTTAAATCTGACAAGTTAGCTTTCTGGTAATACGATATTTGTGTTTCACGTAAATGGTGTGCTTTATTTTCTTTCAAGGCATAGCATAATTAGGATCATACTTTTCAAAATAAAACCTCATTTGAACTTCAAATTCTCAAAAGGCCTAACCAAATGAGTTTTGAAATAATTGAGTCCTATGTTTAATTCATAGTTGCTTAGTATAAGCCAAGCTTAAAATAATCATTTTCTTATTTCACTTGTAACTTTGTCGATTGTTAAGTGATTGTATGATGTAAGACATGGAAAATTGGGAATGCACTCAATAAAACAAATTATTAACAGGAAGGAAGAAAATTTTAAGTCCAAACTACAAGCCCGGAAAATCTCAAAGCTTAATTCAAGTTCTATGTGCCAGAGCACTAACTCATATTCTTTTCCCACTTCTAAATCAAATCCAAATTTTGTTTGGAGCATAGGTACTAGTCACAAACAGTAAGCACGTTCTTTAGTCTCATATCAACTTTAAAACTCAACACTAGGTATTTCTTTTTAATTCTAAGCCCTATGATTTATTATAGACATACCAATTTCTAAGACATAGTTATAAGCATTTTCTTTATTTTAAAGTTTTAAGATAGTTTTCAAATTTAGCTCTAATCATTTATTTTTATTTCCAAGCCCTAAGGCTAACTTTAGACATGTCAATTTCATTTCAAGTCATAAGACACATCTCCATTTATTTTCCCTATTTTAAAGTCTTAATATTTATTTTAAGCATTTTAGACTCTATGACTCATAGGCGCTTGGTTGGGAGAGGGTAATGAGAATAAGAATAGGAATGAATATAGTGAAAAATGGAAATGGATATAATCATTATAATTATGATAGTTGGTTAAGATGAATGAATGATTACCATTACCATTGATAGTGGTTGGTTTGTTAAAAATGTTAAGAAATAAAATTTTGTTTTATAGCAAATTTTAAGTATATTTTAAATAATTATTTTTAATTTATGCACCCTAATTATAATGACAAAATATTTAAAATCAAGTATATTGCGAT
>JANZLC010000003.1:17930824-17941180 GCA_026413385.1 Erythroxylum gracilipes
TTATTATAATAAAAATTATAATAATTAATTTAATTTCTATTATTATTATAAAATTTATTATTAATAAATAATTTTTTAATAATTTAAATATTAAAAAAATTAGCAAATGGCCATTAAATGATCATTTGCTCAAATAATGCAAATGGCCATTTAATGGCCATTTGCTCTCGCGTGGGCGAGGGATGGCCATATGGCCATCTAATGGCCATTCTCGCGAGGGCGAGCAAGTCCTCGCCCACGCGAGAATGGTCTGGAAGTGCCTGTGATCCCTTCTGTCAGATGAATGAAGAATTTGGTTAGAAAACGATGGCGTTTGTTAATAAGACAGAGTAGGACAGGGTTATTTAAGACAGAGGATCTGCTCTCGTTTTCATTGGGTATCAGCAAGTGGTATATTTACCAAGGTAGAATTGAAAATTAAAAAAAAATAAAGGACTAAATTGAAAAAAATAAAATCCATCTTATTCTCACCAACCCTAGCTTCATTCCTTACCCTATTACACTCACAGGAAAACCGACATAAAAGAGAGGACTAGGAGAGTGAAGAGAGAAAACAGCCACCAACGTCTCTAGAGTCTAGGACCTCCACTTCTTGTTTTCAACAGTCCAACCTCCAACTCCTCTGATCAACTCTCACCTGCATCTCCAGCTCCTCCAATCTACCCTTCCCTGCATTGCTAGTTGCTGCTATTGTGCTATGTTGCATCGCCAGCCCTCACTGTCGCCATCAACTGTTACTTGACCCACTTCACTTCGGCTTTATATATATCCGCATGTTGCCACTTATAATTTTAAAATGATGCCGCCCGACTAAACTAATCTATTGGACCTTGGGCTTAACATATCCGCTAGGATGAAAAAAGTGTTTCTTTTTCTAGCTATTTAATCGGTTTACGCCCACGCATAATCTCCAAATACAATATATATTTTATATAATCAAATCTTTTTATGGTATTTCTTTTCAAAATTAAATATTTTTTAAAAACTTTTGTTTTCTAACTATTAAATTAGAGCATGAAACTTACTTGAAATATAAAAACTGATACTAAAATAAATATATTATACTTTTTTATTTATCGGCATAAATATTTAAGATAATGTTAAAATTAATAAATAATAAGTAATTGATATTTAAATATTAGCTAAATAAGTTTTGATAAAAATTTTAATGAGTTCTATTCAAAAAAATTAGATGATTTACATGTTTTATTTACTAGAAAGTTAAAAATTAATATTAAAAGTTAAATTCTAAATACTAAAAATTCTAAAATATAAATCTGTGATGAAAATGCACCTAATCTACTGAGTTTATGATTTTTTAAAGTTAAAATGAATTGATAAATGGATATCAAAAGGATTGTAAAGAGTACAAAGATAAGTAATATCAATTCTATAATGAATCTAAGTAACATTCACATCCTTAATGATGTAAAAGCTAAGTACTAAGAAAATAACTTAGTTTTTGTTTAATACAATTTAAAGCTTTATGAAGGTATGATATTAATAAAATAAGTAGTTCTATAAATTTAAATTGTCTTGACCATATCAATCTTTTAGTGGATTAAGTTTAAGAGAAACCAAATTTGATAAATAAGAGTGATATGAAAGAAAATCTTAAATGCGAAAGAATTGATGTTTTATTTGGTGCATTAAATTTAAATAATGATAGTAATAAGAATTTTGTACAAAATAAAAATTAGGATCAATGCGATTTGAGCGAATATTTGATTGAATAATATTTCAAATTTTTTCATTTCATCTCTTTTCTTTTAATTTCACTTGTATTTGATGCATATGTTTAATTTTGTATATGTAATATAAATATGAATTTTTTAACTGTAAATACTTTTATTTCAATCTTCACTTCTACGTCGTTGTATATCTCGAAACTAACTTTTGTTATAATATTTGTGAAGTCATAAACTTTTATTATTCTTACTACTTAATGTTTTGACGTAAATTTTTTTATTATATGATATAAATTATAATATTTTAAGTACTTTGCATTATTTATAGTTTTATATATGTATTATGAATAAATAATATTTTTCTTATATTAATTACGGTTATTATTTATATGTGAAAAATATAAAAAGTAATATTAATATAAATAAAAAGATAGCTGTTATTTCTAATTTATATTATTATAATTTTTAGAGACAAAGTTGATATAAAATTTAAAAATTATATAGCACAATATATTGAGAGATTATTTTATAATTTTAAAAAAATTAGAAAATATTTTATAATCTTAAAAATTATTTAAAATGTGGCATTATTAAAAGTTTGATCTTCTATCCTATTCAGTTTAGAGCCAATAAAAAAACAAAAAACTAATTATGAGTAGTGGTTGGATTGGTCGTCCCAAGCCCAGGCTCAGGCATAGACAGCCCGTTCATAGATGGTAATCTCCCATTATTAAATGGAGACCTAAATCTTCCAGGTATTTACTATATAAGTGCACTATTTCTTAATGAGGCAGGTACGACTTTAGAACCCTCGTATTTTCTTTATTCCTAGCCACCAAAATCTTTACAAAAAGACTAACTTGAGCGTCGGAGGGGTCTACTGGCAGTCAACCCCCGATGTGCCTTTACTGTTTTGCAGTTATTCCTCCGTAGAAGTCAAACGAATTCATAAATTCAAGTAACAACGCCTAACCCCATCAAAATCAAATAGAACCAAGTAAACATTGTACATGTTTGTATCAAGAACACAACGTAACAAACAACAGTTCCTTGGTAACATGACTCAGTGATTTCAATTGATCTTTCCCCCATCGACTATTTTCTTTAAATCATGCTATTGTTATGTTACAATTCTCTGTGAAGTGTTTATAATAAGTAAAACAAATCATTTATGATATTGAAAATTGATGGTAACTTCATATTTACAGACCATAAGACGTCTGTTTGGGAGTTGAAATTAAGATGTTTATGACTGTATTCTTGGCTTGCAGCTGCTTCTAAAACGTTCACGCCCGGATAAAAGCGTAGTTAGTATTCGAGTGTTGGGCGAATTGAAATTCACACTTGGAACAGAAGCATTCCATTGTGTCCACCGTTAAAAGTCTCTACGCGGTACGCACCTATTTCGTCCTTTTTCCGGGCCTTGTAAGTTGTCATGATATGATTTTGTTCCGACCAAGAACATCACAAAAAGAGACGTAACAAAAATTTTGTTTCGGTGAAACTGGACTGGGGCCAGCGCAGCCGACAAAACTGCAAAACCCCATTTTCCAGTGAATGTCATTAGTGGCCTAGTGGGTCCTGGAACTCACGAGATTTCAAATTCATGTTACATGTTTTTTCACTTTTTAACCAAAAATGTTACATATATCCAAGAATTTTTAAAATTAAAGATAAAAAGCAAATGTTTTATTCACCCCAAGCTTCAAATTCATTGCAAGAAGTAGCAAGAAGCTTTGATGACTTCCCAATCACACAGCTTCAATTCGTCAAAATGGTTCAGAATTGGGGACTTGACCCTTCTGGATATAAGCTCATAAGCCGTACAGATCCAAAACATCAAACCTATAAGCACTAGACTATTGTCCGGCTCAATTAGGCTAAAAAGAATAACGGTAAAGGAAGGAAATAGTACAAGATATGATTAAATAACTACCCAAATGTAGAGCTAGAAAGGCATCTACTTGGCGTTGCCATTGGCTAACTTTGCTTCTTGTGCCGCTGCAGGTTTTCCCTGAGAAGAGTTGAGTTCATCCCAAGCTTCAATCCAAGTAACCATAGCATCCGCTAACTTGTTGAAGTAAGGGTCTACCTTGCCAAGTTTTTCCTTCACTTGCTTAGACAGTTCCAAGTAGCATTGCTGAACAGTGGTGCATTCCTTGGGAAAGACTGTTGACTGGAAAAATGGGATTATCTCTTCCTGCCAGAAGATCCCCTTATACTCCTTTTTCAGGTTGACAAAAGGGTTGCTTGCTTTGCTATGCCAGATGTACGGCAACCCTGTCTTAACACCCCATCCCATATGATCACATATGACCTAAAAGTCATGAACATTCGAAGTTCCATCATTTAAGCACGACAAAATTCAGGTTTCAATCCTACCAATTAGTAGAAGCATTATCTATCCCATGAAAGGGAAAATCATTTGATTCATAATACTGATTAAACATAATGGAGAGTTGTTCTTTGCATGAACTTTGTGATAATTAAACAGTTGAGGTAAACACGAGGATTATTGAAGAAAATGTACCTTCATGCACCACCCAGCCCACATATCGTCGTAGCGTCCAATTGGCTGGCCATCACCCATGAGACCAAAGTACATTGCAGGTCCAATCAACTCACGGTCAAATGCCAGATTCATGCCACACATAGGGAACAAGGTTCCCTTGGGAATTGTCAGAACAGCATCAACATACCTGGGAAAAGTAAAATAAGGTGAAACTAATGAGCAAAGTGCTATGGAATCCTTCATGATTATGAATTCTCACGTTTCTAGATCCCAATACCTTGTATTTCTCTCCTTAGGCTTCACAAGTTGGGTGGGAGCATCATAATCAGGGATGTTGAGCCAGAGACCATGAGAAACAGCAGTAGTGACACCCTCTCGGAGGCTGAAAGGATATCCACGTACAAAGTCTACACCTTCTCTGAATGGATCGTAAAGAGTATTGAAGAAATATGGAGTTGACGGACTTAGCAGGTTCTTTATATGCTGTTCCAATGCATTGATCTCTTTGCCTGACGGATCTTTGGCAACCTGCAGTGAACAAAGATTTCTGAGGATAAACAAAAAGTGGAGCTAAATTTACTAAAGAACAAGTGTTGACCATTATCCAACACTTATTCTTTGAACTTTCTTATCAGTTAGCTCCATTAAGAACTATGATTTAAACAAGTGGTACCATCAGATCTGGCATCACGCTTTCCTCAAAAGAAGAAAAGAAGAGTAAAATACTGTCCAAGTGACTAACTCATTGGTTTTGTGAGCAGCCGTTCTGTTGTCAGTTTCTCTACCATGTTAATGAGACACTATCAGAGGCTTTCCGTTAGGTTCTTAAATACTCGACAATGTCATAAATATCTTGAATGATGCTATTGTTTGAAATCTTTTTTGACAGTTCGTAACTTGTTTCAGTTTCCAGAACAAAGTCAAAAGAATGCTAAGTTTGAAACAAGAGAACCATTATCAATGTGGTAAAGAAACAATTCCATACTTGCCTCAAGCAACATCTACAACTTTAATGATATAAAAAGTACAACTCGGAACTTCAAATTACGAGCCATGCGCATAAACACAAACTAAAGATCACACGGACTCCCAAAAAGCACGTCGAATCCCCTAAATCTTCTGATATGAATGGAGCATAAAAAAACAAAACACATCAAGTTAGAAGAGAAAAAGTTAAATGATCAAAGTTCAAATCTTTCCAATTACAGTAAACCACCACACGCGGGGGACGGGTTCTTTGACTTCATTCCAGAATCAAACACAATTAGATCCAAAAACGTCTTAAAAGAAGAGAATTCCTGAAAAGAGGAGTCATGAATCGGGTGATCCGGAAAGAGGGAGTGGGAGAATAAGATCTTACAAAGCAATCGTCATCAATGGTGAAGACATACTTCTTCTTAGAGATCATGTAGCCAAAGCAGCGACAAGCAGAGTCCTTGAAGGAAATGCAAGAGGCCTTAGGACCCAAAATCCTGTTGATATCATTCCTGTTGTAGAGTTCATAATCAAAGCCCTCGGGGACTTTGATGGTCTTTGTTGGGTCACCATCTTGTACTATGATCAAGTGATATGGCTCAAAAAATGGTCTCCACATATCCAAAAAATCGAGGTTTCGAATTGTGGGTATCACTATATCGAGCTCATCTTTCAACAGGGGAATAGGTTTGATCGACGATCCTGCCATTGTTGGAAGATTGAGCAACAAATTGGCAGAATCTGATATACAAAGGAGAGTTTGTTCGTGACTCTGGGCTGTTGTGCGTCAGTCTAATATATAGAAGTGTTGAGGGGTAAATGTGGAATAAAAAGTAGCTTGTTTTTAACATTTTAGGTCTTTCCGATTACGAAAGGAGTGAAAGAAACAGAAAGATGAGACTAAAAGCCCGACTGCCAGAGTGCTTGATCAGTTCTTTTTTGAATTTGAACCTAAAGAGGGGCATAACAGTTTCGACATCTTTTACGGATTCTACTAAAGTCTGAAAAGTGAACTGAAGGTCAATTTACTTTTATACTTGAATTTTTCTTGAGTTAAGATATTGTATGTTATTGTTAAAAAAAAAAAAAGATATTACATTTTCAATCAAATAGCTTATGAGGGGCTTTTTAATTTAAGTGAAATTACGGGTTGAAATCGTATTTATATAAGCAGTGTTTAAAAACTTGAGATTAAACTTTTATTTTTTTAAGGGAATTACCTAGTTTAAGTGAAAATTAATTTAAGTGTAAAATAGCTTAAAATTATTTTTTTATAATTAAAACTCTCTTAAAATACCTCGTGGAAATTTAAAAAAAAAACTTCGATAGTATATTAATTTGAAATAGAGATTATGCATATACAATCTTTCTAACTTCCTCTCTGCTTTTGTGTTTAGTTTTTTTTGGGAGATCTTAAATCTACGCAAGTTTATACAGGAAAACTAATAGGATACTTGCGGAAACAATTTTGGATACCTCGTTTAAGATTAACACACCAGAGGCTTGAGTTTCGTTCGAGGCTTTTTTTTTTTATGCGTTAAGGTTGAGATAAAAGAAGTTTTATTCCTTTATGTAATGGACGCCTTGTTCAGTGAGTCCTCTGTAAGCAGAAAAGGTGAAATAAAAAACAAAAATTTCCCAGACTACGGTTGCAGATTCTATCCTGAAAGTGTATTTACCAAGAAAATGAAAGAATAAGGATATGAACTGTAGAGACGAGAGAGTGTCAGCAGGCTGCCAGCTAACTCCTTTGTCACCGACACTCTTGAATGTTTTTAGCAATGAGGGTAGGGAAATGAGACCCACCACTAGTTCGTACTCTTATAGCAATTTGCTCTAGAATTCAGACAACGTTTTTTTTTTCCCCAATTCTGTCGGAAATGGAAAGTAGGGATATTTTTTTTTGAAACGGAAAAGTAGGGATATTAAACCAGAGTTAATTTCCAAAAAAAAAATTGTTTTACTGGAGTAAATGTCAAGGGCAGAAAATATTACATTCCTAAACTATTGGGTTAAACGAGTGTTATCATCTTGTTCCAAATAAGGATGACAGTTTCTCACAACAAATTTCGGCTTTTTGTACTATATTGCGATTCGTTTAGACATTTTGGCATATGTTGGGAAATAAGAACAAGACAAATTTTTTTAAAAAAGTTAAGATTACTTTAAATTTCTCATACGTTACTCACAGGTATAACTTGATTACATTATTTAACATTTTTATGTGTAACTGAATAAGTTCTTAAATATAAATTATAACTTTAAATTGTACTTAAAGATTAAATAAATTAGGCTTTTTTAATTAATTTTTTAATTAAATAATTTATATATATTGATCAAGATTGACATCTAGCAACGCATCATCATTATCTAAATGTTATGAATGTCAAAATAATTTTTACTAATCTTTTTATGCATTATTTTTTATATAATTCAATCATTTTACCAAATAAAATTTTGATTAGACATAAAGTATAAATTAATATATACTCTAGTTGAATTCAATCATATTTTGAATTCAACCATATTAGTTCTCTAGTTAATTAATAATTGATTTTAGTTATTAATAATTTATTTTGTTAATAACTTTTTAAAACTATTTTGAAAGTGTCATTTCATCATGATTAAAGATTTCTTAAATCAATATTAATTGAAAATAATAGAGCATTCTCTGTAATCACCTTAGTATGATGAATCTTATATTAATAATTCAACTATCTCTATATAATTTATTCTACATCTAAGGTCATTTTTAACGTTTTATAGGCCCTGAGTAAAGTAAAAAAAAAGTCCGCTATGTTGCTCTCCAATCTTGACCATCATAAAAAAACAAAATGAAGCAGAATAGGAACTTTTTTTGTTGTTTATTTTGTTCTTCATAAGAGTGCGTCTTCGGTAGGTGCCTTTCTGCCTTTGCCCAAGGCCAGGCTTAACTATATCCAATGACTAACAATTGAGTAAACCTTGATTAGGATGTGTTATAACTAGTACTGAAAAATATAAATTCTTATATGAAATACTTTGAAGATCACAAGTCAAAGGATTACTTATACAATCATCACCTACAGGAATACAAGTAATATTGCAAATGAAATTCTTATGTTAGGTTAGTTCAATGAATTGTTTTCTAATAAGCATCCATATATTTGTTTGAATATCCTCTTACAAAACTAGGAACAATTTAAGGATAATATATAAATATAATATGAATATTATAATTATGATTTCATTATAATTTCATTTAGAGTAAGTTTTTCTCATAGACTTTATCTTATACATAAGTTAAATTAACGAATATATATTAGATAAAAAATGTCTTTAAATAATTATGTCATGAAACTGTAATCAATCGATTGATAGTAGGATATAAACCAATAACATATTCTAGGGGAGGATAACAAGTTTTTAATTAAAACAGAAAAAAAGCAATAGAAGATTTATATATATAGGTAGATACAAAATGAAGTTGACTTGTCATAGAAGAATATGGAAAGCCAACATAGTAGAATTATGTTATATAAACAATAATAACTGAAGTAAACTTAATATTTATATGTAAGGGGTCTAACTAATTAATAATATAAGTTTACTATTTATTGTAATTTCATAATTTCCTAATTTGTTCTATAGTAAGAGATGATAAATAATATCTTTGTTGAGAAAATATATAGCAAAATAGAAAATAATAGGATAAAATAAAAAAAAAATACAAGAAGTTTTTAATGAGATTCGATCATTTGGATGTGCTTACAACCTTAAGAGTTAAGAGCAATTAATTCATTATTGAATAATTAGGATGGTAGTTACTTATATTAGGTTTGTAATACATACATACATATACAAGGCTATTTAAATATAATTGTACTAGTTAGGATCTGCATACATAAATATATACATACATACATACATACTAAACTCATAAAAGAATTCTAAATCTATTAGAGTTATGTTTAAAATAAGATTGGTTTGATAAGAGGCTATTTAAATATAATTGTACTAGTTAGGGTCTGCATACATACATACACACATAATATGTATGTATGAGTTTAAAATCTACTAAATAAGGTTGTTCATCATAAGTTCGAGCTAAGATATTATTTTTTCCTCATACATAGGCATGATCTCAGTCATGCTCGTGTCCTAAACTATGCATCCTTCTATTTCGTTGTACCTAAACTATGATCGTGTTTCAAGTCATGGATCTCTTTATTTTTCTACACGTTTGGATACGACATATGACACGACTATTTCCTAGACTATATCTACCACAAATAAACCTCCATACCAACGTACCCATTTCTTTAACCCTATATTCACATTTGATCTCTAAATAGGAATATGCCCTTGGACATGCCCATGTTATAGGTCCTATTCACTTAAAAACTTTCAAGAAATGCCCATTTTCTTTTTCAAAACAGTCCAAACTACACATATGTATACGAGCCATACACAATAATCATCAACTTAGTGAATATACTCTAGATATGTTAGGTAGTATCCATGTCTAATATCAAGGGACATTAATCATGTCTAAGAAAATTTTGAACTTATTTATATTAACTAGCTTTATAAACATGTTAGTTGCATTTGTCATAGTGTGAACCTTTCCTAACAAGACATGTCTAGATGCGATTAACTCTCTAATGAAACCTCACTTTTACGTGCTTAATCCTTCAATGATGCAATTGATTATTTACTAAATAAATGGAATCTTAACTATCGCAATGTATTCAAATTCCACCTTAATCGATTCCCACCTCTTTCGTTAACCCTTAGTCATAATGCTTCCACTGTCATATACTCTACTTCAATTGTTGACAATGCTACCATATATCATAATTATGATTTCATTATACTTTCATTTAGAGTAAGTTTATCTTATAGACTTTATCTTATACATAAGTTAAATTAACTAATATATATAAGATAAAAAATGTCTTTAAATAATTATATCATGAAACTATAACCAATCGATTGACAGTAGGATATAGACCAATAACATATTCTAGGTGGAGGATAATAAGTTTTTAAACAAAACATAAAGAAAAGGCAATAGAAGATTTAAATATATAGGTATATACAAAATGAAGTTGACTTGTCATAAAAGAATATGGAAAGCCAACATAGTAGAATTATGTTATATAAACAATAATAACTGAAGTAAACTTAATATTTATATGT
>JANZLC010000003.1:17941280-17965033 GCA_026413385.1 Erythroxylum gracilipes
TACTTATTACGCAAGTATTAAAAACTCTTACAAACGAGATTTACATTAGTTCTTTTACAACGAACAAAGTCTTGTTAAAAACGAAATTTTTCAAAAAGGGGTTAATCAAAAAGTTATCACAATTTAACCCCCCCTTCTTGTACATCTTGATATTGTTATTAAACATTATATTAACGTGTGATTCACTTCATTGGATGTGCTTACAACCTTAAGAGTTAAGAGCAATTAATTCTTTATTGAATAATTATAATGATAGTTACTTATATTAGGTTTGTAATACATACATACATACATACATACCTATACAAGGTTATTTAAATATAATTGTACTAGTTAGGGTTTGCATTCTTATCAAACCAATCTTATTCTAATAAATTTAGCATTCTTTTATGAGTTTAAAATCTACTAAATAAGGTCGTTCATCATAAGTACGAGCTAAGATATTATTTTTCCTCATACATAGGCATGAGCTCAGTCATGCTCGTGACCTAAACTATGCATCCTTCTATTTCTTTGTACCTAAACTATGATCGTGTTTCAAGTCATGGATCTATTTATTTTTCTACATATTTGGATACGACATATGACACGACTATTTCCTAGACTATATCTACCACAAATAAACCTCCATCATACCAACATACCCTCTTCTTCGACCCGACGTTCGCATTTGGTTTCTAAATGGGAATATCTGCTGGGACATGCCTATGTTATAGGTCCTATTAACTTAAAAACTTTCAAAAAATGCCCATTTTCTTTTTCAAAACACTCCAAACTACACATATGTATACGAGCTATATACAATAATCTCTATATATGTTAGGTTGTATCCATATCTAATATCAGGGGACATTAATCAAGTCTAAGAAAATTTTGAACTTATTTATATTAACTAGCTTTATCAACATGTTAGTTGCACTTTTCATAGTGTGAACCTTTCCTAATAAGACATGTCTAGATGCGATTAACTCTCTAATGAAACCTCACTTTTAGGTGCTTAATCCTTCAGTGATGTAATTGATTATTTACCAAATAAATGGAACCTTAACTATCACAATGTATTCAAATTCCACCTTAATCGATTCCCACCTCCTTAGTTAACCTTTAGTCATAATGCTTTTTTAGTAATCTCATCCACTGTCATATACTATACTTCAATTGTTGACAATGCTACCATGTATCGTAAAATTTATTGCTAATAAATAAGCCCTCTTGCAAGTAAAAACATATTCTATAGAAGGCTCATGTTATCTAAATCTCCAACATAGTTTGAATTCACATATTTGAAAACCAAAAGATCACCTTGTTAATTGATAAACATAATTCCATGGTTTGACGACATACCCCTCAAATACCTAAATATCTATTTGGCTATTTTCTAGTAATGTTTTCAAGTTTTGATATGTACGTACTGACCTGATTAACAATGTAAGATCACACATCAGTTAGGAAGGAGAGCGAAGCACGCCTTATAAGGGTGTGGATACCTTTCTCTTACAGACGCGTTTTTCATGCCCTAACGCACTGAATCTTATCAGAACTCCGAAGTTAAACATGCTAGGACTAGAGCAATATCAGGATTGGTGACCTCCTGGGAAGTCCTGTGGAAAAACAAAACCGTGAGGATATGGACCACGAGCCACTTAAAAAGGCCCAAAGGGTGTGGACCACGAGCCACTTAAAAAGGCCCAAAGAGGACAATATCTGCAAGCGGGTGGTCTGAATTGTTACAATTGGTATCAGAGTCAGTACCCGACCCATTGTGCCAGCGAGGATGCTGGGCCTCCTAAGGGGTGGATTGTAAGATCCCACATCAGTTGGGAAGGAGAACGAAGTACCTTTTATAAGGGTGTGAATACCTTCCCT
The DNA here is from genome assembly GCA_026413385.1 of Erythroxylum gracilipes. Lineage (NCBI taxonomy): Eukaryota > Viridiplantae > Streptophyta > Magnoliopsida > Malpighiales > Erythroxylaceae > Erythroxylum > Erythroxylum gracilipes. The sequence goes on from JANZLC010000003.1 coordinate 17,943,147, forward strand.
TTGCAGACGCGTTTTTCATGCTCTAACGCACCGGATTCTATCAGAACTTCAAAGTTAAACGTGCTAGGACCAAAGCAGTACCAGGATGGGTGACCTTCTGGAAAGTCCTGTGGAACAACAAAACCGCGAGGGTGTGGACCACAAGCCACTTAAAAAGGCCCAACGGGTGTAGATCACGAGCCACTTAAAAAGGTCTAATAGGTGTGGACCACGAGCTACTTAAAAAGGCCCAAAATGGACAATATCTGCAAGTGGGTGGTCTAGGCTGTTACAAACAACGTGCCCTAAATCTTTCTTGGTACAAACCATTACATACATTAAACCTCCAACAAGATTATCATATGGTACCTTAGATATATCATCAAATTTTATATCTATTTCTGGCGTTAATCTAGGAAAATCCAAAAATAATTTGCTGATGGAGTAATCTTGTGTTTAGTCTTGCTCATTCCAAATATGCCCAATACCCAAAGACAGAGCTACATGGGGCCCAGTAGTGCACTGGGACCCCAAGATCTTTTTAAAAAATTATTTTTAATATATATATATAGGACAGAGTTATTTAGGAGTTAGTGGTACATTGGGCCCCCAAGATCTTTTAAAAAAATTATTTTAAATATATATAAGGACAGAGTTATTTAGGGGTTAGTGGTATACTAGGCCCTCCAAAATTTAAAAAAATTAATATTTGGGCCCTCTTATATTAAATTTCTGGCTCCATCACTGCCAATACCATCTCAATGTAGTTAGATTAAGATAACCACAATTTCCCAAAGCTTTTATCTATTTAGATCTCCACCTGTAACAATTTCCTAAAGCTTTTTATCCAATTAGTTCTCCACTCATAATATGTTTTTAGCGTAACCTAATTCCTTTATCTCAAATTCCTTTTGTAACATGGTCTTTAGTTAGTCACATCATGAATACTCTTTACAATAATCAATATATCATCTACATATAGTAGTAAAAAATAAATAATCCATTGTAAGGCTCTTAACATATTCATAACAATGTTAGTCATATTCCTCGTAGATAATTTGGATTATATAGGAATTAAACCTTTTATACCAATATCATAGAGTTAAACCTTTTATATCAGCCAAAAATTTTAAAATATAATATATGATTTATAATATGATTAAGTTAATATAAATTTTAGGCAATGTTTAAAATTATAGATTACTTTCGTTAGGGAACATGAGGTTTGGGAGGGAAAGCTACAACTTGATTCATAATTGCACGTAGTTTTCATGTACACCCCTTACTATTAATGAATTATAGCATTTGAATGATGTCTTTGACAACTCTTAAACGTGAAATGCTTCACATGTCACACGCCCTGCTTCACTTGCCTTCGTATTTCCATCTTATGATATGATTTGTGCCCTTTAAAATATGTATCGTCCCTTCTACATGAGTTTGGTCGCTAAACATCACTTTCTTACATGGAAAATGTGACTTCAGCATGCATCTGATGTTGAACCGCATTCAAATCTCAGGTCTTGAATTTAGTATGTTGTCAGTATAATTTCGCTTTTGGTTTATAAAGTAGAGAGTGAACTGCACAACATTCCTGCTAGTTTATGAACGCACGTTAATTTCTCCACCTACTTAAAAATGTCATTAAATATTGATGATTTTGACGTTTTATCTAGTTATTTGTTTACCCAACCTAAATCTTTATACTAAAGGTCACTTTGAGAGTAATGAAATTTTCAAAACGTTTTTGACCATATTGGCTAAAATTGTAAAATACAAACTGCTAGTAACTGTGGATGCCGTCAGGCTAAAGTCTTGTAAAATTGATTCACATACACATTTAACTGTGGCTCCTCTAAGTTGTTTAAATTTGTTTGTCTAATGCTTTTCTACCAAACCTGTAAATGGATTCGTTTCATTAAAAAAGATGATTCTGATTCTGAACATATAATAAAACTTTTAGCTGGTGGGTTTAGTTAATGCAAGCTTTTCCCATTTGAAGATAACGGGCATATCGAAACAAAAAATAAATAATAAAAAGGGATTTCAGATATGACATCATATCAAACTGAGTCTTAAATTGAACAATGTATTGTAGTAGTTATGATTGAGTAGATTTTAAGTTTCATATCTTGTATACTGTTGATAAATAAAGTTTGCTTATAAGAAAACATCAACAATATGGAAGGCTTTAACAAAGAGTTCAGATCTTCTGTCTAATATTATTCTATCTTATTCTGTCTCATAGAATCTCAGCTTTTTTTTTTGCGAGACCTATACGAGACCTACGTGAGACCCACATAAATAAAAGGCTGAGATTTATTAGACACAATAAAATACTATAATATTAGACAGAAGATTTGAACTCCCCAACAAAGGTTTTCCAAAGAGCTAGATGGAAGTTTAGAAGAATTAAACGTAGCACTTTGAGGCTGTACTGGGTCCTTAGCGAGTTCATGGGCTTTGATCTTTATTACATGGAAAGGATGCCAAAAAGCAGGTCTTTTGGAGAATGAGACCCAAAAGTTTTCTTTGCCTCGGGTCCAATAGACAGGAAAAAGCTGCAACAAACCAAATTAATGCTACTTGTGGCTTAAAACAGTTCCTATTGTAGCATAATCATTAATCGGACATACTTCTATGAAGACACTCCAGCAATTGAGTTATCTGGGAGATGAACTCAATAGCAATTGGTTGCCAAATCGTCTGTTTATTCATAAATTGGTAATTTCTTAAAGATCTATGGAGTCATGAAACCAAAATGTGTACATTGGTCAAAGAAGAGCTCTTAAAGTTATCACTGATGGCATTAATTCAGGAATTTAGACACTTTTATATGCAGACCTTTTGGAGCTTTAACTCTAGGGAACTTCAGAATTTCTTCTCCTCCAACTTCCTCCCAACTGCCAATTTTGAAAAAGTATGATTCACAAATACTACAAAAGAGAAGAATACTAATGAGAAAAATCTTGTGTAGCTAACCTGTATTTCGTCAGAAAATAATGAAGAAAAATGGCAATCTTGACTATGCCCAATTCCTTTCCAGGACACAGCCTGGTTCCTCCCCCGAACAGGAAGCAATAGTCGTGAGACTCCAATTTTTTATCCTGTCGTGATACCATATTTCAGCTTTAAATCTGATAAGCATGTACAAGAGAACTCACTATTCGACCCAGTGGCTCAGAATGAGAGCATATCAAAAATATTTTTTTATTATTAATAGTCTTTTTGATTAACCCCAAAAAAATAAAAAAAACCCCCAAAAACTAGATCTACAAGTCACGTACCTCCAACCATCTCCATGGATTAAAGGTGAAAGGGTCTGGATAGAGGAAGAGGTCATAGTTAATCTCCCTTGTATAAACATATATTCTCCATCCTTTTGGAATGATAAATCCTGAAAAAATCAATCCAAGTCTCAGCTTTTTGCTACAACGCTCAAACTTGATTTGTTAGTAGCAGCAAGAAATATGTTAACGTACCGTCCAAATCAATATCTTCCATTGTTTTCCTCAGTACTCCATTAACAACTGTAGCCAATCTTGAAGTTTCAAAGATTACCTGCACCATTGCAATCATTAACATGTTTAGATATTACCAATATTCTTAAACGGAAAAGCTTCAAAACCATGTGCTGATCCTATTTAAACTTACAGCGCGCGTAATCCTCATGGACTTGTAGTCATCCCAGTCAATCGGGTCATATTCATTTTTGCTTTTTCGGATGGCATGATGCTCTTTCTGGTTGTATTCAGAAAAGTCGTTAGCGTTCTCGAGCAGGTACGATGACGATACAGTTTGTGAAACTTGAAGGTCAGTAAATATGACTCACTCTGATTTCTAGAAGTGCTCTAGGATGGTCATATAGATACTTGAGGGCCATCATTGTTGTAGTTGACACCGTTTCATATCCTGAGTACAGGATTGTAACGACTTGCTCGTATATTTGGAGATCGGTCAACCGGTATTTACCATCCTGATTCATGAGATCGCCAAGAATGTCACTTTGAACTTTTGGAGAAGCTCTTCTTGAATCAACAAGTTGTTTCAAGAACTTCATTACTTCTTTTCTTCCCTGTAAAGGAAGTCAGCTCCATATGAAGTTTTCTGAAATTTGTTTTATTTAAACGAAAAGATGGCAAATGTTCTGTCAGGATTAGAGATTAAGTTTTCAATGAAAAACCTGTAAGCCCTTGTGGTAGATTGTGCCTGGAATGTTGATTGGCAGAGACAAGACACCTGCCACCAGTTTATCAAACGACCTTTTGAAGTTCTTTTTAACCAAATTTGATTGATCTTTACCGAGAATCTGGTCGAGCGCCACTACAAATGCCATCTGGAGTGAACATAAAATAGAAGAAAATGGAAGGGTTACAAAAAAAAAAAAAAAAAAAGATTGAAAAAATCCTGTAAATTTAGAGCATATGTTTTCTCTTTGCAATTGTTCATCTTTATTTGTTTAAACGTCACTGTCATTGGGCCATTGATGAAATCTAGTGCACATCAAATGTGTGACCTAGAGCTACCTATCATCTCTTTGGATGGTTGCACTTCTTCCACAGTAGGTGATTCTTGCTGGCATTGGCCATGAAAACTAGTTGTGACTCATACTAGAGACAATAGAGATCGGCAAGGCATAGTTTCATGTATTCTTTTCCTTTCAAATTGTTTTCTGCTCTTTTGTCCTGATTGCAGCTATAAAGATAGAACATATGATAGAGACATCAAAACAGTGAAATAGATTGTTTTGCATTCCCATGAGGACTAGGACTTGTAAACTACAGGAGACAGGAACACAGACTGAGACATCTAAACTTGAGTTTTGGAATCAATACCTCTTCAGTTTTTTCCTGGATATCAATGGTTTTCTCTTCCCAGTTTGCAGTAAATGATCTCATAGACTTGTCTACCTTCATCAACAGATCGTCTTTGATTACTGAAGGGCCAACAAGAGATAAGAGTGACCCTCGAAGGTACTTGTGGGCAGAACCATGAACTGCTGCAATGTTGGCTGCGCCTAGTACGTCCAAGGTAGACTGTGGATAGCCAGGAACAAGTCCTTTCGATTCATTCATAAGAATGAATCTGTTGAGCTTCGGATCCATGGAAATAACTGTAGGAGAGCCCAATATGTGTGTCTGGAAGAAACTTCCATATCTGTCAGGAACAGGCAATCGTATAACAATTATCACATACTCTCTACCATTTAAGTTTTACCTATAATTAGAACTATACCGCTTAAAACAAACAGGCAAGGAAGATGAATGTTAAGACTAAGAGATAGGCATGGTGCATTTTTATGTTGTCTCATAGGAGACTTCTATTACTGTCGAACCTGAGATAGAACTGTCATCTCCCTGTAAAATGAGTAGTCTGCTTTTCCAATGGAACTGCTGTTTTTTTCCAAATGTAATAAATACTTGGTAGGCTCCAAAAAGAATTTTCTTTGCTACGGAGTCAACTTTTCTGTTTATAAAAGAAAATTCATTTTATACCTCAACTGGTCATCATACAGTATAAAGAACTGACAGAAGCTGAAGTGCTCTCTTCTTGTTTTCTAGGCTACTTTAATTTAATAGCGATAGTAATTCAAAAGCACTTGTTTTAGTGAACAAGAAACCATTTTTGCATGTCAATCAACTCTACTGTAAAGAGTTGGGAAGTACCAAACGCTAAATAGAGAAACCATATCCACCATGAAAGAGCTGGAAACTTGAAGGCTGAAAGTAAGAAGATAACGTTCTAACAAGAGAGAACAAGTAAAAGGAAAACAATACACCAAAGAAAAGTATCCATACCTCGCTCTTCGTCTCTTCATGAAATCGGGTCCATGCTTGAGAAATTCTATTGTCTCGCCAAAAACTGGCCACCCCATTGTTCCTGGAGGCAGCCCTTTTCTTCTATACCTCATGTCGTTCCATTTCAAGATCAGAGCAAAGAAGATACAGAGACCTGAAACCAGGCCACAAGCCAACAACCCGAACGCAGACATTGACGAGCTGGCTCACTTTCAGTGAATTGCAGTGGTTTCTTCAGTGCTTTGTTAGACTTTATAGGCCTGCTAGGGGTGATGTATTGAGGAAGTGGAGAGGCAGACAAATGCTAAATAGGCGAGACCATGCGCCAAACTGGAGAGCTATTGCTGTCAAATTTTAGCAACAAATAATCTGAACGATATTTCAATTTGTTTTTTCGATATTGTTTAATTTGACTGAAGAACTGAAAGTCTAATTAATGTCTTACTTTTGTATGCTGTTGTGCAATTTCATGTGATGAAATGTAATTTATGATTTTGGTCAAATCTCTGGACACATATCCTTGGGAAAATGTGATTCGAGTTACTAAACATGACAGAATTGTAGATTTTATGACAATTATAAATTAATGAATTCTGTTAGGAGGCTTATTTCCTTCAATGATTATCTAGACATTACTCATTCTCCTTGAACCGGTTAAAACATCAGGTTTGTTTTGTGTCTAGATAAATATAATGCATTATCCTTAAAACACTGAAAAAAGCTAATTTCATGTTCGAACTTTCTCGTCAATCAAGATTTACATGTTGCTGATTCTATTAGAGGATGAGAGGTAAGAGCCTATAATACTCTCATAACGGTTTCCGATAAACTCAACTGAAAATAATAGTCTAATTAACAACTTATTTTTACTTAAGTATACATTTGATTTTTGACGATAATCCCTAATTAGTACTATTCTGGTAAACAACTTGTTTTACTTAATTTAACTTATTGAAGTTTATGCATTGTTCTCACGTTATATATAAATATTGTTTTTATAGGTTAACTAGTGAGAATTCATAACTATATTATGCTTTCCAAAAACATACATGCGTATGTAAATAGGAAAAGGACTCTCGTCTAAGTCAATTATGGGAACAGTTAAGTTGAAAGTATTATTTTACAAATTCAAGATATTTTCCCTTTCTTGACAAAAGACTTCAAGTATCCATTGATAATATCAACTCAAGCAAACAATTCTCTCTTAAGTGTTAATTTAAAATAGATAATTTTTGCTTAAACTCTTTACTTGCGTTATTAACCTAATTACTAACATCATTTAATGAACTGCATTCTTGTTTTTTTTTAACTCTCTATAACTTATGCTCACCACATTCCTTTATTTATATAAATAATTGATATTAATTATATGATTTAAATTAGTCATTAATGATAAAATGTAGTCATTTATAATTAATTTTAACTAAATAAATATAAATTATAAATTAATGATAAGGTGTACTAGTCTTCTAATTATTTGGAATACTAATAATACCGATTTTAAAAATTGTTATATATGCAAATTACTCAAATAATGGATGGAGACAAATTTTAAATAAAATAGAATTTTTTGTTGGTAGCAAGTAAGTCGAAAGGAATTGATCATATTTTGCTTGAATAATATCTTGTTGTTGACAATCACAACTTTTTTCATTCAAATATTTAGCATATAAAAGTTAATATTTGCTTTACAATCTCTTAATATGTGTCTCTCTTGTGCTTTTACTCTCTGATTCTCCTCCAGGCTCTCCTTCTCTGGCCCTCTTGTGTTTTAAATTCTTCACCTTTAGTTGGTTTTGTTATTTTTGATTATCTTTGTGTTTCTTTCTGATTCACCTCCTTACCTTTCAACTCCTTTCTCCTTTGATGATTTAATGTTACTTTTTTCTCTCTTCTCTTTATACTAATTGTTAGAGTTATTAGTATACCGATTCTTGTGTCTTTCTTCCATTTTCCTTACTTCTCTTACCATTTTTCTTCTCTTGTTTCTCTTTCTGTTATCTTTCTATTGAACTAAAGGAGGTTCTAATAGAAGGTTTAATAATAACAAAATATAAGTACTACTAACAAGTTTTTAATGATGTTGATGAGAAGGAATATGAGAACAAGATAGTATTTTGCAATCTTCAAGATCAAGATCAAGATCAAGTCCAGAAATAGATTATTTCATGTAATACTTACCATAGGCTCATCTTGATCATCTTTGATAATCTAAGAGGCTTACCGTGCACAAACATTTATTTATTTTTTCGTTACATAATTCCTTACATTCATCAAGAGAAATTGAACCTTTTGATTTTAATATAAAGCCTTTTAATCTTTCAAATAATCTTTAGGGAATATTTGGAAAGTATTTTAATCATATTTGGATTAAACAAATTGGTTTTGAGCATTTGAAAATGTTAAAATCATGTTTTAGGTGATTGGTTAACCTATGTAGGTTAATGATTGACTAATATAGGTTAAAGTTACTAGAATTGATGTGTTGAGAGTTTGTAGCAATATTGGTTGATGTATTGGTCAACCAATTTGTTATATTAGTTGACCAATATGTGCAATAGACAACCACTGTTCCAACGACTATTGAGTATAAAGCCTTTAATGTATACTAGTTGACTAGTATGTTACATTCGTTAATTAATGCATCAATTATTATCATTGTAATGGCTAGTTCTTGGCTCCAACGACTCCTGAAACACTATAAATTGGTGTTTTCTAATTGGTTTTAGCATCAAGAATCTTTTCAAATGTTCTACACACACATTTTAAAGTTTTTTTCAGTCATTTGAGCATTTATTGTCTCATTTTAATTGTGTGATCCTTTTGTGATTACCATAACATTAGAGTTAGCAATTTTTTAGTTGTAAGTTGGTCGTTGGGTTTGAGATCATTGTATTAGGGTCATCAAAAGTGATTTGGGGTTCCTCTTTATCTTAAAAAAAGATTAAAAACAAAGTTCCAATTTGCCAAAATAAAAGATTTTACAAAGGGTATTCTTTACCCTAAAAGAAGATTTATAGTGGAAATCCAAGATAAGTCTTGAGAGTGGACATAGGCAAGGATTGTTTGTCGAACCACTATAAATCGATTTGCATTTCTGTCCTGGAAAATCAATCCTAAACAACATCAAGATTTCGATCGGTCATAACTTCTGGCTCCGATATCGAAAAATATCATTCTTTATGACTATAGAAAGCTCCCAACATAATCTACAAGTTTTATGCAGACCATTTTCTCAAATTTGATAAGTTATGAAAATGGTTTCAGATGATTTGAATAAAATGTGTTTTAATTGTTACATTCTTTGATTTTTGAATGATTTGATTCAATTGTTACATTCTTCAATTTTTTGAATGATTTGATAAAAAGGAAATTGCTCAATTTATGGTGTTAGAATGTGTTAATAATTTCTGAAATTCATATTTTTATCAATGTAGGTAATATATGAAAATTTTTACAATTATCTGTTTTGGATGATTCTGCTAATTATGAAAAGTTGCATTCTTTGACTTTGATGCAATTGCTTTTTATGTGACATTGTGGAATTTATGAATGGAACTTGTTTGATTTATGATTGTGAATTGATACGTGAATATGTGAAAACTGAATTTCGAAAAGTGCCTTCGGGTAAGACGATTTTCAAGTATGAATATGTGTATTATGTGGGTTTGGTTAGGTCCCTTTCGCATGAGTCAGTGCACTGGTCTCCCTTTGAAAGGCTTCTCTCGCCTACTCGCTAGCGGCATAAGAGCTCCGATTATGGACTCCCCTCTGTTCACGGCTGCACAGGACCGCTATGCGAGAATGTACAGTACGTTCCGTTTTGGATCGAGTCAAACCGTTTGATGTGTTATGTGTTGTGATTTGTCTACTTTGTGATGCATTTTTATGTATTGCATTCATGTTTGAAATTGTTCGTGATTTGCGAAAAAGGAAGCTGTGAAGTGTTGAAAAATGAGAAATTGAAATCTTCATTTGAGAAGTTTTTGAAATTGTTAGAAATGTTTGAAAAGTTGAAAAGCTTGAAGAATAAGCCTTTTTGCAAAAGTTGGTGAAAAATGATTTTTGCTTATTTTTTCAATTATAAATATGTTATCCACTGAGCTGTCAAGCTCACCCCACCTTTCATCCCCATCTCCAGGTTTCGAGCAGGAGATTGGATGAAGGAAAGTCAAGATGTCTGTTCGATTTTGTTCGTTTTGTATTTTTATGAAAATTTTGGTTTGTGGTTTGAGTATTGTTTGTGGCTTAGAAAGCCATTAAAGTTATAGTGTAGTTATTTTGGAATGTAAAGGAATTATGCATTTATGTATGGAATTGAGTTGTGTATGATGATGGTGTTGGATTATGTAAGTAAATTACGGATTGTATATGAATGTAAATATTTGCGTTTGGGTTATGGATTGAGATTTTTTTTAAAGTGGTATGAGTGTGATTGTGAGAATGATTGAAGTGTTGGGTATAGAATTTCGTTTGTTTGTGTTTGAATTTCGGACGGGAGGTTCGATGATTTGGAGTTTGGTTTTGGGATTATAGAAGTGTGTTTGTTCCTTTGCAGATTTTTAGGTTGTGTAGAATGCAGCCGTTATGCTGCCAAAATTTTTGGAAAAATTTTGATTAAAGAAAGAATTAGAATGAGGCTTTGGTTAAAAGATGAATTTTGGGATAGGTATGATTGTATAAGAAGATTTTTATGAATTGAGTTTTGTTTGAGGTTGATTTTCCAAAGGGGGAAAATCAAATTGTTTTGATTTGTATAAGATTGATTAATGAAATGAATAAGGAAAAGAAAAGAAAAAAATTTATAACGGATTTTCGGATCGGTTTAGACTGGTTTTCGGATGGTTTAGTCCATAGGTTTCCAACGTGACAGTTTTTCTAAGTGTATGTTATCGGATGTCGGTAAATTTGTTCCAATTTGTTTCGAACTGTTTGTTTGCTTCCGATTCGATTATTCGATTCATTTCGCTTTGTTTTTTAGTTCTTTCACTTTTGATTTGCTTTGGTGATCTTTCGTTTCTTTTGGTTCTCCGCTTCGAGTTCCGCTTTCGTTTCGGCCCACCTTTGGTTCGTTTTCGATACTTCCGCTTTTGATTGAATCCGTTTGTATTTCGTTCATTTAGCTTTTTGCCGCTTCGTTTTTCATTTGAGTTTTCACTTTTTTGGTTGGGATCCGGTTCCGAGATCAGGTCCCAACATAGTTCGTCTCAACATAGTCTAACTTCGATATGCTTGACTCGTAGAAAATGATGTCTAACTTCAATATGCTTGACTCTCGAGTGCTGTATAGGGTTCTTCGACAGGTTGATGGCACTTGTGTTGTCACAAAAGATTGGAATTTCATCTTCTTGTACTGAGTAGTCTTCTAGCTGATACTTAATCCACAAAGTCTGTGAATAATAACTTGCGGCTGACATATACTCGGCTTCTGCAGTTGATAGAGCGATTGAGCTTTGCCTCTTACTCGACCAAGAAACTAGGTTGCGGCCAAGGAAGTGACATCCTCCACTCATACTCTTTCTATCAATCCTATCTCTGGCATAATCCGCATCATAGTAGCCAATTAACCTGAAATCTTTACCTTTCTCATACATTAAGCAAAGATCAGTAGTATCTGATAGATATCTCAAAATTCTTTTAACAACAATGTAATAAGACTCTCTAGGATCTGCCTGAAATCTTGCACACAAGCAAACACTAAACAAAATGTTAGGTCTACTTATTGTAAGGTAAAGTAAAGAACCAATAATCCCTTTATACAGGGTTTGATCAACCTTCTTGCCAGTTTCGTCCTTAGACAAAAGGTTTGAAGGATGCATCGGAGTTGACATTGGTTTTACTTTTTCCATATCATATTCAGACAATAGTTCTTTAACATACTTCTGTTGATGGATAAAAATCTTTTCTTCGATTTGCTTGACTTGCAACCCAAGAAAGAATTTTAATTCCCCCATCATACTCATTCAAACTCATTTTTCATCATATTTTCAAAACTAATGTATAACTTTTTTGATTTTGCACCAAAAATAATATCATCCACGTAAATTTGAATTAAGATAAAATCATTCTTAATGCTCTTTCTAAATAATGTCTTATCTACCTGACCTCTACTAAAACCACTCTCAATAAGAAAAGAACTCAGACGATCACACCAAGCTCGAGGAGTTTGTTTCAAGCCATACAAAGCTTTATGACGTCTATAGATATGGTTTGGATACTTAACATTCTCGAAACCAGGAGGTTGCTTCAGATAGACCTCTTCATCTATAAAGCCAGTCAGAAATGGACTTTTCACATCCATTTGAAAAAGCTTTATGTCATGACAGATAGCATATGCAAGCAAAATCCTAATAGCTTCTAGTCTTGCTACTGGAGCATATGTCTCATTGTAGTCTATTCCTTCTTGCTGATTCTAGCCTTGTGGTACTAATCTTACTTTGTTGCGACTTACTTTTCCTGATTCGTCTAGCTTATTCTTAAAAACCCATCTAGTTCCTATAATGGATTTCTTTGAGGGTTTGGGAACTAAGGACTAAACTTTATTCCTAGTAAACTGGTTCAACTCTTCTTGCATAGCTAAAATCCAAGCTTCTTCATTAATTTTCTTAGTCTCTATTTCAGAAACAAACGCTACGTTGGCTTCTCTTCTGAATTTGGACCTAGTTCGCACACTTTCTGAGGTCTCTCCTATAATCAACTCTTCTGTATGAGAACTCTTATATCTCCAATCTCTTTTTAACTTAAGAGTCTTAGGAATATCTTCAGCTTTGTCTACATGAGTGTCTGATAGTGGAGCTTCTTCACTATCAACCAAAGGTACTAATAGGGTTTCATTTCCAATGTCATCTTTCTTGCTTGGTTGAGAACTATCATCAAACTGGACATGTATTGTCTCCTCAACAGTCTTAGAAGAAAGATTATAAACCCTATAGGCTTTTGAAGATAATGAATAGCCTAGGAAAATTCCCGAATAAGTCTTAAAGTTGAATTTATCCAGAATTTCCTTTGTATTCAATATAGAGCACTTGCAACCGAATAGATGGAAGTAGGATATATTAGGTTTCCTTCCATTCCATAACTCATATGGAGTTTACTTCAACAGAGGTCGCAGAAGTATTCTATTTTGAATATAACAAGCTGTATTCACAACTTCTGCCCAGAAGTACTTAGTAAGATCCATTTCACACAGCATAGTCCTTGCCATTTCCTGAATCGTCCTGTTCTTTCTTTCAACAACTCCATTTTGTTGTGGAGTTCTAGGAGCAGAGAAATTATGGAAAATTCCATTCTCTTCACAAAATATTCTAAACTTCTCATTTTCAAACTCACCACCATGATCACTCATAATACTAGCTATAGACATTCCTTTTTCATTCTGTAACTTTTTGGAAAGGACTTTAAAACACTTATAAGACTCGTCTTTATATGATAAAAACAATTTCCACCAAAACCTGGTGAAATCATCAACAATAACAAGACCATAATTCTTTCCGCTAAGACTCAATGTCCTAGTTGGACCAAATAAATCCATATGTAACAACTCTAGAGGTCTAGAAGAGGTTACAACATTTTTAGAAGAAAACGTTGTTTTAACTTGTTTTCCTTTATGACAAATTTCACAAAAGAAATCTTTGCTAAAACTTATTTTTGGTAAACCCCTCACCAAATCATATTTAATCAACTTTAAAATATGTTTAAAGCTAACATGACCTAGCTTTTTATGCCAGATCAGTTTTTCTTCTTCAGTTGATATAAAATAAGAAATGTTTTGATTTTGAAAATCTTCTAAATTGATTTTGTAAAGATTGTTTCGTCTTTTTGGCATAAAAGAATATAGACCTATCCTTGTTTTTGACTTTACAAGAATTTTGATTGAAAGACACTTCAAAACCAAAATCACATAATTGACTAACACTAATCAAATTATGTTTCAAACTATCAACTAGCAATACATTATCAATACCTGCAAAGGAATCTTTATCGATTTACCGATTCTGATTATCTTACCCTGCTGGTTGTCTCCAAAAGTTACCGATCCTCCCTTCTTATACTAAAGGTCTAGGAACATAGACTTTCTTCCCATCATATATCGCGAGCATCCACTATCCAAATACCAATGGTGCTTGTTGCCTCTTCTAAGGAAGGATATCTGCAGGAGATATTATTTATTTCTTAGGTACCCAGATTTTCTTAGGTCCTTTGGGGTTAGTTCTAGCATATTTCATAGAATGATGATGATAATGATGCATTTGATGAAATTTCTGGTGATAATGTGGTTGATGAAATTTCTTTTTATGAGGAACTGAATTCTTTTTCTGCTGAATATGGTTTTTAGTAAACCCTAATCCAGTTTTATCACTAGGGTGTCTATATTTCCCTAATATGTCATTCATTTTTCTAGTACTTTCTGTAAACGTTGCTAGATCACCTGAGAGGCTGTTAATCCTATGCTTCAGCTGATTGATCTCTTCAGATCTGTCGATAGCTCCCTTTTTCTTTATCTCTTCTACTTGCTTCTTTAAGTAGACGTTCTCTTTTTCTAACTCTTGCGTGTTTTTCAAACTTTCTACGTACTTTTTCTTCAATAGTTTATACTATTTCAAAATTGCATGAGAATCTTTTAAAAGTTCTGTGTATGCATCTTGCAATTCTCCAAATTTTGAGGTTACCTCCTCATCACTATCTTCTTCAGCTACTAGGCAAATATTTGCTTGTTCCGAAGCTTCTGAGTCAGTATCTGATTCGGATGAATCCAGATCTTCCGAGGTTGCCATCATGCTTTTCTTGCCTTCTCTACTCTTCTTTGGTTTCCTTTTCAGTAATAGACATTTGGACTTGTAATGTCCCTGCTTATTGCATTCGTAGCATATGATGGATGTCTTCTCATTCTTCCCATCATCTTTGCTATTCTTCTTGAAGGAGGATTCTCTATTTCCTGTAACCTTTTTCTTTCACATACGTCTGATCTTCCTCGAGATGAAAGATAACTCATCATCTTCTTCGCTTGTCTCCTGTTCTGATTCGCTAGAATCATCATTCAACTTCCTCAATCTTTAGCACTTTCGACAATGAATTCTTCTTTCTTTGAATCTTGTGATTCTTTTCTCTGACCTTTAATGCTATCGATTTATCCCGTCCGGGCTTATCTTCTGTATTAAGTTCAACTTCATGAATCTTCAGGGATCCAAGCAATTCATCAAGCTTTAGTACGCTCAAATCGTTGGCTTCTTGTACAGTTATGACTTTTGGTCTCCATCTCTTTAGTAGACTTCTTAAGATCTTTCGAACGTGATCTTGATTGTTATAGGTTCTGTCGAGAGCTTTTAGTCCATTGATGATAGTTTAAAATCTTCTGAACATCTGGTCGATAAATTCATCATCCTACATCTTGAACAATTCATACTAGTGTATAAGAATACTTATCTTGGATTTCTTGACTTGATTAGTGCCTTCATGTGCGATGGATAACGTATCCCACATCTCATTCGCAATATTGCATCTGTGAACCTTATCATGCTCACTTCTACTTAGGGCACAACTTAAGAAGAACTTGGCCTTTGAATTCAGTTGGAATCTCGCCTTTTGATCCACAGACCATCTGATTCATGGAATAGGATTTCCTTCTTCATCTACCGACGTATACGGTCCATTTTCTATTATATCCCAAAAGTCGATATGAGTAGATTCGATAAAGAGCTGCATCCTGTCTTTCCAGTAATGGCAGTCTTATCCATTAAACGCAGGAGGTCTAGTGACAAAAGCACCTTCAGCTATGTACATGTGTGATTCTGCCACGGATCTTTTATCCACACTTTGTTAGGTGGTTCTTGGACACCGAGCGCTGATACCAATTAAAGTGAATCACACGTTAGTAGAGACTAAATGTTCAATATACAAAAAGCACAAGAAGAGGGGTTGAATTGTGTATTGTTAACAATGATTGTTTGGCCCCGTTCCCAAAGCCCAACAATCGAATCGGAGTCAAAATTCGTGAGCAGGTTTCCTTGTAGGGTTATTTGGACTAAACCTCACTTGCCTTGAAAAAATCTTTTCAAATTCAAAACCAAATGTCACCAATGTTTTTGGAGAGGTAGCGAAACGTGTTAGGAGTCCAACGCTTCAAGAATCACTTCATTTGGAGGTCGGATGAAGAAGTTATGGCCAAAAGAATCCAACATGTTTATGTTCTTATTCACATTGTACATGTCTTGGCGCGATTGCCATAACTTTTTCTACAGATGTTAGATTGATTTCGTTTTTAGACAGTTTGAAAGAGGACTTCGAGATCTACAATTTTATAAAGAACTCGAAGTGAGAATCGACCTCTAAAAGGATCAAAAATAGAAAAGAAGATGACGATATAAACTGAGACGGTCAAACTAAAACGAAAAAAGTCAAACTAAGACAGTCAAACTAAGACGGAGATGACGTCATACTAAGACGAAGATGACATCAGCAAAACAAAGACGAAACTAAGACGAAGATGATGTCATACTTAGACGAAGATGATGTTAGCAAAACTAAGACAAAATTGGCCAAAACTAAGACGAAGATGATGTCATACTAAGACGAAGATGACATCAACAAAACTAAGACGAAGTTAGCCAAAACTAAGACGAAGATGACGTCATACTAAGAAGAAGATGACGCCAGCAAAACTAAGACGAAGTTGGCCGAACTAAGACTGAAGCAATCAAAAGGGTATAACTTTCTCTACAAATATCAGATTAAGGCCATTCTTGGACCGTTTTAATGAAGCCTTCTAGACCTACAACTTCCATGAAGACTTCAAAAAAATTTTTGACTCTATAAGGGTGGAAAGTTTCGATCAAGATAACTGTCGCAAAATTCACCCTATGCAGCAATACCCACTTCAAATGATCATAACTTTCCACTACGATATCCGAAACATACAAACTTTATATCGTTGGAAAGCTGGAAAGATCCTCTACAACTTTCAAATAAACAATTTCTACCAGTTTTACCTAGATCATTCCAGATTTTCCCTTGAAGTTAGAACACGAATTTTACCCCTATAAAAGACCTGAACTATAAAATGCAATGTAAAACCTGAAAAATCGTAAACAATTAACACGTTCATCAGTAGCTTAATACAAATACATATGAATGCTCCATGTTTGATGTGCTTATAAAGCTAGCCCAATGCTACTAACTTAATTACAAGAATTCCTAATATCTTGGAGTTTGCCCAAAAGCCTTGCAAGGATTACTTATCTTCTTGATCAGCATATGAGGAGGGAATAATGGAAGTGAGCTACACAGCTCAGCGGCTAATATATATATAGCCATCGGTAATTAGCACAATTTTAAGCATATGTATGTATATATATATATCCAGAACATGCATCACATTTATCTCAATTTACAGAACAACTTATAACATATAATACTCAATATGCTTCATACTTAATAGTTCGTTTATGCAATGCACAACAAACGGCTCGAGGGTTCTATGAAACAGAATGAGGAAACCGAAGTTTACCCCATGAATAGAATGAGTCAAATTTTGGAGCTCATATGCCATAAGCGGGCAGCTGAGAGAAGGCTCTTGTCAACGTGCACGTGATGAATAGAATGGTTCCACTCTCGTCCAAACAAAAGCACATAATCATGCTCAAAATCATTTTATCAAAATGATATGCTTTCATCCTTTTTCTTCTTTTCGTTGAACACAAAAGTCATAATTACAAATACATACATAGGCAAGAATATTGCCCAATTACACAATAACCATAAATATATTACCCACCTATTAAGCTTGCGGAAATCAAAGTCAAGCTTGCCTTTCCCTTTTGCTCTTGGGTAGAGACCCCTTGGTTTCCTTGGCATGATGATTTCCCTTCTTTTTCTTCTTTTCTCTTCTTCTTCTCTCTATTTTTGTTTCACTTTTCTTTCTTCTTGGTTCTCATGACACTTCTCTCTTCTTCCAATACAAAACCACTTTTTAATAATCTTCTCCCCTCATTTACTTGGATTTTCCCATTTTACCCTTCTTTTGTCTTTTATGGCTCTACTAACTACTCAAGCTAACTAAATTTCTAACACTTCCTTCTACTTGCAATTTCTAATCCTTCCCTCAAGGTTCTAACTAATGGCCCAATTCTAAAATAAAGAAAAAAAATTAAATTAACAAACAAACATAAATAACTATTTAAGCAATTGCGAAAATTTAGAAAAGTTCAAGATCCAATAACTCTCCTCCCCTAAAAGAATTTCGTCCTCAAAATTCTTACCTGAGTCATTAAAGAGGTGTGCATATTTCTCCTTCATTGCTTCCAAGGGTTCCCATGTCGCCTCCTCTGTCGAATGGTTCCTCCATAAGACTTTTACTAGTTTCACAACCTTATTTCTTAAAACCTTTTCCTTCGAATCCAAAATCTCCACTGGTTGCTCCTCATATGTTAAATCCTCTCTTAATTGGACCTCTGAGGGTTGAACTATGTGTGAAGGATCTGATCGGTACTTCCCCAACATCGAAACATGGAAGACATTGTGAATCTTGGATAATTCCGATGGGAAAGCTAACTTGCAGGCTAAAGGCCCAATCTTCTCAATAATCTCATAAGGGCTTATATATCTTGGACTAAGCTTGCCCTTATTACCAAATCTCAAAACTTCTTTCCATGGAGAGCTCTAAGGAAAACTTTGTTTCCAACTTCAAATTCCATCTCTTGTCTATGTGCATCCGTGTAGCTCTTCATTGTATCTTGAGCTGCTTTAAGTCTCTGTCTCACCAACTTAATCTTGTCAACAGTAACTTGCACCAACTCAGGCCCTACAAGTCTCCTGTCACCTTCCTCATCCCAACAAATAGGAGTTCTGCACCTCCTATCATAAAGGGCTTCTTATGGTGCTATCTGAATTCCCGAGTGATAGGAATTATTATAAGCAAATTTGATTAAAGGCAAATGATCATCCCATAAGCCTTTAAAATCCATAACACAAGCTCTCAACATTGCTTCCAAAATGCGGATCGTTCTCTCTGATTTTCCATCAGTCTGCGGATGGAAAGCTATACTAAAGTGCAACTTAGTTTCCAAAGCCTCCTGTAAGCTTTCCCAAAATCTAGAGGTGAACCTGGGATCTCTATCCGAGACTATCGAACTTGGAATCACATGAAGTTTGATTAACTCATCTACGTACTTCTTGGCCAAAGCATTTAAAGAATCTGTCTGCCTAATTGGCAAGAAATGTGCTGACTTGGTTAGCCTATCTACAATCACCTATATTGCATCATGCTTCCTACTGGTTCTTGGCAATCCCATCAAGAAATCCATTGTAATCTTCTCCTATTTCCATTCCAGAATCGACAAAGGTTTAAGCTTGCCTGAAGGTGCTTGGTGCTCAGCCTTTACTTGCTGGCACACTAAACATCTTTTAGCATATTTTGCAACTTCTTTCTTCATTCCTTTCCACCAGAAATGCTCATTTAAATCTCTATACATTCTCGTACTTCCTGGGTGCATCGCATAAGGTGCATTATATGCCTCATCAAGAATCTCATCTTTCAACTCTTTCATATCAGGAATACATAGTCTGTTTCCTACTACCATCAATCTATCTTCCCGTACATCTATTTTAGAAAGTTTTTCATTTTTAATCTCTTATCTCATCTTGCTTAAATACTCATCTTGCTCCTACAACTCCTTAATATTTTCCTTCAATACTGGCCTTACTCGAAAATTAGCCAGTATACAACTAGATTCAGCTTGTATCAATGTCACCCTGAGTTTGGCTAATTCCTTCAACAAAGGAATATACACTGTTTCCACATGTGCTATAGTTGATTTCCTACTCAATGCATCCGCTACTACATTTGCTTTCCCCGGATGGTAGTCGATCATAAGTCATAATCCTTTAACAATTCCAACCATCTTCTATGTCTCAAATTCAATTCTTTCTAGCTCATCAGGTACTTCAGACTCTTGTGGTCAGTAAACACCCTAGTCATGACCCCATATAGATAGTGTCTCCAAATTTTTAACGCAAAACTTATAGCAGCCAATTCCAAGTCATGCGTGGGATAATTCGTCTCATAAGGTTTCAATTATCTCGAGGCATAGGCAATCACCTTATCTTCTTGAATCAACACACAGCCTAATCCCTTCCTCGAGGACTCACTATATATTATGTATCCATCATTACCCGAAGGTAAAGTCAAAATCGGTACACTCGTCAATCGATGCTTAAGCTCCTCAAAGCTTTTCTAACATTCATCTGTCCATACAAACTTCTGATTCTTCCTGGTTAGCTTGGTAAGTGGAGTGGCTATTATAGAAAAGCCCCCCATTAACCTCCTGTAATATCCAATTAAACCCAAGAAACTCCTCACTTCTGCTATATTCTTAGGTGCTTCCCATTTCACAACTACTTTTATCTTCCTCGGATTTACATGAACCCCATGCTCTGAAATCACATGCCCAAGAAACAATACTTCCCTTAGCCAGAATTCACATTTGTTGAATTTGGCATACAACTCGTTCTTCCTCAAAGTCTCCAAGGCAACCCTAAAATGTTCCTCATGCTCCCTGTCACTTTATAATAAACCAATATATCATCAATGAAGACAATGATAAATCGATCTAAGAAGGACTTAAAGACTCAATTCATCAAGTCCATGAAAGTTGCAGGTACATTTGTTAACCCAAAAACCATAACCAAGAACTCAAAGTAGCCATACCGTGTTCTAAAAGTAGGCTTTAACACATCAGACTCCTTTATCCTTAATTGGTGATAACCCGATCTCAAGTCTATCTTAGAAAAGACTCTTACCCCTTGCAACTGATCAAATAGAAGCTACAAGTTTCATGAAGATCATTTTCTCAAATTATCCCTAAATCAAAATGAGGTGCTTCTTGATTTTTATTAAACTAGAGAAATAGGGATACAAATTTTCTGAAGGACTTGAGTTTCAATTTAGTCTTTAAGAATGTCAATTTTTGGATGGAAGTAAGTTTCTGGAAATGTGTTAGCAAAATGATAGTCTAAAATGTTTTGGAGTATAACTATTGGTGTAGTGTACCAAATTAAATAATTTTTGTGGTATTATGAAATTAAGACAATGAGGAACATTTCTCTAGAAGGAAGTTTTGGAAAATTTCTTCAATTGGATGGTTAGAAAATTGTCCTAAAGTAAGCTTGAATTAAAATGAAATGTAGGGGAAATTTTGGAAGATAACTTAAAGGGTTAAGTTTTAAGGCATATATGTAAGGGCTCTTTGGTCATTTGGCTATCATTAAGTGAAAGGATGAAGTGGCTGTCGTATATATAGAGGGAGATTTTATGAATTTGAGAAGGAAAAATGAAAGAAAGAAGAGAGAAAGGAGAGAAAAGAAGAGAGAGCCGTCGGTTGAGAGAAGAAGAAGAAGAACTTCGTGCAAAGCTTAGGGATTTCGATTTTATGGGCTTCAAGCATGATTTTTTTGTAGATTCAAGAGGAAAAACATGGAATAAGGTGAAATTTTACTATGAAGCTTGGAAAATCTGAAAATGGTGGAGGTTGAAGGTAAGAGATAAAAATTTTTGATCTTTGAGTTTTTGATGAGTTTTTGGTTTTGATAGCTTGGAAATGTTATGGGATTATATTTCCTAAGCTCAATTTTGGAGATAGCATGGTTTAAATTGTCTAATTTTTGGAAAATTGTGAATTATGGTTTATGCCATTATTGGGATTTTGGAATTTTGGAGGTTTCTTGATTTAGATAGCTTGAAAATATGATAAGTTTGGGGTTCCAATAGTTAATTTGAGTGATTATGCTTTATATGATGTTGAATTTGGGTGAATTTGGTTTAGGGAATTTTAAATTGGAGGAAAGAAGAAAGGCTATGGAGAATTGATGCTTTGGACAAGTTTCTAGCAAGGATATGAGGTGGGTACCATGTTTATATTTTGATTTATAAGCTAAATATGAGTTTTCGAAAAATAAAGAAAGCAAAAATTGGGTTTTTTTGATAAATTATTGTTTATATAAATATTCAAAAATTATGATTAATGTTGGAATTATGATTTCCGAATGATTAAAGTTATTGTTTGAAAATGATTTTGATAAAGTGATAAAAATTCTGAAATTCATTGTTTATGACTGATT
>JANZLC010000003.1:17985606-17998093 GCA_026413385.1 Erythroxylum gracilipes
GAATCCATGAAGCTAAAATGAAAATCTAAGAGAGACCAACGTAGAAATAATACCTAGACCTCACCTTGCACATGAACGGCAATACTAACACTTGCACTCGTAGAAAGAGAGAGAGAGAGAGAGGCAAGACCTATGCTTTTTTCTTTGTGTGAAGATGAGTAGTTAACGCCCTTGACTTCAACACAAGTGATGGCAAGACGCGGTGGAGACCAATGGTGGTGTTCTAGAATTAGCCGACGGCGGCATTAGGGAGAGAAGAAGGCGGCGCGGAAAACCTGAATCAAGTTGACGTTTTGCTCTAATCTTGTATGACCGCTTAAGTATTACGTTCATCCTCAAATTTACTTTTTATTCTTAAAATATTTTATTAATGAATTCATAACACTTATAAATAAGAATTATAAATTAGATATTAAAAATAAATTTAATATTATATTTAATATTAGTATCATTTTAAATGTCTCAATGGAATTTTTATAATAATATAATTTATGTAAAGTAATATATATTTTAAATTTAATTACTTAATAAATTATGTAAATAAATTAAATTGTGAAAAGGAAAAAAAAATGTAAACAAAAATATTAAAAAATGTTATTTTACAACTTTTTTAATAGTATATCAAAAAAGTGTCTAATTTTAGTTTATTTTTTAGAGTGAATTTATCACACTAAAATATCTAATTTGGTGTTTTGTCGTGTTATTTGTAAATGGCAAGGGCAGAGGACCCATGTGCACACTATTTGACGCTAAGGCCCAGTCTTCCAGTGACCACTAAGTATCCAACCTAGCGTCAATATTATATGATTATAATCGTATACTTAAAAGCGAAAATTTGATATTGGTTTAGGAATGTGATATATATATATATTTCTCCTCGGTATCATGTGATACCTTGCCTATTGTGAACCGCCTAGAGCAGCAGCTTGCTCTCTCGTTCAAAAGGAAAAAGGTTCAAATTTAGTAGGTTAACAAGAAGACGAGTGCTAAAGGAAAGTGTTGAATTCGCAGCTCAGAAGCAAATATCTATTTTGCTTTCGCCTCGGCTAACTGAAACAAAACTTTCAGTCTTTAGATTGTAGAATATGAATAAGCAAGAAGTTATGAAGATGCAGGTAAGCCGTCCATTCTTTAGTTCCTATCTTTTTGTTTTGTAACTTTTAAGTACAAATCTCTGTACTTGCCTCATTATTTCATTGTTTCTTGTTTATTTCTGGACTTTCACTATCCATTTTGTTGTATTGATTCGACTCTTGTAGCAGAGCTGTGTTCTAAGAGTGAACATTCAGTGTCACTGTGATGGCTGTAAGACGAAAATACAGAAATTGCTGCAGAAAATCGATGGTGAGGCACTTGTTACACTGGCATCCATTTGTTCTGTTCCCAAACATAGATCTTTATATTACCCATGTCTTGGTTTTTCCAAACTCGGTATCTGTTTAATTAAAGATTGAAGCATTGGGTAAAAGTGAAAAAAAGATGTAGTTGTGGTTTGTTGTGGTTGCATAAATTTTTCTGTAATTCATGAAATGTATGTCAGACATTTCGATTTTTCCCGAAAAAATGTCATTTGATACCTTTATTTGATTTTGTTTTGTTTTTCATTATAGTTGTGCTAGTCTCTTTGAGTCGATTTTAGATTGTTAATTATCTTTTCTTATGAAAGGGAAATTGTTCTTTCTGCCAGGGGTTTATAAAGTCTCAGTAAATGCGGAGCAAGGAAAAGTGACGGTAACAGGAAATGCGGACCCGGCCAACCTGATAAAGAAGCTTGAGAAGTCGGGGAAGCATGCAGAGTTATGGGGTGGTGGTCAAAAGGGCTTCAACAACTTTCAAAACCTTTTGAACAATGAACTCAAGAACATGCACTTTGATAGTGGTAAAGGAGGAGGTGGCGGCGGCGGCGGCGGTGGTGGCAAGAATAACAAGTCTCAGAACAAAGGTGGAAAGGGACAACAGCAACAAATGCAACAATTGAAAGGGGCTAAGGATCTAAAGATTCCGAAAAAGGACCAAAAATCTGTGAAATTCATTTTACCTGAGGATTCTGCTGCAAGCGATGATGATTTTGATGATGAATTCGATGAATTTGACGATGAATTTGATGATGAATTTGATGATGATGTGGAAGAATTTGGGCATGGGCATAGACAAGGTCATGGTGATGCGCATCATCTACCCAACAAGATGATGCCCATGATGGATAAAGGATTCGGTATGATGAATGGGCCCGCTTTTGGTGACAAAAGGGGCGGAGGTGGAGGTGAAGGTGGAGGTTACGGCAAGAAAGGTGGTGGAGCTTTTGAGATACCCGTGGTAATGAAGAGTAAAGATGGGAAGATTGGTAATGGAGACAAGAAAGGTAGTGATGTAAAGAATGGTAAACAAGATGGTAAAACGAAAAATGGTAGCAAAGGAATTATTGGGTTTTTGGGATTTGGCAAGAAAAGCAAAAGCGGAGGAGGAGATGGTACTACCAAGAGTACCATGAATGCTAGCGCTGGTCGTGCAGGAGGTGGAACCAATAATAACATCAATGGGTCCAAGAAGGGTGGAAGCAGAAAAGATAACAAAATTAAACAAGGATACAGCCACCGTGAGTTGGATGGTATCGTCAATGGTGGAGGTGGCCTCAAGAATCTGGGCCATATGGATAGTAATAATCATATGCAGCCAGCTGTTCAAGGTCTGCCTGCAATGAATGGTGGATATTATCAGGGAATGGGGATGCCCTCCACGAACCCTTATAATCAACACCAACAATATACTAACCCTTATAATCAACAGCAACAATATATGACTATGATGATGAACCAGCAGAGGCAGCATGGAAATGATATGTTTCAACCAATGATGTATGCTCGGCCACACCCAGCGGTGAATTACATGCCACCACAGCCTGGGCCTGATCCTTTCACTCACTTCTTTAGTGATGAGAACGCCAATAGCTGCAGTATAATGTGAGGGTTGGTAACTATCTTCTAGAGTTGGTTTCTAATATCTAATATGTGCCAATGCTGTACTCAAGATTTTGTTTCATTATTTAGGTGATCTTTTCTAATGGATGCTTGTACAAGGTTAGTCCAGTTCTTCATTACTAGAGTAATTAGTGCTTTTTGGAGGGTATAACGTGAAATTCTGAGGAAGGTATTTATAATTTATTACCGTGTTTTGTTAAAAGTGTAAAGCAGCAAAAGGCTTACATAAATCAGTAGTCGAAGTTGGTGTTGATTAGTGATGGGGTAATTGATGCGTATACACTAATAATTTGTTTTCTTTTAAAATTTCAAGAAAGATGTCTACATCCATTATTACAAGTTGCTTTCGGGCTTAGGAGGGACCTGAGCGTTTCCAAAATTTAGGTCCCACTATTAAATCAGTATTACCCGAACAGGGAAGACAATAGGTCAGGATGAGACTGCTTAGATCCCAGCCTGGCCTTACAGAAGATCTTAGCTTGAGGGCAAATCCGTTTGACTTGACCTGATTTAGCTTGATTTTTCTTTATTTTTTAAAGTAAAAAATGAAAAATAACATTTTATTTATAATTGTCAAGCATGGGACAGGCCTGACCTGACCCCCAAATGGATGGGTATGGGTGAGCCAGTGCCAGACCCAAATATTATCCCTAGACAAGAACAATCGGAGTAAAACCGGTTGTTATAGCTATTGTCATCCTCTCCGGAGGCTTTTATGGGCCTTTTGTACGTGATAACACATTCATTCATATTAACAAGCCCTTTTGGACTAAAATTTCCCGAAAGAATGCCTTCCTTTCTCACATTCAAAGTAAAAACTGATGACATTACTCAAAATTTATTTAACCTCAAAAGCAATCCTTTCAAACTCCAATTAAAAAAAAAAAAAGTCAAAGGGCCTCTTTTAACAATAATAAATTATTGTCTGTGTTATGTGATATCACATCCAATAATGACAGTCCATTATTTTGTTATACTATATCCTCCAAAACCTCAAATCAACTTTAAGTCATTTTCCTACCGGATACATCGCTGCTACGAGTTGCTTTAGTCACATTATCGAACTGTATGCCATGCCATCGTTGCAGGGGAGTAGGCTGAATCATATGCCATATCATGATGCATAACCAACATCCTACTACTTTTATCATTTTATCCCTTTTAAACAAATATAATACATGGTAAGGTGTTCATTCCTATGTTGAGAACACGCCCCATTGTAGCCTGTTTTATAATGTAAAAGTGCAACCAAGAGCGTCACCTTTAAACATAAAAACTCATGTAGGCACTTTGTTCTTTCACCCACCTTTATGTTTCCTCCATGCATTTAATTAAATAACTTGACCCCATGATTGCTTACGTGTCCCATGTTCCTTTAATACGTAGCACCTGCATCATCCCATGTAAGTGTTGTGTAGATGATTGATGCATATTTGATTATATGATAGATGCATATTTGATTATACATATTTAACGTATTTTGTTTGATATTTTTTAATTTTATACTAAATTACTTAATTCAAGCCAATTGCATTTAAAGGTTATAACTGCCTTCATGGATCAAAATGAGAAGAATTTAGGTAAAATCGTAGTATAAAATGAAGATTTGAAGCAATTAACAGATTCACGACCATATATATGGCTTGCATAAGTTTCATAAAACATGTAAAGTCATGATTTTAAGTGTTTTAGACCTACATGGCCGTATATTAGTCCATTTATGTCCCATAAACCTTATAATTTGCTATATAAAGACATAAGTGGAGGCAAATAAAGGGAGCAAACTTTTTGAGTAAATTCCAGACACGAGAACTTTTGAGAGGCAGCAATAAAGTTTCAGAAACAAGGAAATCACAAATAGAACATCAAAAGATATCCAAGCTAAGGCTAAATCAACCCCAAACTTGTAAGAAGAATTAATAGAATAGAAGAGATTTAGAATTATGAACCATTTGTTTGCCATTCATTTTTTTGGCATGTTTATGTTTGATTTTGTTTTCTATTATGAGTAACTAAATGCTTTTTAGTATTTAGGTGTGATGAACCCCATGCTGTGCTGCAATATGGTTTGATTCTTTTATTAAATGCAATTATTTTGATTGATCTATTGAGATTCAACTATGTGTTTTATGCATGTTATGATAGATTCAAAATATTAGCACATAATCTGATTTCATAACATAGAAAATGAGAAATCTTGTGTGTGAATAGATCTACCATAATTGAAAGGATTTGATTGCAAAAGATAGGTCGAAATAAATCCTCTAGATTAAGGGCAAACTCAATAATGGAATTCATAAATTGGTAAAACAATCTTAGAAACTTTAACTAAATAATTTTTATTAATAAACCCATGGATTAGTTGTTAGTAGTCTCACGAGGGGTATTAATATAAGATAGAAATTTTCACGATCCAATAGTCAATAAAAAAATTGCATGATAAAAGGTTAATTATCTAATGGTTTTAAAGGGATTCATTACCTAGACACTAATTCTTGATATTGATTGTTTTCTAAGTAACTTCCTTTGTTTCAATGTTCATGATTCTTTCCTATTTTATTTTAATTGTTTAAGTTTTATTTTCTTTATTAAAAACCACAATCTAATTAGTAGGCTACATAATAGAAGAAAGGTAATTACTAGTTCATTGTCTTCGTGGGATCGACCTGTACTTGCTTGTGCTAGTTATAACTACGTCATACACTTGTGATTAATTCAACTATTGGCCCTAAGTTAAGACCAATTAAGTTTTGGCAATGTTACTAGGGATAGTAATATTAAGAACACCTGGATGCTATTATTCTAGCCATTATTTATTTATTTATTTTATTTTTATCGTATCTTGTTTTATTCTTAGCTTATTCATTTAATTATCTTTTGAAATTCTCTACATTACCAGTGTGTTTATGGTTTATTTTAGAGATTAAGGTTTAACTTCATCACCACAACTCACAATAGAATTATGGAGTAGATAGTACTCTTATGGATGTTATATCTTCGCAATACATAACATCACCATATAGGAAAGAGAGGCTTCCTCACATATGTTTGGAGATTCAATTGATATCCATGCTGTGTTGTGACATTGGAGGAAGTAGCCATTTCAATCATGAATGTCAAACACCAACCTACATATGGGAGCAACTGAGCATGTACAATCAATCTCAATTTGGACTATACAAGAATAGTTGCAATTCAGAATGCAACCAATCTTACGTTTATGGGTGGAATGGTTATGCTCTAGCTAAAATTTACAATACGAAGCACCTTAAATTAAGGAGTCAACTTTGGAAAATATGATGGACAATTTTATTCAAGAATCAATCATGAGTCATCAGGAAATCGAGACTCATATACAAAATATGGTGAATCAGATCAATCGGTTGTTGAAAATAATATTTGACGAGATGCAAGGGAGTTTTCCTAGTCTTACTAAAATAGATCCTAAAGAACATGGAATGACAATCACCATTAGGAATGGAAATGAGCTTCCAGAAGAAGAAGAACCATTATCTAGGAAGAAGAAAAATAAGAATGGAAAAAGGTAGTTGAGAAAGAACTGGTGGAGGAACCCAATAAGGAAACTATTGATGCATCATTAGTAGCCACCTTAAGTATGGAGGGTTCCTACTTCCTTAAAGACAAACAACTTACATCAATAGAAGATTCAAGGAGTTTCATTATCCCTCATTTCATTAATAGTTTGTCAATAAGAAGGGCATTAATGGAGTCCATTGGTGTTATTAATCTAATCAATTATGCCCTTATGATTATCTTGCAATAGGTGGCTTGCTTACAAGCTACTAAACTACCTTGTGGAGAAATGGGTAGAAGCAAGCCACTTATCATAGAACTAGGATGAAAATAATATGTAGGGTAAATTGAGCTAACTACGTTAAACAAATGCTACATGGGAGGCAACACATGAATTAGTTAGTTTAATTTCATATTGGTTTGTTCTTACGTTCATGTTATAATAGGGGTTATTCAAGTTTTAATGTGTTTTAGGATAGAAAGCGTCGTACTAAGATTGTGCATAATTGTGATGTTAGGGGATGTGTGCTAATGTTTCATAATGCTAAAGTGCAAAATTTTTATGTTTGAGCATCCAATTTTAAAATTGCACACGTTTATAGAGAGTTACATGCTCTTTAGACACGTTGGTGTAGACTTACACATTTTAACATATGCCTATGTACCAAATTGTGTAAGGCTATAAAAAGCTAAATTTTAGTGACTTACATGGTCAGATGCATGACCGTATATCAAACTGTACAAGTCTGCGATACACCTTTAAAAACCCCAACTCTTTTATATTTCTTATTTTTCCCTCTTCCCTTTCTCAAACCATCATCGCCCTCTCTTTCCCCCTTCCAATTTATCACATTTTTTAGCCAACTTAACAACACCTATGTAAGTGATCTTATTAATTTCGCTTGTTTATACATGTTTAATTGGGTGTTTTGCTTTATTTTGGTGATTCTTGCTAAAAAATTCCAGAATTCCAAATTTTGGATTTCGTGTGATTTATTGTGATTTTATGCTTAATTGTGGTTTAATAGTTGAATTTAAGTCTTAATTGATTTTATGATTCAATTTAATTGCATGATAATCTTATTAAAATTCAACTTCAATTACGAATTTGTGCAATTTTGGTCGCTAAGTGTTTAATTGTGATATTTTTTATATAAAATTAGGTTAATTAGTTTTTTTAATGTTCATTAACTTTGGGTTTATGTTTAATTGTAGGGTAATTTTGAGATTTGCATGAATTTAGCATTTAATTTTATCAATTTTATGTAATTGTGAAATTTGGATTTTTAATTTCAAATTTAGGATTAAAAGTTTGTAATTTAACAATTAGGTTAGCTTAATTTGTTTATTACAATATTTCTAATTTTAATTTTGAGATTAATTAGATTGTCAGTTAATTTTTTTAATTATTTCTTTATTTATTCATTACCGTTAAGTTATTATTTATTTTTATATGTTTTAGTTTTTGTTGTCATTTTGCTTTCACAATTAATTATTTAGTGAGCACATTAAACTTTAAGCGTGGGGAAAAAGATAGCCACGTGATTTATTTGTGGAATTCTCTCATATTTATTCCAAGTTTTAGGCATAATGATGAAATCATGGAGAGAAAAGGAGATTCCTAGAAAGGGACAAAGAGGAGAAGGTTCCTCAACTTCATTCCAACCCCCAGAGCTGCAGAGGATGTTATTGTTCACTTTCGAGGCCTAGAGGAATAATACCAGAGGCTAAAGGATAAGAATTATGGTACCAACTAATTCATCGATTGGGAGGAATTAGAGCAAGTTGTCTTTGTATTGGGACCTTGTCAATGTTGGTGCATGGTCTCGGCTTTTTGAAATTATGGAGCCAGCCTACAAAGAGCTTACATTGGAGGTGCTCTCCACGTTCTTCATAGGGAGAGGTAGCTATAATGGGGATTGACCTAACGCGATCCAGTTTTGGATTACGAGAGACATGTTCCAGATGAGCTATTCAGAATTTTCCATCATTATGGGTCAATACGACTAGGAGTACATAGGAACGATAAAGTATATGACATTACGAACTGATTTTTCATATGGATTATCCCCTCGGCATTTTTGGAAGATGATTAGCACAGAGCAAGACTATGACCTAAACAAATCCAAGGCTTCCACATTGCGACATCCTATGCTTAAATACATCCATGGTATTATAAGTCATACGTTGAGGGATTGGGGTAATAGTTGGGGAGTTTTCAAGAACATAGATGTGTATTACTCGTGGAGTATGAGTGAGAGGATGTCAATTCACCAGGGGCACACACTTTCCCAATTCGTCAGGTGTTAGAGTGAGGAAAGGAAGGTCAACATAATCTGTGTCGGCCCTTATATGACCAGATTGACATGATGGATGGTAGTATTTGATAGATTACCATCGATGCAGTAGATGAGCATTATGGTAGCACTTAACCTTACCGTGATGCAACACATACATATGGTTTGCAAACATCAAGGATTCACTGGTAATGTATATAGACTTATTGGGGAGCTTGATGAGTTAGCAATGGAGGTGGAGATAGGGAGGAGCCACCAAAGCCACAGTCACTGCCATCGTAGAAAGGTGGGATTGCACCAGAGGATCCTGACCAGTTAATGATAGCTTGGCTAGAAAGACAATAGGTGGAGCTTGTGGAGTGAATGAGCAGATTCGAGACCTTATTTGGATGGATGAGAGAGCTATTTTTGTTAATGACGAGCCATCAAGACATCAATTTTTAGCCTCCATCTAGCAAGGTGCTTCATCAGCAGCTCCTCCACCTTTTAAATATCTTCAACTAGAGGACTTTCCATCATCGGACATGCCTTAGTTACGACACAAAAAAGGGAGGTGCTTAACTGTTATATCTTTTCTTTTTCTCTTTACTTGTGTATTTTTCTTATTTTTTTGTCATTTTGTCTAAACATTAATGCTACTATTACTTCATATTTCTTAGTTATTTTTGTCATTGTCATTGTCATTTTTATTTATTTTTATCTTTTTATCCCTTTTTCTTTACATCTTGCAAGGATGTTAGTCTAATATTGGATGGATCAAAAATTAAAAAATCTTCTTACTCAGGAAAGTACTACTTAACCTTTCCATTGATTCTATATGCTTTTATTCTATACATTGAGGACAATGTACAACTTTAAGTGTGGGGAAGGGGTTAACGATTTTTAATGACTTTCTTAAGCTTATTATAATCTTGATTATTAAATTTATAAATCGATATCTTGACTAAACTGAAATCAGTCTAGTAATACTTTATTTCATTATTGAATATTGATTTGAATTAGTATCCAAAAGGATGATAGCTAGAATAAAATTTCTTTTATAAGTCATATGTTTAATAATCATTGAAATAATCAAATTGAATGATAATTGCATAACATATACACACATACAACCATTTTTTTTTGTGAGATTTTGAGCCCAAGAACAAAAAATTTCAAAAATTTTAAGATCTTGAATTCTTTCATGTTTGTTATCATCCATAATTTAAGGATTTTAGAACTAGCTTTTAATATACATATTGAGATCATATTTTGTTAAATAGAAACATTGAAATGATGAAGGCATTTAGATCCTAAGAACTTGTTTAAACCTATTTCTTTGATAATTACCTCACCCATAATTTATCCTTTTGGAGTAACCAAGTTTGAGCCTTAGCATTTTTAATTGTTTATAATCTCAATTATTAACCTTTATCCTATTTTTCTTTAAAGCTCTTTCATTATTTTGAACCCTGAAGATTATTTAATTACTTGTTTGTTTGAACATGAAAATTTGAAAGGTCAAATATTTCTTTCATTTTGGTACCTGATGAATGCTTCAAATTATTTAGATTGATAAAAAAAGAGCATAGAAAAAGAAGAGAAGAAAAGTGAGAGTACCCATAGATTTATAATGAAAGGACCTGTGTATATTGTAACAAGTTTCATGTAATGTTTTCTTTAGTAAATTTCCTTCAATCAACCATTTTAATTATCCCAATCATACCTTACCTAAGCCCCATTATAACCTTTATAAAGACCTTTTTATTTTTGTTTCTAATTTATGCAAACATGGTGGAGATGTGATAATATTACAAGCTTATAGTAGGAGTTTGACTATGAATTGATTCAAAAGTTTTGATACTTTTCAACCTAAACACTTGAGTTTATTGAGTGAAATATTAGTGAGCATGTAAAGGTTGTATACTGTTGATTTCAATGCCAATACTGACATGATTATTATTAATGTAGACTTATGAAGCTAGTTTTAGGATAACTTGAATCTATTTGTATGTTAATTTGATTATTATGATATTATGATTTAGAGTATGAATTGAAAGGTTAAGATTAATAAAGGATGGATTTTGTAGGATTTATAATTTTGATTATGATTTGCTTGAGGATGAGAAAAAACTTAAGTGTAGGGATGTGTGATAGATGCATATTTAACTATATTTATACACCCATATTTGATATATTTTGCTTGATATTTTGTAATTTTGTTACATATTACAAGTGCATTTATAGGTTATAATTGCCTGTATAGACCAAAAGGAAAGGAATTCAGGTGAAATCATTGCATAAAACGAAGATTTAAAGTAATTAGGAGATACATAACCATGTAAGTCTCTTAAAACGTGTATAGTCATTATTTTAAGTGTTTTGGGAGCTATAAGGTTTGATACACAACCTTATATCAGACCATGTATGATTGAACTCAAGTTTTCCTTATCAATTAGTGACAATTTCTTAGTTTTTATTACACTTCTTGGCTCTTATTTTTGGATGTTGTGCTTAATTTAACTCTTGAATGCTTATCTTAAATTAATGTAGTTTGAGTGTAAAATTGTCACAAATAATTAGTAATTGCACTAAATTGATTTTCATAGAACAATTGATATTGCAAACTACTATTTTTCATTGTAGGAAATTCAAGAAGTAGAGCCAAGGGGTGAAGAACAAAGGCATAAGTCAACAAATCTTTCGAGAAAAGTTCATTGCGGCCAACTCATCCTCTCGCCGCGACGAACTCAACAGATTACTGAAGAGACCTTCGGGAAAATTTTTCCATGACGAAGAAACTAAAAACTCTAAGCAAAACCTTTCGGGAAAAGTTCGCCGCGGCAAACTCGTCCTCTTGCCGCAACGAACCTTCAAATACTTAAACCATTTTCAAAAGTTTTACCCACCGTACAGCCCGATCCATCAACCCATATTCGAAGAAAGACTTATTTTAGGCTATCTTAAGGGAATAAATAGAAGACACGAGAGAGAGGGAGAGCCGACACTGCCGAAGAGAGAAACTCCACATCCATCTACTGCTCCACCATCAGATCACTATCTCCACGTAGTACACCACTATTTTCTCTCATTTTCCACAGTCGGTAGCTACCATAGGGTCTTCCAGTTGCTTCTCGGTAGTGAAGTTGCTTAAAGTTATGAGTGCCTAGGCATCTCTTCTCCTTTTGAAGATGTAGCGATGGCTTGAGTTCAATGGGCTTAAAAGGGGAGTGACTTAATCCATTTTTAGCTATGATTTATGAATTCCTAGGTTTAGTATTTGTAATCTATAGTTAAACATTCTTGATTAGAGTTTAATCAAGTATTGGATTCTCAATGTGTTGTTGGGATTTGTTGATGTAGAACTTTGAGCTTAAATATATGGTCTCATATAAGTTTATTTGTGATCTTGTTGAATCTCTCTTATCTTGCATAGTTGTGTTTGATATTGAGTTGATTTGAGATCCCAAGTAACATGTTGCATCGATTTCCTACTACAAACACTAAGGGCGTTTAACAAGGTCTTAAGAAATGGGGTTCATTGATTAAGACCTTGGACTTAAAGAGTTTTTTAAAGTTTACCATTTGAAACTTAGTGATTTCCACTCCCATCAAAAATCACTTTCAAACAATGATAGCCAAAGCTCATTTTCAAGAGGATTCTATCACCATTTGATCATTGTCTTTATCCTTCCGATT
>JANZLC010000003.1:18011405-18027023 GCA_026413385.1 Erythroxylum gracilipes
TTTTCATTACATATTTAAATTGTTGATAATTTAATTGCTGATTTTAAAATTTTCCATTTTAATTATACATTTAATTAAAAAATTTTATTTATTTATTTTTTGTATTAACTTATACATTAAAATTATATAATAATATAACTGACTAAGTTAGCAGGGCATTATTGCTACGCATTTGCGCGACATTACCCTGCTAGTATATGTAAAAGCATGAGATGAACATATCCAGGTTTTCTCATTCACGTTTTTTTTATATACTTATTACCATTTAATGATCATTTGACCTTTAACTATCATCAAACATGTTTCATATAACAAATCATAAAGAGTAATGCTTTAGACTTACTTGTTTACTCTAAGATCTTCAAATAACACTCTTAACCCTAACTTTTCCAATATCATTCGATCATCAACATTCAAAGGTGGTAAGGTTAGGTCTTTAATAAGAAATGTAGAAGACAACAAAATAATAGTAGTAAATGAAAGATGAAAGTAAGCTTCAACATGGATGAGGTAAGAACTGAGTATTAGGGATAAAGACAATTAAAGATGATGAATAAAATGAAGAGAGCATTTAACAATTGAAAGACAAAGAAATGAAAATGGTCTTTCACTACTTAAAGATTAAAGGTTAAATTGGATATTTACTAAAGCTACCATATGACTTTTTTAATCAGTCAAATTGTCCCTCAATTTTTAATCTAATTGTCTCTTAAATTTCAATGACACTTGTCATTAAATCTTAATGTCATTCATCTAAATTTCTACTACCATTGACACTTATTTTTGCTATTATTCATTAATTGTCTCACCACTTGACATTTTTCCTATTTCAAAAATATCCTTAATTCTAAAAAATTCTCAAATTTTACCAAAAATTTTAAATTACTACTTATATACATCAACTTAATTTTTAAGGCATATAATTCATAATTCACATTATAATCACATTAAAACAATCATTTATACCTGAAAAAAATGTCAAATGAGTCCATGAACAAATCATTGTGATGTGGGCAAAATTCAAGTTCATGTGTGAGTATATACTAACAATATGCGTGAGTATGAAATGTATTTTTCTAATCTCTCATTATTATTTCTCAATTATAGAAATATAAGGTTCTAACCTTTAGTATATATCAGTGAGGGAAGGACAATCATAGGGAGAAGCTCTTAGTAAACATCAGACGGATTCAACAATCCACTATTGTAGAGATGATGGAAAGATGGTTGGAAATGACAGATAGACGAGTGAAGACGATGGAGGAGATAGGGGAGAGACAAAAGGAAAGAAGATAAAAGGGCCCACATTGCAAATTAGCTACGTAATTGACACATGGGACTAATATGTAATGTTATAATATGTAGATATATATTTTGAATAAAACTTAGAAAAATGTCAAGTTTTATCAAATTAAGATTTATATATAATATTAGAATATTTTAACAATATTAAGATTTCAGTTAAAATTTTTGAGAATTTTTAAGTCAAAATATTCCTCTTACTAGGTATATATAGATCACTTAATTAATTAAAATGATTAAAGATGCAAATAAATAGATTAAAGTGAGGAGAGCTCAATAATATTTATCATCATCAACGCTAAGTTACGGAGGATAAATGCTTTTGCTCTTTTTGTAATTAAATTCAAACTATTTACACTGTAGGGCATCCAGTATGTGTGAGGTTTAGCAGAGGAATAACTAAACCAGACAAACAAACAATTGGGATTTTCAAGTGATCATATTTATTAAAACAGCTCTCGGCTTTATAAAGCCGTTCATCTAACAAGAATGAGGAAAAACAGCCCACGTATTTCGTGGTTTGGATAACAAGAAAAATAGCAAACTACTCTAACAACCCATTAGAATAGGTCTTTATTCCAACAGTCCTAAATACAAGCAACTACTTCCAACAGTATGCTACAAAATGGCTCAGCACGCAACACTGAACCAACCCTTGTATTTTAAGTCCAGAATTAGGCGTACACTTCGAATTGGACCGGGTCTCCGATATTATTATGGTCCATTAAAACGGAGACGTCTCGTCCAAGAAATACTTGGAAGATCGAGGGCGAGGGACACGAGAGATTGGAGCAAATTCTCTCACTCAAAACCTTCCCAAAACCCAATTGGAAACTGCGAGAGAGCGTTTATTGACCAACAGATATTATGCCTACTCTCACGAAGCTCTACACCATGCAAGAGGCCTCCCAACACAACACCAAGGACGATTGCTGGATCGTCATCGATGGCATGGTAGCGCCTTTATCTGTTTCTTACCTTCCTTTCCGAGATTTTTAGTTTATGGTTGCTGTGATCGTCTCGTTTTCTTTTGATGCTTCATCTAACTCATTATTTTTCGGGTTTTGTTTATGATTCTGAATTCTGTGCAGGGTTAGTGACTTAATGTGTTCTCTACGCATTTTTGCGTGAGAATTGCATTGATGCATAATAGCATTATCTTGCTCTTGCTTCATTGTTCCAGGTGTATTACTAAGTTAATAAAGCACCATGGTTTACTTTGTCTACGATATGAAAATTGGCTTGAGCTCTTATTTGACAACTGATAGAAAATGTTGGTTCAGTTGTTTTCTAAAATCTAGTGGATGTTTGGTCTTAACCTGAGAACTTTGACTTCAGAATACGAATTAAAGTTCCCCTTTTCTAATGGATTATATCTATTCCTGATCTCACGTATGCATCTAAGAAACTGGTGCTGTGAACTATGTTACATGTAGCTTGGATATATTGTGGATTAACATGATATTTGAGAGTTCTGAATTGCTTGAATGACTCTTATCTCTTGGATGCTGATGCCTTTGTCATTTTATGAACTTCTGATGGTTTTGGTGGTTGAAAGTTGGAATTGTTGTTAACTGTTTTTAGTTGACTTGTTAAGGATTTCAAGTTCTATTCTTTTGACACACTACTTACTGATATTTACGTGCATTTTGACATATGACTTGACTTGTCCCAATTCCTTAACTTTCAAAAATGTTTTCTGGAGAATAAATTAGAAGCAAGTTCAGAACTTTCTACACACATGGAACATTCATTAACAGGAAGAATGTTAGTATTCCTCCTAGTGATCAGCCTGCTAGTGTTAGTAAACAGCCCACTAAGCCCATCCAAGCCTACATCCGTAGGGGTAAGATGGGAAAGGGGACAAATGCCACATAGACAGGTTGTCAGGAGTTAGTTATGGAGAGAGATTGTGTATGAGAGGGTACGGGGGAAATATAGAGGAATCTGTATAGAGAGGGGGGCATTCTTCTTCTTCTTCATTGATAGCTATTATATTGGCCTGGTACTACTTACCAGGAGGTTAACTACTGCTATACCCTACTTATTACGTAAATAATACAATCTCTATTTGCTACTCCTATCAAAGAAGCACTTGAAAAATTGAATGTAGAACAATAGAATGTAGAATGTACAACATCTTAAATCAAAACTCCCGTAAAAGCTGTCATGAGGAAAATCACTTTTGTAATATCATAGGGTGAACTTTTGGTGTTTTCTGGTTCATAATTAATGTAAAAAAGAAAAAAGCCTTTCCCCAGAAGTAATTAACTGAATAATTGTCTAGTCTAAAAGTTATTCTGCAGAACAGTTCTTGCCAGTTGCCATGGTTGCTAGCTGTAAGAATTTCTACACATCTAGCAATGTCTCTTGGTAGCTGCTCTAAATTTTTGTTCAACTCCATTGATTGCAATATCTTATACATGTGAAGGTTCTTATGCCATAATGTGGCCGATGCATATGGGTGCCTTTATCTCTACTAACTGCATTAAATCTTATAGAAGGTGAACATGCCGAAGAATCCATGAGCTAGCTGCTCTCGGATTACTTTGTCTGCTTTATCCATTTAGCTTTGTTCAATGAGACTCCCTGTTTAGTGGTAGAACAGATAATTCTATATAAATTCCTCAAGGTTTTCTGAATCTCCTTTCTATCTTGAACACGAAGTTGTTTGCTTAATCATGCCCTTGTATTATTGACAGTCTCTGTCTGTACCGTCTCCTGCTTGCTTATGTGGAACCAATTAGTATTTCTAACTTCTTCAACCAGTGAAAAGAACATGAGCACATATCTTTTTCCTTGCGTTTGCTGATAATATCTCTTTGTCAATGTTAGGTATATGATGTAAGTTCATATTTGGATGAGCACCCTGGTGGAGACGATGTTGTACTGGCTACCACTGGTATTTTCTTCATCTTTGTTGGAACAATTATCGTGTAAAATATAACAAAATTCTCAGTCATCATCTATTATAATCTTAATTTTCCTTCACTGTTACTGTTATCTAAGGTAAGGATGCGACTGACGAATTTGAGGATGCTGGGCACAGCAAAAGTGCAAGGGAGCTCTTGGAAACATTTTGCATTGGCGAGCTCGACCGGTCCACCCCAGTTATTCCAAAACTTGAAATTTCCTCAAAAAAGCAAACTGAAGTTTATGCGCAAAATTACCTGACAAAGAAGTATTGGGCTTTTCCTGTAGCTGTTGTGGGCATCTCTGTAGTTGTCGGTGTTCTATACCTTCACAAAAAGAAGTAATGGTTGGTTAATACTTATACAATTGTGGAAGGTATTTTTGTCCTCGCAGAAAGTAATAGTTGAGATGAGCATTTATTGGAAGTGATGCCGTTGTAATCCTTTTGAATAATTCAGTTATTTGGGGGCAGCTGCGTCTGAAACTTAGGATTTGATTTCTCCCATGAAAATTATCTTTTTCTCTTGCCGAGCTCCATCAGGGAATCGAATATATTCTTCGTATTGATCACTCTTTTGCTATTACTGTTCGTTGTATTTTTCAGTATTATGAAAACCGAACCGAATCTATTGGTTGGACCGAAGAATCGATGATCTAAAGTATGAAACGGTTCGATTTAGCTCTTATTTTTTGTGAGTGATTGATCTGTTTATTTTGCGGTCAGACCGGTAAAAATTGCTAATTCGATGAAAGAAAGAACCGGCCGGTTTATTTAAAATGTCTTGATTTTGATGATTTTAACTTAAATAAATGTTATGATTAGTGATTTTTTTTTTAGTCTTTTTGATGAAATATGACAAGTAAGTTTTGTTATCTTATTTTGTGTTGTGTTGGTGGACTTAAAAAATATATATATGTTTTGAAGTTTGAAAGTTTAAGTTAAGTTTATAATTAGATAAATAATTAAATAATATGTTTAAAAATTATCATTATATATATATATATTATATTATATAAAATAGAAATTTATATATTTATTAATTATCGGTTCAATCACAGATAAATTTTAGTTGAATCATTGACACTTGTTGTTTCTCCGAATCAGTCAACATTTATATATATATATATATATATATAAGCAGTCAAATCTTTTATATTATTTTTTATTGTTTGTCGGTGGCAAACCGGAGGAGAATCTCCCGTTGATTTAATCTGTAATTGTAATGGGCCAATTAGGTTCTATGTAAGCCCAACTTCTGGTTATCTTATGGTTAACACAAACCCCCCTCTCATAATATCTGTGTTCAATCGTGCTTGCCCTCTGCCTCAAACTGTTATTTCCCAAGTAAACAAAACCCTAAATATCAGTACCGTGTCAGCTGTGATGGCGCAGCAGTTAGGGGTGCAGAAGAACACGCTTTACGTGGGAGGACTAGCCGAGGAAGTGAACGAATTGATACTTCATTCAGCTTTCATACCATTCGGAGACATTAAGGACGTGAAGACCCCATTGGATCAGGCCACCCAGAAGCACCGCTCTTTCGGCTTCGTCACTTTTCTGGAGAAAGAGGACGCCGCCGCCGCTATGGACAATATGGACGGCTCCGAGCTTTATGGTCGCGTTCTTACCGTCAATTACGCCCTGCCTGAGCGCATTAAGGGTGGTCAACAGGGCTGGGCCGCTCACCCTAGTATGTTTTGTATTTTTTGCATTATTTCCTGTTATTATTAATTGAATCGAATGAGGACTATCTATGGATGGTTTATTGTAACATATGAGGATGGATTGATACTAGAAAGGTTGTATGTTAATGAGTAGATATATATTGCATAATGATTTGAGTGAGCATTGGCAGTTTGGGCGGACGCGGACACATGGTTCGAGCGTCAGCAGCAAGAAGAGGAAATGCAGCGGATTCAGGCGGAGAACAAGGCTGCAATGCAAGCAGCAGAGGAGTTGCATAGAAAGAAAATGGCACAGGAACGAGAAGGAGAAAAGGAGGATGAGACAGATGACCCCATGGCTAGGATTGAAGCTGAAGCTGCGGTTTAGATTTTGAAAAACAACTCTTAGCTACCCTACCAAACAAAACAAATTCCTTTGCTACTGCTACTTGTATAGCAATTTGACTGCATCCCTGTGTTAAATAATATGCTTCTCTTCTCTAATCTTCTTCATATCTCGCAATTATTGGGAATGTTGTTAAAAAACTGGTTATTTCCCCGGCAAGGTCGTCGCTGGATCAGATCTCAGTCAATTCTAACACCACCCATGGCCATGGGTTTGTTTCTTTTTCGCTTTTTCGTTTTAAAAAAATAAAAATACACATATCAAAGATTTCCCATCATCGAACCAGATGATTAAAAAGCCTGTTAGGCCCAAACTATCTTAATGTGAATCTGGACTGTCCCATAGCTCAAAACTACGTCATATCATATGAACTTGACTTATCCTCTGCAAGTGACCGTTTGCTTTGCTGTTTCGGTGTCTAGACCAAAGCTTAAAGTTGCTACTTGCGAACAGTTACCAAAGTTTAAAGTTGCTACTTGCGAGCGGTCTTCTTCCTCTTCAGAC
Source organism: Erythroxylum gracilipes (assembly GCA_026413385.1). Classification (NCBI taxonomy): domain Eukaryota; kingdom Viridiplantae; phylum Streptophyta; class Magnoliopsida; order Malpighiales; family Erythroxylaceae; genus Erythroxylum; species Erythroxylum gracilipes. Next base: position 18,018,196 of record JANZLC010000003.1, read on the forward strand.
GACCTAGAATCTAAGATTTGCCAAAGGCCAACATTCCCAATGGCTTCTCTCTTCTTCACTTATTACATTTCGCTTCCAAGGTTTGTTAATTCTTTGCTTCTATTCAGCCCGTTACGTGTTTGAAAAAATGTCTAAGAATGTGAAAACTTTTATGTGCTTTCTTATATAGGAGTTTTTTCAGGTCATTAACTGAGTATACTGTTAAGAAGCTGACCCTTGTTTATTCAGCTTTCAATTTGGTTTATATATTTGATGCTTTAAATTATCAGGTGTTATTCAACTTGGCCAGCATATCCATCTTTGGATTTAACTCTACGTCAGGGTTTTGCATTACAACACAAATGGGGTATTGCAGCAATGTCTAGGAAAAGAGTTGTTGAGAATCTAGCTGATGAAGGAAACTTTGAGAATGGGGTGGTTGTGAAAAAGAAGATTAACAGGGCTATCAAACGCACCACTTCAGGAAGGCGGAAGAAAGAAACGGTCCATTCTCCAGAAAAGGATTCTGAAATTGGAATAAACAATGACATCGCCGTGGGTGAAAGTATTACGTCAGTATCAAGTGAAAGTTTGAAGAAAAGCCCTCGGAGGACTCGCCGGAAAAGTGGACCTCTCTATACTTTCGTTTACTATTTATGTTGGCATTGGTTACAAGTTCTCAACTTACGGGATTATTTTAAATTTAATGTCTTCTACAGCTGCATCAGCTTCTAGTAATTTGGAGGAAGAGAAGAATGAAAAGAATATCCAGAGGAGAAGGAGGACAAAGAAGACAGAAGACATCATAGTGGAGGACCAAGGTAGTGAATCTGAAATTAGTGACCAGGAAAGCTCCCTGGTTGCTACAGATGTGGAGGATGAGAGTGAGATTGAATTAGAACTAGATGGAGATAACGACATTAGCTATACATATGGTTGGCCTCCCCTTGTTTGTTGCTTTGGATCTGCACAACATGCTTTTGTGCCATCAGGCAGACCTGCAAACAGGCTTATAGATTATGAGATTCATGAAAGATTGAAGGATGCAATATGGGAACCAGAAAAATTTGTAAGGGCGCCTGGAGGATCTGCTGGTAGTGTCGCCGTTGCTCTTGCAACCTTGGGTGGAAAAGTAGCTTTCATGGGGAAGTTGGGAGACGATGAATATGGACAGTCAATGTTATACTATATGAATGTAAACAATGTTCAAACACGATCAGTTCGCATTGATAGCAAGAGAGGAACAGCAGTATCACAGATGAAAATTTCCAAGAGAGCTCGCTTGAGAATGAGTTGTGTTAAACCATGCGCAGAGGATTCTCTTTCACAATCAGATTTAAACATGGATGTGCTGAAGGAGGTAATGGATTTCAGTCTTCTGGTATTGACTTCTTTTTCTTTTGACTACTTCCTCTTCTGCCTATTTAGGTATGATGTATGACGAATAGAAGACTGTCTACTAATTGATAAAGTACTTATAAACAGAAAGTATTGGCATTTGGAACTTTTAATTTTGAGTTGAAAATTTTAAGAAAATTGAAATTAAGAATAGATCTAGCCATCACTCTTAAGCTTTGTATCAAAAACTAAGAATCACACTTATAAATTGAACAAACAAAACTATTTGAATCACGATAATAAGTTTGTAGAAATCACTTATATAATCTAGGGATCACTCATAATTGTCTAACAATGACTATTAGAAAAGAATTCTGGTGGAGACTCTTGACTATGATCTAGTTATGAGAGGCTGTGTTTTTAAGTTTTTTTCTACCCTGTCTGGCCCCTAACTATGATCTAGTTAAAAGACCTTGCAATCTGAAAATCAAAAACTCAGCTTGTATTCTGTGTTTTTTAGTTGCATGCCCCCTTTTCGTTGCCTAGGTTTTACCCCGCTTACTTATATCGGAAATCAACATATAAGAACTTGTTAGAGAGAATTCTTTGATCTCAAAACTGAAATTTTATATCTCAATAAGAAATCTGTTGTTGGTCTGCCGTATGTCTTAGAGAAGTTGTGACACATTGAAGTCAGCGCTTCAATGATGCCTAACCTCTTCAAAACTGGTATAATCAACTCGTCTCTCTTTTGGTTTTGGTTGTTGAATAACCTTTTGTATGCCCTTTTGTTTTGTATAGCCATCGTCAAACCAAAGATTTGATACCAAACTGATGAAGGATGAATAGATGAATATCGCATATAAAATGAAAATTATGAGTTGTTGGAACTTTGAATTTAGATCTGATAATTTTTAAACGTAAGGAATTGAAACAAAGGATAGGTCTAAGAATCTCACTAAAGATTTGTTTCAAAAACTAAGAATCACACTTAAGAATTGAAACAAACAAAACTATTGGAATCACAATCACTTGTAGGATTTAGTAATAGCTTGTAATTATTTAAAAATCACTCTTAGAGAAGAGACCTTCACATTTGAAAAATCAGTCTATCTTTTTCCTTAAACATTCAAAGAAACATATATAGAAGAATTTTGAAACCCTAATCCTAAGGAATAGGAATTCCAGCTAAGCTTCGAAAATAAGAATAGGATCCAATTTAATAAAGATTCGTATTATTTCTTAGTAGACTTAAACTCTAAACTAATAAGGGAATTAAAATTTTTAAAAAATTCTATTAAGGAAAATTAAAAAAATATTTTAATTGGTAAACTAAATTCTCCTTTTCAAAATCCTTTCCATCCTAAAAATGAGAAATTATTGTTTCCAAGATCATTGGGTAAAAGGTTTATCATTTAGAGAGCCATAATCTATGAGACCTAAGTCGAGAAACTTATCTTTCAAAGAATTATACCTTTCAAGTTATTAAGAAATTTTATGTTCATTCTGTTTCTGGAATGTTATGGGTTATACGTAGCTGGCAAGTTAGTTGCTGAGAAGATCAATGTTAAATCTGTATTTTGAATGTTATAAGTAGTTTACTAGCGATATTTGCATAAGTTTCTGGATGTCTGATCAGATTGATAGCCCTTTCTCGTAAAAAATATAATCATTTTTGGGCAATTGTTTATGCAGGCAAAGATGTTCTATTTCAACACACATTCCCTTCTTGAGCGAGGAATGCGATCAGTTGCACTGCGGGCAATCAAAATCTCAAAAAAGCTGGGAGGAAAAATTTTCTATGACGTGAACCTTCCACTACCACTGTGGCAGTCTAGTGATGAAGCCAAGTCGTTTGTAAGACAGGTTTGGAGTCTAGCAAATATTGTTGAGGTTACCAAGCAAGAGCTTGAATTTTTATGTGGGATCAAGCCCACCGAGGAATTTGACTCTAAAAACAATTCCAGTTCAAAGTTTGCTCATTATGGACCAGAGTTGGTTCAACCACTTTGGCATGAAAATCTTGAAGTTCTGTTTGTAACAAATGGGACTTCTAAGATACATTACTACACCAAGGAGCATAATGGTGCAGTGCATGGCATGGAGGATCCACCCATAACCCCTTTCACCAGTGATATGTCAGCATCTGGAGATGGCATTGTCGCTGGTACTATGTCATACCTCTAATATCTGTGATCTGTTCTTATATCATTCATACAGCTACATACATGTTCTTTTTTACTTTGTTGCTACGCTTGTTCTTTGTTGAACTTTTGAAGATGTTGAGCTTTGAATTGGTGTAGAAACTTCACCTTAATACTGCCAATCTTGACAATCAAGAGAATGTTGATGCTGCCAATCCTGACAATCAAGAGAATGTTACGGTTTGAAGCAATGAGAAAATCTTGTCATCAAAGACAAGTCGTGGGTTATTCGATGAGCATCAGTCCTAGGGAACCCAAGTTTTTATGTCCTAGCTTGTTTTTCGGAACTGTGAAATGATTTGCTTAAGAACTTGAATTGCAGATAAAGCAGTGTGAGTTAATTCATAAATGTGTATGGCATGCTCTGAGAAAAAGCTCCTTTTCTTTTCTTTTCTCTTCTCTTTCTCCTGAGGTCCCTCATATTATGAAAGGATTTGCTAAGGAAAAAAGGGAAGTTTTCTTGGAGATGTAGTTCTTTTTAGTGTTTTAATACCTAAAGTAGATTGTTAAAATTTTCTCCTTGGAAAACTGCTCTTGCTTAATTTTGTGTTCTTTTTTGCTCTCAGCTCTCATGAGAATGTTAACAGTTCAGTCGCACCTTATTACTGATAAATGGTACTTGGAACGCACCATCAAGTATGCCATTGATTGTGGTGTCATAGACCAATGGCTGCTTGATCGGGAACGTGGCTATCCCCCTAGGGAAGATATGGAAGAAGTGGAACCTGATCATAACGGCATAAGATCAATAACCGAGAAGGAATACCGCACAATAGCGCCTTCAAGTTGATTTGTCAGTCGGCCAGATTCACATATGCCCCCAATTTATCTGATATAATTGTTCTTTGTAAAGTAAAATAGTGCGCTTTTAAGTGAAAGGGGCTCCACATGCAGTGCCAAATTCATGACAACAATTTCGTGTTATTCCGATAGCATTTGATAATCATTAAGTTAGCCAGCATCCTTCTTCTTTTTGGTCTTTTTTTATTTCTTAATTCTGTATTTGCCAAATTCAATCTGTCCTTTCTTAAGCGTGGCAACAACTGGATATTTTCACTTTGTCCGCTTTGGCCCTTCCATCAATTTTTCGCTCGTCTTTTACCCGGCTCAGGGAGGTTTCGTTCAGTTGTTCAATAGTTTCAGAAACATGCATACTGATATGCGAAGATTCCAAAGTCTGAGCTAATGCATCAGAATATATCCCGTTTATTCTGCATGAATGGCTTATGTTGCAACAGTACGTGATCCCAGAGGGAATAGAAGATTATTAGGCTTATGTTGGCAGCAACTAGTCTTTTAACATTTTCGAGGGCAGCAGTCACGTCCTTCAAAGCGATACAATTACTTTTACAATAATTGGAGTCAGGTGAAGAAGCTGCGTTGATTTTGTCAGGATTGGCAGGATGCCAGGATAAGGATTTTTGTGAACTTTAAAATAATTTTAGCATTTTCCTGTCAGTAATACTGATAATAATATTAATAGTAGTATTTACTGACGATTTGATTATAAGCAGTAATACTTACCTCTGGTGGATTATATCTTGAAAATCAAATTCGAGAATGATTTCTCTGAAACACCCGACTCTGGCTTTAGATCTCCTGTGCCACTTGTCCTGTGCTCTCTATGTCACAAACTATCGTAATCATCCATTTGAATAGTTTGGATAAGTGGGATGGTTTGTGGCACAAAGTGCACAAGGTTAAATGGTTGGGATGGTTTGTGGCACTGGACAAGTGGCACTAAATTTGCCCGCGACTCTATGCTACTGACAAAATATCCAACAACTCAACTTGATGATTGAACATATACCTATTAAATACTTCTATACAAATTTTTAATATACCGCCGACTACTGCATTACCTTACCTAAACTCAGTCACACAGCACCATCAATATCAGTTTGCTCTTAAAGATGGAGCTGTTGTAGTCCAGACAACCTTCAAGGCGAGACATGCAGGGGCTCCAGCCTCACAGCATCCAAGACATAGCAACAAAACATGGAGAAAGCATGCTGTTTAAGACCCATAAATAGGGATGCAGGGACTTCAAAGAATAGAGTGGCATGGAGACTTACTCGAAACATAAAGGTGGAGTTGTCGCGGTTCAAACATCCTTCAGGCGAGTATGTTGGTGTTGCTCCAAAACATTGATATTATTATGTCACGTCCATCGTTTTTTTTTTCAATTACACTGTAATAAACATTAATAGCGTTCCTTACATTCAAGAATTTAATTGTCATCGTTAATATTACCCAAACGTTTACGTTCATTTCTCTCTCTTTCTCATGCTTTTTTTCTCTACAAAATTTATCTTAAAGCCATCTTTTTCTAAGCTATCTCTTGTATACAGAAATAAAATCCTGAGTTTGGTCTTGTGTTCTTTGTGAATGTACTGTCGTACTGTTTAAGCATTCTTTAAGTGTTCGCAGTCTATAGTTGTTTTTCCTATTCTCTAGAAGACTAGCGTAAGGGAGATAGATTCACCATTGGAGAACCGAACGACATAACACACTCCCATCTTCTTCAAATCTGCTCTCTTCTTGATTCTTCTGCTTAATTCTTGAAAACAGCTCTTACTCCGCCTCATAGAGTGCACCAAAGTTGGTAAAAAAGGCGTTAACTCTAGAGTCAAATTTCGTTGTTCTGCTGTATCGTAGAGGAGAAATTTTTGACTTAGGGTAAGGATTTTTCCCAATACCTTGTGTTAAGATATATGGTATATATCTTATTATTAAATTTTGACATTTTTAAATAATTGGACCTAGCAAATATTTAGTTTCACATCCAAATTGATTGAATTTAAATTGGGTACGACTGGCTTGTTGGATTTTTGGATAATGGTTTAGTTGTGATAAAATTCTATTTTAACTGGGACTCTTAATTGAAGTAGGACTCTCAATACTTGAAAGATTATGCACATCTTCTATCTACTGTTGATGTCTATCTCTAACGTAAGTGTGTTGTGATAGAGTGAAAGTTAATTTCTAATATAAGTGAGTGATAACAGTAGAAGTCTATCTCATGTGGGTGTTGTCCTTATCTCTAACCTACGACATAAGTCTATCTCCAGCGTGATAGTGTGGCAATGGAGTTGACGTGTGTGTAGCTCACAAGTGCATTTGTTAACGAAAAAACATACTGCTATGGTGTGAGTGTGAATAGTAAGAGTGGGCGTGAATAGTGAAGGAGAAAAACGTACAGCTGAAGTTAATTCCTTATATGTGGGCATTAGTTTCTCATTGAAAAAAGACTACGGTGTTTATGTAAGATAAGGCAACCTGGAGTATGCATTAATTGTCTATAAGTGTGCATTAAATGCTTATTGGGAACGTAGCATGTAAGGGTGTGACAGTAGTGAATGTGTGAGTGTTGGGTAAAGGTTTAGTGGTTTTAATCTACAAGTGAACAACATATTTTTGCTGGTGAGCCACAGTGAAGTGCATTGGAGAGAGGACAGAGAAATTGCTTACGGCGCACATGAGCAGATTAATTGAATAAGGTGTTTGGGTGTGAGAGCCACGGTAATGTGTGAGATTGGATTTACTAAAAGACAGTACAACGTGTTGGTGAGTCAGTGGGTGTGACACAGATGTTCTGATTTATTGAAAAAATGGTAATGAGTCTCAGGTGTTGGTGAACTGTGGTTGTATGTGCATCTTGGAAGCTAGCTGAATAACATCGAATCTATTTCGGATGAGCTAAATAACCTGGGAAGTTGTCTTTCTTTTGTCTCAAGTATTTCGTTGTTCAATTTTCAGTTGTTTAAATACTTGAGCTATTTTTATTTATTATCTTCTTGAGTGTTGAGTTGTTCGTTTAATCACTTGAGTGATTTAGTTAACATTCTTGTTACAAAAGAGTGTTGAGAAAAATCCTCTGTTGGGGTTAGTACGAGGCAGTCGTACTATTGGGTGTAAAATTCTTTCACTGGAAGTGAGGTTGAGAGATAGTGTCAAGGGTTGAGTGGTGTCGGCTCAGTAAAGCCTTAGGTAAAACTATTGTACTTTAGTGAAAGTGATTAAGCTGAATGAGAGCCCCGCAGACGTAAGCAAGGTGTGCCGAACTGCGTTACCAAATTTCTGGTGTCTTTGTTATTTTAGTTTTGCTTGATTTTATTTTGTTCGTGCCAAAGAAGTTTACGAAAAGTTTGCTAAACTAGCCCCCTTCGGTTTTTCAATTGGTATCAGAGAAAGGTCACCGTTTCAGAACTTGGTAGCAAGTTGGTGCAGGTCTTAGTTTCGCAAACATGGCTACAAGAGAGGGTGCCTCAATCACCAGACCACCACTATTAGATAGATCTAACTATCCTGCATAGAAATCTCGGATGAAGTTCTTCATCCAAGCTCAAGGCACGAGAGCTTGGCATTCAGTAGTACATGGGTGGACGCATCCAAAAGTCACTAATGATAAAGGAGAGACAGTTCAAAAAGATACATCTGAATAGACAAGAGCAGAAGAAGAAAGTGCACTCGAAAATTCACAAGCAATGCATGCAATATTTAGTGCTGTCGATGAGGGATGCTTCTCAATAATTTCAGCCTGTGAATCGAAAAAAGAAGCATGGGACATGTTGCAGACTATTCATGAAGGGTCTAAATCTGTAATATCGTCAAAATTACAGATGTTAGCTATGCGGTTTGAAGAACTGAAGATGTATGAGAATGAGACTATTGGAGATTTTCATGAAATATTGAGAGATATAGCCAATGAAGCTCATCAATTGGGGAAGAAATACTCCAATGTGAAATTAGTCAAGAAAATGCTGGGATCACTACCTCCAAGGTTTATTCCGAAAATTGTAGCAATAGAGGAGGCCCATGACATTAATAATCTCTCATTGGAAAAAGTTATTAGAATCCTTACAAACTTTGAAATGAATCTTTTGAGATGTAAGCAAGAAAGAAGCAAAGGATTGGCACTACAGGTGGAATCTGGAAGGACTGCGAATGATGTAGAAGACGAATCCGACGAGAATAGGGATGTGGAGCTATTAACAAGAGAGTTCAGTAAGTGGTTGAAGAGAGTGAAAAAGGACAAACCTGAGTTTCGGCAAAAGGCGGGAGCTCATCGAACAACAACTTCCAATAATCTAAAACTCAAAAAAGAGAAAGAAAGGTAAATAGAATTCAATGTCATGAGTGTCAAGGCTTTGGACATGTTCAAGCGGAGTGTGTTAATACCATGAAGAAGAGAAGAGGAAAATCCTATACAAGCACTTAGAGTGATAACGAATCCAAAAGTGAAGAAGAAGTTGTGAATAATGATGCGTTAGTTACTTTGTATAGCAAAAGTCCAGTTACTTGTTT
>JANZLC010000003.1:18059153-18069579 GCA_026413385.1 Erythroxylum gracilipes
ATCAAATCATATAGAAAATCGAAAACTACTATCCATCTTTGAAACCTAACAAGAAATCTACTCAATCATGTTCATGTCTAACAAAATAAATATTAAATCAAGAAAAATAAGCATTAAAAGAGTAAATAATGAAAAACTCTGGAGAGTCTCCCAGCTTTGGTGTCACTTGGTGCGTCCAGTCCTCTCTGTGCGTGAAGCCTCGCGAGAAAGCCGCCTGCGTCTAGTTGGAGCTGCGTCCTCCTTCGCGTGCGTCAAGGTCTGGAACTGCCGCTGCTCTCCAGTTAAAAGTAAAGCTTCTAAAACAATTAAAACTCTCTGTGTTCTGCCGCTAGTCTAATAAAAAATAAAGCCTCTCTCGTATAAAAGCTCTCTAAAGCTACTCTCTCAATTTAATAAAGCCTCTAAAATGTCTATACTCTGCTTTCGTTCTGCCACTCTTAAATTGAAAAACTCCTCTACGCTACTACCTTCTGCCGCTACTCTAAAAGTAATAAACCTACTAATTGAAAACCTCACTTGCGGCTACTGTTCTCCAACTTGTGCTACCGTCCCCCGTGCGTGAAGTCCTGGTGCTTATTTATACATGAGATAGCTGCTGCCCAATTAAAAACCTAATTAGAACCCCAGTTGTCGCGTGTCTCCAGCCTTTTTACTCCTCCTGCGTATGCTGTTGTTTTTCCCATTAAAAACCTCAACTTCTAAAACGTTTTCTGCCTCATCTCCGCTGCGTTTTATCTTTTCTTCTGCTACGTCGTTTCCTCATGCATGTGGACTTATTGTTGTGTTGTCTTTGCTTTCTTTCACGTGTTGATTGAGTTGTCTTCTTTTTTATTTATTCACCTGCAGGGGCAACTTCTTAGGTCTAATTTGAGGCCAAAGTTTATGCCTTTATTTATGAAAAAAAATCAGAAAATAAAATAAATAACAAACTCAATGAAAATAAATGAATTAACCTAAAAATGATACCAAAATAAATGAATAAATATGCAAAATAAATGCAAATATGACCTAAATGTCTATATGAATTGGACTAAACAAATGCCCCCAAACTCGAACATTTGCTTTTCCTCAAGCAAAATAAAGATTTAGAAAACGTTTTCAAAGCTGCTCATCCATGGAATCGTAAAAACTGTAAATTCAAGCTCTCAAATTCACTTTTAGCCTTTCCATTCAAACCGTTCCAACCATCATGATATAAGAATTTAAGAAATTGCCTAAGCCAATATCCCTTTAACCTTTGATCAATTATGGAAAACCCTCATCTTGCAAGAAGCAAAGAAAACTAAAATTGGTTCCACAACAACTTATAACCCAAGTATCTCATATATAATGATGATATAATTAATTAACCAATCACATAGGCAAGACATCCTAACCTATCTCCACTAATGTAACATTTATTAATGAAGGATCAATAGGTTTTACTAGGTTGTTATGAGGCTATTGGGTGTGTAATGTGGGGTTGAAACAAAGAAAGGGAAAATAAAGGCTCAAAAAAATTGAGGAATGATTGTTTAAAATATGTAAATGTAGAAAACATGCATAAATTCAATGTATTTTTTTCTTTTTTCTTTTTTTCTTTTCTTTTTGAATAGATAAGGAATTATAAAATTGACATCTATATATCTCAAATGATTACAAGCTCCCATTTCCAAATGCATTTAAATAGGCTTGGTCCACATAAAAACAACATCAAGCCTCCACAAATTAGGACAATTTCCCCCAAACTCTTTTCATTGCATATTTTGGGGCTTAAAATTTCTCCTTTTCATAGCTAGGAACAAACAAACAACTCTTGGATGTGATTCTTTTTTTTCTTTCTTTCTTTTTTTTCCTACATCAAAATTATACACATTCCAAAACATCACAAATCTTAAACAATCAAACCATATAAAAGAGTAGGGAATTAAGGTCATAGGCTCGGTTTAATTAAGGATGCCAAGAATAAAGAGGATAATGTGTAAGGCTCAAAAAGGGCTTCCAAGGAAAATAAAGGTGAGTAAGCTAAAAGTCATTTAGGCTAGATAACAAAGAACGGTGCCTAAATCATTTCTTTCTTTAACAAATGCTAAGATTTCACCTCGATAGGATTAGAAAGCTTGTTCTAGGATTGGTGAGATATCAAAAAGTTACAAATTGTTGAGAATTTTCTTTTTAAGTTCTCTAAACGTCTAACAAGGATTAGGAATATCTCCAATCAAATGAACATAAACAAAAGCAAATTCCTAAGATTCTTGCACTAATTAAAAACTTTCAATCCACAACCCAGTCTAAAAGCGAATTCAATTGCTCTTCAAAACAATTCATATTCATCCATGGATAAGGCATATTTTTTTTGAATTTTTTTGAAATATATGCCATGAATGAATAAATAAATAGCAATGCATGTAAAAGGATTGCAAAAGAAGAAGAAAACAAAAATTTCAGTCACCCCCCCAAACTCAAAGTTGACAGTGTCCTCAATGTCAAATAAGCCAAATAATTCTCATCCATAAAATTTCACACAATGCACAATATAAATCAAACACCAAATTCAGCCAACCTACACTCTTCCATCAATTAAAAATTACTGTGTAATAATAAAAGGAAGTTTAATGAGAACTTCCCTGGATCGTGACGGTGAGTGTGTTTCCAACCAAATCCTGTCTTCACCCATAATCCCGAGTTGTTGTTCCTTCAAGAAAAATAATTGAGAATTATTAACTTGAGTTTGGAGAAATGGAAGCGTTGTACAAAAAAACAAAAAGAAAAGGAAAGAAAATTGGGTTGCCTCCCAATAAGCGCTTGTTTAAAGTCCATAGCTAGATTTTGAATTCTTCTCTTAAGGCTTTAGATTAGAAAGGGAGTAAACTGTCCCTTTCTCGATTTGAGCTCCAGTAATATATGGCTTTAAACGTCATCCATTAACCTTGAAAACTCCAGTTTTTGGGTTCTATCTCTATTGCTTCGTAAGGAAAGACCTTCACCACTTTGAACGGCCCTGACTATCGAGATTTTAACTTTCCAGGAAATATTTTCAGTTTTGAATTGAAAAGTAGCACCAAATCTCCTTCTTTGAATTCCCTCCTTACCAAGTTCTTATCATGCCATCTTTTAATTCATTCCTTATAGATTCTGGCACTTTCATAAGCGTCATGCCTTAACTCTTCCAACTCATTTAGTTACAACAGTCTTTTAGTACCTACTTCTTTAAAATCCATATTCAGCTTCCTTATTGCCTAATACGCTTTATGTTCAAGCTCCACTGGAAGATGGCAATACTTCCTAAAAACTAGTCTATATGGAGTTGTCCCTATAGGGGTCTTGTACGCCGTCCTGGATGCCTATAAAGAATCATCAAGCCTCAAAGACCAGTCCTTCCTTGATGAGTTTCTCTAATATAGATTTGATCTCCCGGTTAGAAATTTCAGCTTGACCGTTAGCTTGAGGATGGTAAGCTAATGCTTGCTTATGGTTGACAAAGTGAGTCCCTCGATCACTTATTATGGCCCTCGGGGTCGCAAACCTTGTGAAAATATTATTCTTAAGAAATTTTAGCACCACTTTCATGTCACAAGTTGGACAAGCATCAGCTTCTACCTATTTCAAGTCGTAATCTACTCCCACCAAAATAAACTTGTTACCAAAAGAAGGTGGAAAAGGCCCCATGAAGTCCAATCCCCACATGTCAAAGAGTTCCACTTCCAAACTTCCTTGCATTGGCATCTCATGCTTCCTTGAAATGGTTCCAATTTTTGACATCGATCGCATGCTTGAGCAAAACTCCTTGCATCCCGAAAAAGTGTTGGCCAATAAAATCTTGCTTGTAGCACCTTGGTTGCTGTCTTTTCTGAAGTAAAATGTCCTCCATAAGGCGAGGAATGGCAATTCATCAATACTTCTTCAGCTTCTTCGCTTGGCAAACATCGCCTAATAATTCCATCATTGCATCTCCGGAATAAATATGGTTCCTCCCACATATAATACTTCAAGTCTGAGAAAAATTTCTTCCTCTACTGGTAAGACAAATCCAGTGGTGTAACTCCAATGATCAAGTAATTCACGAAGTCTGCATACCAAGGAACAATGGAAGGTATAACTGCTGCTAGTTCTTGGACAGCACAACATAACTCGTTCAGATCTGCACAGTCTGTGCGCTAAGTACCCACAAGAAAAAACAAATTCTTATCACAAAAATTATCATCTATATCCAATTGATGAGTTGAGTTTGAAAGCCTCGATAGATGATCTGCAACCACGTTCTCTATCCCCTTCTTGTCTTTAATCTCCAAATCAAATTCTTAAAGGAGCAGTATCCACCGTATTAGCCTTGGTTTTGCTTCTTTCTTTGCAAGTAGCTACCTAATAGCGACATGATCTGAATAGACAACTACTTTGGAACCAACTATGTAGGATCTAAACTTGTCCACCGTAAATACCACAGCTAGGAGTTCCTTTTCAGTTGTCGCATAATTCAATTGTTTGTCGTTGAGCATTTTAATCGCATAATAGATAGCATGAACTACTTTATCCTTCCTTTGCCCAAGCACAGCTCCTATAGCAAAATCAGAGGCGTCACATATAATTTCAAATGGTAGAGACCAATCCGGAGGTTGAAGAATTGGAACAAAAATTAAGTTTTCCTTTAACTTGTGAAAAGAATTCAAAAAGGCATCATCAATCACAAAAGGGACATCATTATTCAATAGATTTGTCAAAGGTTTAGCTATTTTAGAAAAATCTTTGATAAATCTTCTATAAAAACCAATATGCCCCAAAAAACTTCTGACTTCCTTAATCGAGGTAGGTGGAGGTAAATTTGATATCACTTCGGTTTTAGCCTTGTCTACCTCAATCCCTCGATTAGAAACAAGATGACCAAGTACTATCCCTTCTTGTACCATAAAATGACACTTTTTCCAGTTTAATACAAGGTTCACTTCTTCACACCTGCTCAAAACTTTCCTAAGATTAGACAAACATGAATCAAATGAAACCCTATATACTGAAAAATCATCCATAAAAACTTCTATAATTTTCTCATTAAAATCCGAAAAGATTACCATCATGCACCTCTGAAAGGTAGCTAGGGCATTACATAGACCAAATGGCATTCTTTGATAAGCAAAGGTACCATAAGGGCATATAAATGTTCTTTTTTCTTAATCATTAGGGGGAATAGGAATTTGGAAGAAACTAGAATAACCATCCAAATAACAGAAGTAATCATGATTAACTAGCCTCTCTAACATTTGATCAATAAAGGGTAAAGGAAAATGATCCTTACGTGTGTCTTTATTAATTTCCTATAATCTATACACACACGCCAACCTGTTACAGTTCTAGTCAGAATCAGCTCATTATTATCATTTCTTACCACTGTCATACCTCCCTTTTTAAGGACACAATGGACCGGGCTTACGTATGTATGGTCAGAAATCGGATAGATAATTCCTGCAGCTAGAAGTTTAAGCACTTCCTTCTTCACGATCTCCTTCATATTTGGGTTGAGCTTTCTTTGATGTTCCCAAATTGGCTTTGCATCTTCCTCCAAATTGATCCGATGCATACAAAATGCTGGACTTATTCCCTTCAAGTCTGAAATTTGGTAGCCAATCGCTTTCTTATACTCTCTCAAGACCTTCATTAATTTTTTAATCTGCACAGTACTCAAATTCACATTAACAATGACTGAATAAGTACTATTGGGTCCTAAAAATTCATACCTGAGATTGGAGAGTAGGGGCTTTAGTTCAACTATTGGTGGCTCTTCTTGTTTCAAATCTGGTGCAGTGATCTGTTATGACTGCACAAATTGTGCGCTCCTCTGCACAGGTTATGCTGATAGCGTTTGCAGCAACTCTGAAATTTTTGGCTGATAGGTTCCTGCTGAAATTGAATGCACTAGAAAATTTTCCAACAAATCATTAGGTTTAGACTTCCTAAATTGAATTCTAACTTCCTCATCAACTCTAAGACATGAATCTCCCTCATCTTTTTCCTTAATTACCTTTCTTAAATTAAATTCTACTTTTTCCTCCCTAACTTTCAATGTCATTCTCCCATTCTTGACATCTATAATAGCTCCCGCAGTAGCAAGAAAAGGGCTCCCTAAGATAATGGGTATATTTGTATCTTCTTCCATCTCCAAGACCATAAAATCTACTAGACTTTCAAAGGTATATTTTCTAAAATCCCTTGAGGGTATTTGATTGATCTATCAGCTAGTTATAGGAAACTGTAGTAGGCTTAAGTTCTCTTATATCAAGTTTTTGACATATAGAAAGAGGTAGGAGACTTACACTTGCACTAAGGTCGAATAAAGCCTTACCGATGTTTGTGTTCTTTGCTGTTTCATAGCTTTTCGGAGCGCCTTAGCGGTCTTTTTAATTTCTGGATCAAATAACAAGTTTTCTACACTATGAGAATGTCTCATATGCAGAAGGAATCACTTGCAATTCAAAAATCAAAAAGAATACTCCGAGTGAAGAAATAAGCTATGAGAAAAAGTAAATAAAATGAAAAATAACAAAATGATAATTAAAAATAAATGCCCAACGTAACCAAACAATTGGTCGCCTAATATTCCCCAAAGGAAACTCGCCGGCAACGACGCCAAAACTTATCCGAGGCCCCGTAAGTACGGGTCACGCAAGTAAATAGGGAGTATAAGTATCAATCCATAGGGAGTTACTGAACAATTACTGGGCTAAAATCATTCAATTATTTGGGTTGATTACTCAAATGTTGATTAATTGTTGAGAAATTAATTAATGAACGAATTGCTAAAACTAGTCCTAAAGTAAACAGAATAACCTCACAGCTTATACAATATAAGTTTGTATGGAATAAATCAGATATGTAAAAGACAGATTTCAAATTTGGTTTCGTGATCGACTTCTAATAATTCTCTTCTGGTTTATTCAATAATCTTGATCCCTTGACTTTGAAGGAAACTAAATCTAAATTATCTATGATTCTCTATCGAGAAGGCAAAGAAGTATTGTAGTTAAAATCAATCCTGAATATTGTGACTCATGAAATTAACTAAAACCCATTAAGATTTTTATCTAGTTGGTAATTCCTCTTACAGATTTTTGCCTATATCTAGGTCTAAACCTACAAGTTCTTAATTTTGATTTTTCACTATTGATTTTCAACTTTCGATTCTTCAACCGATAATTTCGACACAAATTATATGAGGCCTAACACATAACAAGCACAGTAATGCTCAAAACAAGAATTAATAGCCATGAATCAATTTTATTGAATAAAATCCATAATCAAATCATGTAGAAATTCGAAAACTACATCCCATCTTTGAAACCCAACAAGAAATCTACTCACTCATATTCATGTTCAACAAAATAAATATCAAATCAAGGATAATAGACATTAGAGGAGTAAGGAACGAAGAACCCAAATGAGTCTTGGACATAAACGCAAAAAAATAAAAAGGTCTAGAATGCGTCTCTTCGTGCCTCCAGTCTGCCTCTTTTCTGCATGCGTCCAGGTCTCTCCGAATGCAGCAGCTAGGTTCGCGTGTGTCAAACCTCGTCTGCGTACGTGAGGTAGTCCTTCGTTGGTGAGGTTCCAAGTCGTGCATCCAGGTCCCCTCCTACATGGGATAGCCGCCTGTGTCTGGTCTCCTCATTTTAAGCCTTAGTAGTTGCCTCCTTATCCAACGTCCCCCGCACTGCTACTGCGGCGTGTGTTGATTCTCCAAATTAAAAACCTCACGTTAAAAACTTTTTCTCCCAATTAAAACCTAGCACGTTGTTATAATTCTGAAGTACGAAAATGTCTCTAGTCCACTGCGTTTTGGACCTTTTGCTGCTTGCATGTTTTTGAAAGGTTTTTTACTCTCTGCTGATTGGCTGCCTTTGCTGATGGTATTTTGGGTTTGTCATTTTGTTGCTAACTTATTGTTGTGATGTCGTTTTGTTCTTTTCTATTCACTTGTTGCAATGGCAACTTCTTAGGTCTAATTTGAAGCCAAACTTCACACTTTCTATGAAGAAACCAGAGAAATAAAATAAATAACAAACTCAATGAAAATAAATAAATTAACCTAAAAATGCTACTAAAAGGGATGAATGAATATGCAAAATGAATGCAAATATGGCCTAAATACTTATATGAATTGGACTAAACATCATCCAAGTCTTAAAATATTGTACAAATGTCTACTTTACATTAAACAAGATTTGGTTGGCTATCAGGCAGTAGTATGTGAAGCAGAGAATATGGAACAAATAAAAATTGGGGAAGCAAATAATAGTCTCAATTTTCTTTCCCAGAGGTCTTGTTCAAAATGAATTTTCACTAACTTGTGTTTTCTGTCATGGCAATTCTTAAATGATACTTTCACAAAGAGTAATGGCGTGTTCACAGTTATTTGTCTCTATTTATCTTGCTTCGGCACAACTTGTCATAAGTAGGAGAAAAGATACTTTTCGTTAGTACTTAAAATTGATTCAGTTGAGCGTAAGAGGATTGAATAATTGGTCTGAAATAAGTCTTACAGACACCAAAAGAACTTCATTTGTTATTCTTTTTTTGTCATAATGTGAGATATTTTATGTAACTGGAAACTCCAATGAGACAATATTTTCTTTGAAACAATCTCATGGGTAATAAGTGCATAAAGTTAAAAGGAAGCCTGTTGGTTTTGAAGATCATCAATCATTAGTTACTTGAATAAGGTCTTAGATTCACAGTATACATAATAAGTAATCTGCAAGTAGAGTTTTGAAAGCCATAATTGTATTCAAGAATTTTCCATTTCTCAATTTCATTTTAGCCAATGTCCCAGGATTCTTCATGAAAGTCTTTAGAATTAGTGAAGACTTTAAACAAATATAAGATTCATATAGTGTGCGTCCAGGAGACAAGGTGAATGAGGCTAAAGCAAAAGAGATTAATGGATTCAAACTTTAGTACTCAGGATGTTCGAGACGATAGAGTGCGATAGGTATCTTAGTTGTCAAGGAATTCATATATCATGTTGTGGGGGTAAAAAGGACTAATAATAGGATTATATCCTTAAAGATTGTGGTGAAGGGGTTGTTTTAAATATGGTTTTTCTTATGCTCCTCAAATAGGGTTAGACGAACAACTTAAGCATCAATTTTAAGAAGAGCTAGATAAGGTGATTCAGCAAATCTCCCCTGACTAGAGAGTTATTCCAGAAGGAGACTTTAATGGTCATATAGGAGCAACCTCGGATGGATACTCATGGACTCATGGGAGTTTCGAATACGGTGAAAGGAATGATAACAAGACTACTTTGTTAGATTTCACGGTGGCATTTGAGTTGGTAATAACTAACTCATTTTTAAGAAAGATAAGGAGCACCTAGTGACTTTTAAAAACATAATCATGAAAACTCAAATTGACTACATCTTTATAAGGTGGAGTGATTGACCTAGTAGCAAGGTGATACCTAATACTTGCTTGTGAACTTAGAATAGATTGTTGGATTTGGATCTTATTATTAAGGATTGGAAGAAGAAGAGAAGTCCTAGAAGGTGTACCAGAGTCAGATAGTGAAATTTGAAAGAGGATACAGTGAAACAAATTAGGGATAGAGTAATATATGGAGAAGAATGAAAATTGGTAGGAGATGCTAACTAGAAATGGGAGAGAGTTGCAACTCTTTTAAAGAATACAACTACAGAGGCCTTAGGTGTTTCTAAAAGGCTTAGGGGTAGTAAGAGAGTCTTGTTGATAGAATGAAAATGTATAAGAAAACGTTAAGATTAAGAAGGCTGCCTATAAAGCTTTATTGGATAGTACCACAGAGATGGAGAGGTAGGTAGGTATAAAGTGGCAAAGAAATAGGCGAAGAATATAATCTCAAAAGCTAAAAGTAGAGCTTATGAGAAACTATACTAACGACTAGAAACTAAAGATGGAGAAAATGATATTTTTAAGTTGGCGAGAGCTAGGGAACGAAAAGCAAGAGACTCAGATCAAGTTTATTGTATAAAAGATAAGGTAGGACAGATGCTCATAGCTGAAAATGACATCAAGAGACAAGGATAGAGGTACTTCTATATCCTTTTTAATGAAGACATAGAGGATAACATCTTTTTAGGTGATCTTAGCAATTCTGAGAGGTATCGTAACTTTACTTATTGTCGAAAAATTACAAGGTGAGAAATTAAAAAAAAACATTAAGGGAAATAAAGAGTGGAAGGGAAGTAGGGCCTGGTAAGATACCCATGGAAGTATAGAAGAGCCTAAGCAATGAGGGTCTTACTTAGCTAGCCAAGCTTTTTAATGTTATTCTCAAGTTTGTCAAAATATCGGATGAGTGAAGGGGCTGTTTGTTTTCGTTTTTTTCTTTCGTTTTTTGTTGTCGTTTTTGTAAAAAGAAAAACAGGCAAGTAAAAAGTGTTTGGTTTACTCTGTTGTGATTTTTTGTTTCTGAAAATAAAAAAAA
>JANZLC010000003.1:18069679-18087350 GCA_026413385.1 Erythroxylum gracilipes
AACAACAACAACAACAACAACAACAACAACAACAACAACAACAACAACAACAATAATAATAATAATAATAATAATAAACCAAATATATTTTTATTTTCAGTTTTTTATTAGAAATCTCAACCAAATAGGTTTTTGTTTTCAGTTTTTATAATGTAAATCTCAACCAAACAGGTTTTCGTTTTTTAGAAAAGAAAAACAAAAACTAAAAACAGGAAACAGAAACCAAAAACAACAACAAAAAAATAAAAGTGGAACCAAACAGCCCCTTAGTATATTATTCCTTTACACAAGAACAAAGGGGACTTCCAAAGCTGTAACAACTATAAAGGCATCAAATTACTTAGTCATTGCATGAAGTTATGGGAGAAAGTGATTGAGAAGAGTGAGGAATGATGCTTTTTATCTCAAAAAACTAGTTTGTCTTCATGTCAAGAAGGTACAAGACAGAAGCCCTACATCTTCTAAGAAGATTAATGGAATATTACAGGGAAAGACAACGTAACCTATATATGGTTTTTTTTATATAATTTAGAGATGACATATGATAAGGTACTTAAGGAAATTATATGGAGGTGTTTAAAAGTTAAGAAAATTCCTATGACATATACGAGTTATTAAGGATATATATGAAATGTAAAGATTAGAGTAAGGATGATATAAGAAGATATAAAACATTTTTCTATCGATATTGGGTTATACCAAGACTTCTCTTTGAACCCCTTTTTGTTTGAAGTAATGATTGAAGAGCCCACTAAGAATGTCCAAGTGGATGTGCCTAGGTGTATGTTGTTTGCTGTTGACATTGTTTTAGTGGATGAGACAAAAGAGAGTATCAATGTCAAGCTTGAATGTTAAAGCAATACGTTAGAGTCGAAGAGCTCTAGATTGAGTAGGACTAAGACTGAGTGCGTAGAGTGTAACTTTTTAGAGCATAGGGTGGCTACCGATGTGGATGTAAGGATTGGTTCAGAAGTTATACTACAAAAGAAGTGTTTTAAGTATCTAGGATCTATTATCCAAAGCAATGGAGAGATAGATAAAAGACACAGTTTACTTGATTAAATCAGGATTGCTTAAATGGAGAAGTGCATCAAGAGTTTTATGTAGCAAGAAGATATCATTCAAGCTTAAAGGTAAATTATATTGTTTAGCGATTAGATCGGCTATGCTCTAAGAGACGAAATGTTGGCCCATCAAACAAGTATATAGTCATAAGCTAATGATGACGGAAATAAGGATGCTACGTTAGATGTACAACCTTATTAGAAGAGATAAGGTCAAGAATGTTATCGTAAGGGACAAATTAAAAGTGACAAATATTATTGAAAAATTATGAAAGACAAAGCTTATGTGGTTTAGATATGCTAAGAAGAGATACCTAGATGCTCCAGTGAGAAGATACGAAAGATTGTATTTACAGACAATAAGAGGGGGAAAAAAAGGGCTAAGAAAAATTGAGGGGAGGTGATCAAAAATGATATGAAACTGCTGGAACTTATTAAGAACATGACTTGTAATAAAAGATATTGACGTATTAGGATACAGATAAAAGATTTCTTAGAAATAGATCCTTATCATTTTCATTGTTCTTTTAGCATTTTTCTCTTGTATTTAACCTAAACTTTTTTTTTTTGTTTCCCACGAGGTGTCCTAGGAGGGTCCCAACTATGGGAAGGCACCTTTAAGCCATCCACACCCAGACTATTTCCCGCTCGAGCCGGGTAGGTCCCTTGCGGGAGACAAAGATATGGCCTCAAGTTTTAAACGGCTGCATATATATGGACGGTTCGAACCCGCGACCTCACTTAAAATAGGAGAACCCCCTACCAACTCACCTGCACTTTGGGGTTATTTAACCTAAACTTTTAATATGTAATACTTACCTCTTAGGGATTTCGTATGAGCTTTTTTTCTACTGCTATCTATTATTAATTGATTTATTCTTTTATATATATATATATAGGTCATTCGAAAACAGTCTCTTTACTAATTAAAAAAAAATGCATACTACCAAACTCCTTTGGACTCTGGTATCAGCAAGATGTTTATATAGTTGTTGTTATTGTTGTTAATTCTTAGATTCTTCAACTTTGTTTTGGAGTGTGATTTAAACCGTTGGCTACATGAGCAGATATTCAACTAACAACGTCAAGTAAATCTACTTAGGCTATTGGTCGCTTGATTCCATTCCATTTTCTTCTTTTATTCGTGGATTCTTCAACTTTGTTTTGGAGTGTGATTTAAACTGTTGGCTACATGAGCAGATATTCAACTAACAACGTCAAGTAAATCTGCTTAGGCTATTGGTCGCTTGATTCCGTTGTCTTCTTTTACATGCTAAGATCTAAAAGCACCATAATGAAAAATTAGCAGGTAAGACTAAAAATCATGTTAATTTGATGAAAAAAAATAACTTGGTATGCGTTGATTTTTCTATCCTAGGAATATAATTTCAACTATGCGAAGATTATCTTTAAATATAAGGTTAAAACTATAATTTTATATGATTCCTTTAATTTAAACAATTTTACATCACATGATAGTCCAGCCTACTAATTTTTCTACAAAGATAGTCCTCCTCCTACTCTTAGTTTTAGTCGTTAGTGGTTCCTTAAGCTAAAAGGTGATCATTGGGTTATTTAACCAGTCTCATGTTTAATATTTATAATGCTCAAATACTTAAAATTGAAAATTTAAGAATAAGAAATAATACTGACCGACTGAAACTAGAAACACTCAGATACCATTATTATATGTAACATTATCAAGGTTTCGCGTTAAGCATATTTTGCCATATTGCATGAGTGGAAGAACAAGAAGCGTTGATTGATGAAACTTTAGGATATTAAGAAATGAAAGAAGTGGATATCTTTGCTCACAGCTACAAAACAATGTCTCTATTTTGGACCCCTATAACAATTCCCACCAACTCCAAAGACCCCTTTCTGATTTGGAGTGAATATTTCTCCACCCAATGGAGTTGGGCAACCTACTTCTGGCAATGTAAATTAGTGCAAAAAGAAACGTTCACGCACTTGACTTAAGATTGACAAACCTGTATGTTAGTGGTCCACTTATCCGCAATTAGGCAGCCAATGATGGGCATGTTATGTTGTTTTCTTTTCTATTCTATTCTATTCACCATAGAGTAAATCTTCCATCTTCTCTTCTCAGGTTTTCAGAACCCAGCAAACAGCTATCTAAATCTTCCATCTTCTCTTCTCAGGTTTTCAGAACCCAGCAAACAGCTATCTCTTTGCCAATGTCAAGGAGAAAACAAAACCTATCAGCTAACTAGCCTTATTCATTTCCAGTATACCAATTATGACAAGTTTGATTTTTTATTTTTGTTCGGGTTATTTTTCTCTTATTTAGTACTTATTCTTCGAAATTCTAGTGAAAAAATCCTTGGAATTGGGACGTGGGACTGCTAATGAAGTGACTGTCATTATCTTTAGCACTTCACTGATTGAGACACAACCACAATGTGGAGTTTTGGTCATAATGATTGAAAATCATAGTCAAAAAGTTTTAATTAGAGAAAAGACATTGATCGTACCTAACCTGCTCCGAGGTGGATAGAATTGGTTTAATTCATAAATCAAAACACCAAAAGATTTGTAAATGACAATAACAAGATGGAATGAGACAACAAAAGGATTCAACTACAATTTCAAAGACTGGCCTGGTTCCTGACACCAGACCATAGTTTCCGATCCCAGTCTAAGACTCATGGGCCTCGACTCTTCAATGCCAACATCTCCAATCCAAGAAAAATTCAATATAGCCCAAAGGCGTTTAATTGTACTTAAAAACTTATTGTTTTGCTAATGGCTACTGCACTTGGATTCCGTAGACCAACACCACTACAAAGAAAAAGAAGGATGAAAAAGCACTATTCTAATCCTAGTATGGACATGCAACACAATTTATTTTCCTTTTCCGCATTTTGGGTGGCAGATGCTGAAAACTAAAAGCTACTTAGCCAAATATAAAAACAACAGGTCCAAGTAAATCACCAACATAAGCTGCAGAAGTATACCCCTAACGCATTTTTGAACTGAAGACCAAAAGAAAGCATACATGTCAGAGTTCAACATGCAAAGTCACCTTTTTGTGCTTCTCGAATGGCAATTGTAATCTCCAATCCCTCCTTTTACGGCTTAAAGGTCTGCCTTTGCTTTCAGGGTCCCTATTCTCCTTCACATCTGCCAATTTCCAAACACAATTCTTTGAATCCATTTCCATTGACTCCAGATAGAAAACTCCGTTCTGCTCTTGGCAATTCGACCCTAAACTTTCCACATACGATACTCTCATGGCTACATCCTTGAACCGAGGTAAATCATCCGGTACCTTTAATAACCTTTCTGCACTGGGAGATGATACCTTCAAGAGAATAACAATGCCAGTTTAAACGACTCAAGATATAATGGCAATTCCTAATACTATGGCGTCTAAACTACATTAGAACAACGTTTGAGAAGAGGAGTCATAGATTACCTCAAGAGCTAAATTATCGGGTATTTCTCCAAGAGCTCCAGCTTCGTCTAACCTTTTCTTGTACTCTCGAGAGTAGCTTTCAAGCTCCTCCATGCTGGGACACCCATATCTGAAAAAAAAGGACAACAATCAATTTCAGATGTTTACACACTTGATAACTATAGAATTTTATCCATCTACAAAATGAATTTTGATAGAGCAATACATGGGCTGTCCAGTATAAAACTGGTACAATCAAACACACTGTTTTAAAAGAAACCTTCATCCTTAATTAAATAACAAGAGAGAAACTCACTGATTTGACAGTTTATCGAGCCTGACATAAATATATCCACGAGGAGTAGTCTTGAATGCGAAAAGTTTCAAGTTGTCGCCGAATTGCAACAAAACCTCGCGGGCCATGGAGAGAGCCCGCTCGCCCCAGTGAACACCTTGAAACACAACTCCACCACCATCCCCACCATCGCCAACCTGCATATAACTTTTCGTCAACAAAGAATCGAAATTGTACACCAGCCAACAAACAACAAAAATCAGTCGAAAAGTAGAAAAAATGCACCTGGGGCTCAGCATAATCATCATCATCATCTTCTTCCCACCCATTCGCTTCCAACTCTTCTTCTTCTTCAGTTGTATCATCCATTTGTATCTCTTCCGTTGTATCACCTACAACATAGGAACCATTTGAGCAGAAAAGTTAGTTATAAAGCCCATGTTTCTAAAGACGGGACATTGATCAAACATTTGCCCGACAAAATCCAGCTGGATAGAAAGAAGGAATTACATTGAAGCGAATCTTGATCTTGGTCAGTAGCCTCCTTATCAGCATAAAGTCTAGTGGCGTGAAAGAGGCGAGACGTTGAAGAAGGTGACAGAGGACAGAAGAGCAAAGAAATGGGTAGTTGTACGGGCAAACGAGAAAGCGAAGGGTACAGACACCGAGAGTTTGGAAGAAAGGTGGTGGTTGTGTAGCTCTCTGTCGCCCAGTGATTTAACGTGGAGATGCCTCTAATCGACGACAGAGCGCGATGATACTGATCGGGTAATACACGCACAGGGCCAATGATTCTAATAATACACCTATTCATTGTTTGTTTGCTACTGCTACTTTAATTTCTCTATCTGGTCTCTCTTGGCTTTGTAGTTGTGCTTTATAATCCAACTTCCTGAAATCAAAGTTTATTTCAAACTTTACCAAAGCGATAGAAAAAGCTTTAGGGAGTAATGTAATACCGCACACAAGATTGCCTTTTTGTTGGAAGTTAATGTTTTGTTGGAAACTTCTAGCTAGAAATCATATGCATCTCCTCCATTCTGTACCAATCTCATTTATAAAATTATTTAAAAATTAGATCAAACCGACCGATTCAGCTGAAAATAATATGAACCAGTTGGTTATTCGGATCAATTTAATTTAATAACTTATTTATATAAAACTAGCTGATTTATTAGAGAACCGGCTGATTTATCATTGAATCAATCGAAGTCGGTTGGTTCTTCAACCATCTTCGCTTTTACTCTTTAATATTGTTCTCATTGTTTTCTTTTATGGAAACCGCTACTCCCTTTATAACCCACAAACAAACTTTACTACCATTACTCAATAAAAGTAATCATGAATTAATAGAAACCAGCCAACGACACACAGCATGACAACATAATTATGGCCACTAATTACCTTTTTGAGTACGAATATATGCAACAATTTTATTGTCTCTGGACCCACCCCCACTACTACCCCTTAACCTAACATACTACCCCTTTTCCATCTCCAACCTTCACTACTTCTCATAATTTGACAACCAACTTACTTTTACCTTACGCAAATTGAATACACCATGACAATAGAAAAATCCTTCCCCATCCATGAGACAAATACCTTGATAATCTAACTACAAACGCAAAAATCCCTAAAATCAAACCTAGATGCAACAACACAAGACTCAACAGACTTCCCACCTTTGAATGGTGCAAAAGAGCCCAAAGCAAAAGAGCAAAGACTGAAAACAACTTGGTCTTCGGTGGTAAGGGTGGATGCTGACAATCTGGGAAAATTAAGGTATGTAGCTTCTAACTCTGAAGGATCCATTTGTGCTCCATTAGAGATATTGAGAAATGGTGCATTGAAATGGAAATCTTTTGTAGAGAGTTTCTTCTTAGACAAGAGATTAGTGTTTCTTATAGTGAATTCATGGGCAAATGTAGCTTGCAGAAATATGGGTCTGTTGAATGTAATGGTGAATGAAGATGAATTGTTCATTTTTAAGTTCAAATATGAGGAGTATGCTCAGAAGGTTGATAAAGCTAGCCCATGGCATATTCACGTGCATCTAATACTACTGAAAGTGTAGGATCTTGGAGTGAATATGGATAGAAAGAAATTGAACAAAGCCCTACTTTGGGAAAATTTCCATAAGGTGCCACTATAATGTTAGATGGAAGAGGGGTTGAGCTACATTGCAAGTAAGGTTGGCAAGCTATTAGGTATGGATGAGAATACAGCTCTAATGAGAATGATTGGTTTTTCTAGAATCTGCATTGATGTGTGTGAGATCCTACATCGGTTGGAGAGGAGAACGAAGTATACCTTGTAAGGGTATGGATATCTCTCCCTCACAAGACGCGTTTTTCCAGGGAGAAGAGCAAAATGGTGAGGGGTTTGACCCAAGGAGCAACCCAAAGCGGACAATATCTATGGGCGGATGGTCTGGGCTGTTACAAGTGGTATCAGAGTCATATTACGCGAACTGTTGTGCCAGCTAGGTTAGGCCCTGCAGAGAGCTGGGCTCTAAGGGAGTGGAGATTGTAAGATCCTACATCAGTTGAAGAGGAGAACGAAGTACGTCTTATAAGAGTATAGATACCTCACCCTCATAGACACGTCTTCTTAAGGGTGGGAAGAACAAATTCATAAAGGGCTTGGAGCCCAAAGCGGACAATATTTATGGGCGGGTGGTCTGGGCTGTTACAAATGGTATCAGAACCGGTACCCAAACAATTGTGCCAGCTAGGCTATACCCTAAAGAGGGTTAGGCCTTAAGGAGGGTAGAGAGTGTGAGATTTCACATCGGTTAGAAAGGAGAATGAAGTATGCCTTATAAGGGTATGGATACTTCTCCCTCACAAGACGCATTTTTCTAAGGAGAAGAGCAAAATCTTGAGGGGTTTGACTTAAGGGGCAACCCAAAGCAGACAATATTTGTGGACAGGTAGCCTAGACTGTTATAATGTGAATATTACTAAGCAATTACCAGAAAACCTAAAGATAATGAAACTAATGGAAGATAGAGAGTTGGTTGAAGACAATATGATAATTTCTTACATATGGAAACCAAGAAGAAATGAGGAAAGGAAGGAGTGGAGAGTAAAGGATAAAAAAGAAGAACAAGAGGGAATGGAGAAAGTAGCAGTGAATGTGGTGGAACAAATAGAAAAAAAAGTGAACCAGATATGCAACAAAAAGAGTCAGTTCTAGTGTGTAAGGATAAACCAGTTGATAAGGAGAATCTGAATGAAGCACAAGAGGAAGGGGAGATATTAAACTAGGAACAAGAAAAGAGGGGAAAGGTAGAAGCAAATGCAACAAGAAGACACAGAAAATGAGGAAATCACAAAGCAACTAAGTGAAACAGGACATAACAGAAAGGAGACGAAAATGTCTGGAAAGGAGGAGATGAAAGAAACTCAAGAGGAAGGGATAGTAAAGACCAAGATCAAGAACAGAGTATAGAACACCTATTTAGGAGAAAGGGGAAACTTCAGGGGTAAAGTTAAACACACAAAAAAACCCCCACCTAAGATCGGGGAAAAAGAAGAAATGATGAAGAGAATCATATGAAATATAAGGGGTTTAAACAACATAAATAAGCAACTTGCTATCAAGGTTTATATGAAGAATAGCAAGGCAGATTTGGTTGGTCTATTGAAGACCAAAATAAAGGAAGACAATTTGAGAAAGTGTTTGTGCTTTTTAGGCAAAGAACAAAGAATAATAACAAATCACTCTAGCCATCAGTATGGGAGAGTATTTTACTATAATTTGTCTAAGAATAAAGTTATTAAATGGCAATACATTGCTCAGATGATTCATGGAGAGATTAGCATAAAGAAGGACAACACAAGATTAGACATCTCAATAGTATATGCTGCCAAATATGGATTCCAAAGAACACCCCTATGGAATTATTAACATCCATAAAAATGTGATGGCAACCTAGGTAGTGGTGGATGATTTCAATTGTACTTTGTACTCAAATGAAGTTAGGGGTGGTAAAAAAATGGTCTCAGCAAAAGGGAATCGAACTGTAGAGATTGGTTAATGTAATTAGGTTGACATATCTAAAGGGAATAGGGAATTTGCACATATGGAGCAATAAGCAATTCGGGGAATGGTTTCTTATGAAAAAGCTTGATAGATATATGGTGAATGACAAGTGGTTGCAACAATTTCCACTGAGTATAGCCAAATATGACGATCCAACTGCGTCAAACTACTACCCTATGTTGGTTCAGATAGCAGGTCAGGATGTAATTAGAAGAAGCTCTTTCAAGGTGTTTAATCATCTAATGAGGCTACCAAAGTTCAAAAAAGTAGTGAGTGAGGGACTGAAAACAAGGGTGTATGGTACTAAGGCTTACCAATTAACAATGAAGCTAAAGGAAGTCAAAGAGAGGCTGAATTCTTTAAGTAAACAACACCCAATCACAGATCAAAAGGGGAAGCAAGATGACTTGAAGATGCTTTAGGAATGCTAGAGAAGAATAGTGCTAAAACTAGAAGATGTAAGACTAAAATAGGAGGAAGCATAAATGATATAATGATGCACTGCAAAACTATGAAGAGCTAGTTAGACAAAAGTAGAGGATGTTGTGGCTGAGTGATGGGGAGAGATGCACCAAATACTATAAGAATTCAATAAAAGCGAAGAGGAATACAAATAACACTATAGTTTTGTTGAAGGGAGATGGGACACAAGTCCAAGGTCAGAGGAACCTCCAGGATCTCATCTTTAATCGCTTTGGTGAACAATTTAGGCAAAGTGGAAATTTTGAACGGATTCCAGAAATAATCTCAAGAAGGCTCAAAAAGATATCACAATTGGAAAAGGATGAATTAATAAGGGATGTGAAAGAAGAAGAAATCAAGGAAATACTTTTCTTAGTGAACCCGGATAAAGCAACTAGGCCTAATGGATTCAATGGGAGGTTTTTGCAAGAACATTAGGATATACTACAGGAAGAAGTTGTTGAAGTAGTTAAAGAATTTTTCTAGAGTGGTAGATTACTCAAACAATAGAATAAAGCCTACATATGTCTAGTTCCCAAACTCATTAATGCTAGTAAGATTGAGGAGTATAGGCCTATATGTTGCAACATCTTATGCAAACTGAGCACAAAAATCATTGCAAATAGGCTGAAGGAAAGCTTAAAGAACATCATCAATCCCTCTCATAGTGCATCTGTGGGAGGAAGGACAATTGGAAATAACTTATTTCTCTGCCAAGAATTGATGAAAGGTTACAACAAGAAGGAAAGCAGGAATAATTGCACAATCAAGGTGGATTTGGCTCAAGCTTATGATACTATTAATTGGAGCTTCCTGATTAACACTCTAAGAGCTATAGGATATCCAAGGAAATTCATACAATGAATTGAGGAGTGCATCACTTCTCCTTCTATTACAATTTTTGTAAATGGGGAGCCAACTGAATTTATAAAACCAAAGAGAGGTATAAGACAAGGATACCCGATATCTCCTTATCTTTATGCGATTAGTATGGAGGTTTCATCTACCTTATTAGAGCATAAAAAAACAAGCTATCAGGAGTTTCAATACTAGCACGGTTGCAAAGGTATTAAATTAACTCATCTTGTTTTTGTAGATGATGTTATAATGTTTTGCAAAGCACACAAAGATTCCATTGACACATTGTTTCAAGTTATGGAGGAATTCAAGGAACTATTAAGACTAAAGAGTAATCATGCTAAGAGCAGCTTCTACTTATTTGCTAACGCTAATTTAAATACAGCATCAATGGCAAATTAAATGGAAATGAAGAAAGGTACCATGCCTTTTAAGTTTTTAGGAGTACCAATCTCACAAAGAAAGCTATTAGCAGACGATTGCAAGCCACTGATGGAGAAGTTCCATAAAAAAAAGTATGTCACTAGTGCAATAGATTCCTTAGCTATAGAGGGAGACTACAGATTATTCAAATAATAATGGACTATCTAGTAAGTTATTGGATGAACCACATATCACTCCCAAAGAGTATTCTAAAGGAGATAGACAAAAAGTTGAAGGACTTCATATGGAATGGACCCAACCAAGCAGAAGGAAGGCTAAAGTAAGTTGGGAAGTGTTATGCCTACCTAAAAAGCAAGGCGGTTAGGAAATTGCTTAGCTAGACTACAAAATAAAATCAGTTTAGAAAAGAAGTTGTGGTGGATATGTAGTAATAAAAAAGAATTGTAGAAGTGGGTGCCCAAAGTATATATACGGGGTAACAACTTATGGAGGTTAAAAACAAAACAAAACATGAAATGGCACCTAAAATAGATCCTGGAGACCAGAGAATGGATGGAAGATTTGATTGTGAGTAAAATAGGTGATGGGGATAACAAATTCTTCTAGTTTGACAACTAGCATCCAAGAGGACCTTTGTATAGAGTACAGGAGCTCCGACATCTCAAACAAATGATCATCCCAAACACTAAAGTCTACAATTTCATCAACAACAATTAGTGGAAGTGGCCATTTCACAGCAACAGAGGAGCAGAACCTATAATGAACTATACGCCAATGATTCAAACAGCAAACAATGACGAGATAATGTGGATAGTGAGCAGTAGTAAGGTCTTTAGCATTAAATCCTACATAAAGCATTTACAGGAAATCCCAGTAAGAAGAGTAAAGTGGAGTAACATGGTCTAAGAAGCAGACATCTAACCTGTACATGTGGTAATCCTCAGACTACAAGTTATATGAAACCTAGATACAAAAAACAGATTGAAGTTTAATATTGAGAATCCAAACTGTGAATTATGCAAAGTTGAAAGAGAAATAGTGGGCCATCTGCTAGTGAATTGTAGGTACACAAAACTAATATGGGGAAGGATACAAGCTAGGTTAGGGGTCCGGTTACCAACTCAACAGTGGTAAGAAATGGTAGACCGATTCACCCAATTGAAAATGACCAAAAGTGTAGATTTTAAAGCTTTAAAGATTTGCAATGTGACATTGGTCTATTTCATATGGCAGGAGAGAAATAGAAGGCTTTTTAAAAAGGAAGCAAGAGAGATGGAATAAATCTAAAAAAAAATAATTCTACATAGCCGGATCTCAATGCTGGCAAGAGGAGTAATAGATAATGTCTCCCTCAACATTAAAACAACATGGAAATTTGAATGAGAGTGTTATAAAGTGTAAACTGGATGACTGTAATTTTCTTACCCTTTAGTTAGAAAGAGGTCCTATCAACATTTTGTAGTCTATATCTATATTGTAACCTATTATGGATGCTTGTTATTTATTGTTAATATAAATCTTTAATTAAAAAAAAACAGACATAATAATGGTCATCTTTGCTGCAAGAGTATGTCTGAGGAATGGAGGTGCACTAATAGAGGTTGAATACCCGACCGATAGGGAGAGGGAGGTGTGAACAAATGAAATACAAAAGGGGAGAAGAGAAATTCATAAGAAGTGAGAGACTTGATTTTTTTTTTTGAAACATCAAAGGTTTTAGTAAATTGCAAAAAGGATTGAGTTGGAATGTGAATATATTAGGGAAAAACTAAAAGAAAAGAAAATAAGTGAAGCACAAAAAGGAGGTCAAAAGTGGGGCTTGCATGTGGTGCCAAAGTAGTGCAACAAAGATTAAAGAGTGATGAAAGAAGATGATATGAGTTTGGGAAGAACGAAGAAGAAGTAGAGAACAATCTAGAGTAAACCAACTTTCCCATTTGAATTTTAATCATACACGTGTACCTTTAATTAATTGATTGTAAGAATTTATAATAATAGTATGTTTTCTTTTTAGTCTTGACACAATGAATATTTTATTTTAATGAAATTATGTCTTTTGTTTAACTAAATTAAATCAGTAGAAATTAAAATTTGAAACCAAGTTTAATAAAGGATTGAATCTATAAGGATATGTTATGTTGTTATATACCCATTAGGATAAGGATTTGTTATGATTCCTATATCCATTAGGATTTGTTTCTGTTTTATTTTAATTTAAGTTTCCTAGTTATAAAGGTTTTCTTGTCCAATAAGAAAAGAAATAAGTTAGCTTTAGAAAAGGATTTCATTCAATCCTTTTCCTACTAGAATTAGGACTCTTATATACTATACCACATTAGGGATATAAAAGGGAGGCATATGTTTTAGGCAGCTCGAAACATTATTATTTCTAATAAAATAAAATTATTATTTCTACCTAATTACTTTCGCTGTGTCAAAGTTTAATATTTTATTGTTCAAAATAATAATGAGTATGTTTTTTTTTAGTCTATGACATTCGAATGTTTTTAATTAATAGAATAAAATTATATTATTTTAATTAATTAAATTGAGTCATTAAAAATTAAAATTTGGAATCAAGTTTAATATTTTATTTTTCAAAATAATAACAAGTATGTTTTATTTTTAGTATGTGACAGCATGAATATTTTATTTTATTAATCAAACAAAATTATATTATTTTGATTAATTAAATTAAATCATTAAAAATTAGGATTTGGGATGAAGATTAATATTTTATTAATTAAATAAAATAGTATTACTTTAATCAATCGTATCAAATTCTCGGCCTTGCTGATAAAGGCGTTGGCAATTACTCTTGATTATCCTTAATTGGCCTTTCGACGACTTCAATAGTCAGGATCACGATCTTGAATTACATTTTTTTCTTTAATTATAATACTAATTTCTAGGTCGTTATAATATAATTCAATCCTTCCATGATAAGGATTACAATAGTTATTAATTAGTAATTTAGTATATTTAAAGAAGAATACTAAAAAAGTTATTAATTAATAATTTAGTATATTGAAAAACTATTATAAGCGATAAATGAAATGAAATTATCTCGTGAAGGTTTAGAAAGTTTTGGTATATTATTAGCAAAGAGAGAATTTACGATTAAAAAAACGCAGCGTAATAAGTTTTTATATTTTTAATTCATTCTTTACTTATTAATAATATATATTTATTTATTTTTCATAAATATAAATTTAAAATACATATGAGTCATGGAGATTATTCGATAAAAGTACTCCAACATTAAAAAACTCGCTATTAGATTACTTAGTTAAACAATTTCTACATTAAGTTATGAACGTAATTGGAGCGTTTTTGAACGTATTCAAACGAAATCGTTTGGAATATCAAAGACTTAATAATCTTGTTTACGTTATTTATAATCTGAGAATGAAGAACGTATATTTTATAGTTAATGAAGAACATATATTTTATAGTTTTATTTTTTATTTCATTAATTTTATTTTTATTAGTAACTTTATAATTTCTCTATTATATATTTAGAGCGCTTAGTAAGAAGGGAATGTATGATCTAGTCGATATTGATTATATTGAACATATTGATTTTGGGATCAAAGAAGAAGAACCATCGCCTTATCTTGATTATAATGAACTTGAAAAGACGATTTATGAAAAAAAAATACGTTTGTCACAACAAATAAATTAAGAACATCTACTAATAGTCATTTTATATCTTATTTTGATCATATTTAAGTTAAAGTATAATGTATAAATAATTTCATAAATGAAATAGAAGTTGATACAAATATTTTAGAAGAAAAATTTAACTTATGAGTCTTTAGATAGAATTTAGAACTTTTGATGATGCTACGACAATCTCCTTCAAATATATAATTTTAATTATTATTATTATTTTAAATTTTATATTAGACCCAAATTTTTTTATTATTTGTTAATCATATAATAATATATATTAGTATATTTTTATTTCAATAAAATATTTTATTTTTACTTACTTTTATAATTTTTACTTTTTATTTATTAAATAACATTTTATCAGTTTAATATCAGTTAAACTTTAAATGTTAAACCTTTTTTAACCAGTTCGATGTCCCGGATCAAAGCAAATTGGTGAAGGGGAACCATTCAAAGTAAATTGGTGAAGGGGGCTCCAGAATGATTCCAAGTTATTTTTCCAAAGAAATGTACCATACATACAAATGGCATACCGCAGAAATTGAACAAAAAAATATTCATATTCCTATTTGGCAATCGGACCGCCGATTTATACATTCCCCACTGCTTTTACAAACATTAGTTCTCTCATTCTCTCTCTCTATCTCTCTCATTTGACAATCTATAATCGGAGGATAGTTCGAAGTGTATCGGTGAGATTTTGAATGGTCTGCTGCTCTTGTGTGGTTTGAAGCTCTTGGAGTGGCATCTCTTCATAACATCTGTAGCAATTGCCACAATGACAATTAGCTAAGCATTCATTAGTCAAGTAAACAAGGAAGGAACTGCCTGAATGCCAGCCATGTAAGATTTCCGCGAATAACTATAAATTACTTATCCTGAATATTAAACAGGCCACTCGGATTTACGTTTATTACTGCATTATTTGGGGCACTACCAAAACTGTGAATGGTCTACAACTGTCACCTCCAGAGAAATTAATGTAAATGTATTTAGCACTTACGTTTTGTGGTAGGCTAAAGCCTGTGCCAGATTCATTAGCGTATTACTTGAAGTTAGTCTCTGGTAAACACTTGGGGGAAGTGGCATCTGCAAGAGACAGAATATTCATAATTTCCCAAAAAAAGAGATTGTATATTCATTTAATGCATATACAGTGTCGGGTATCGATCAATGTGTGTGTGCGCCGCCGCGTGTGTTATTTTAAGAGAGGGAGAGAGATAACCTCGTTTTGTACCCTTCGACCCTTTTTTAACATCCCATCACCGGTAAAAAGCTCTTGTAGTGCTTCTGCTGCCACTATTCCTCCATCATCCTGCTGGATGCCTCCAAGCACATTATCTGACAAGAGAGCGATGGGGGAGATATCAGTCGCTCTCAAGAATGGAATGGGTACTGTATTACCAGCTGCATATATTGACCAAAGCTGTAAAAAGAAAACATAACAAAAGATTAGATTAGTTCCAACATGGTGTGACCCAAAAAAAAAAAGAAGAAGAAGAAGGCAAGGACCACAGAGAGGGAAAAAAAAAACAGGGAAAGATACGAGGGGAGGAAGCAGGTGATGGTAAGAAGGACCCCAGTTCCAATAAGTCAAAAGGCTTTAAATATCACGAATGTTAATGAGGTTTTAAACCTGACTTCCTGACACTCCATAGTTATCAAGCTCATACTCTCAGTTGGAAGACACTACATTTCTTATCTTCTATGACGCAAAAGATAAAAAGGTTGAAAGTTGAAGAGAAAATAACCTTATCTTGCAAGGCAAATGCCTTTCTGCTTACAGTCTCACTCTTCAAAGTGGAAATGACAATGCTGCTACCACCACCTCCCCTACCCTGTGTTTGAGACAGGGTATTCCTGTCGGGATTGGGCTCTGTAGTGCCAGTACCTGAAGGTAAAGATGTTGGATATGCTTCTCCAACCGATATGCTATTTGCTGCACTTCTAGCACTATCCACACACAGACAGGTTTAACAAGAACCAGTGTCATTAAAACGCGCACACAGAGAATCATCCATTCAAATAGCCATAAGAAACAGAACACAGTGTACCTAAAATCAACTGATCCGTAATCTATGCCACTAACTGAAGGGCTTTCAGTGTGTCCAATATCTTGCAAATCCCTGGAACTATAAGCTTCATTCTCTGAGGCTGTCTTATCTGTTTCTTCACCATGAACCACCACTGTCCCAAAGTCACCTGTATGTAAGTGAAATACGAAAAAACTCATAAGATTAAAAAAATATTCATTTTGTTTCACTAGATGTTGAAGTTTCAGAGATACCTTGGCATTACGCCTTAATTTCCTTTTAAGGAAAATAAAAATCCTCAATCCCCATTTGTAACAAATCAAAGTTATTGACTTGAATTAACAAATCCTAAAATAGTGATATCCACATAGTGGGACAATCTTAAGGATTATCACAAACAAACCTCTTTAATTAGAAAACATAAGAAGTTGCCAAAAAACACTTTAGCATATCCACTTCCACATTTTGTCTACCTTGAGTTGTAATACTTTGCATACACAACCAATCATGTAGGCAAACTTGCAGTTTCCAGAGAACCAGAATATTATTTCAGAATGAAGCTAGGAAGTTAGTACAGTTTCATGATTCAACTTCTAATAATATACATCTTCTCATAATGAACTTTTAGGAACATGTACAAGCAATAATGGCCAGATGTTACATAGAGTGAGCATGATCTAACTAATTGACTCGGTATCATAAAAGTTCATTCAATTCACATAACATTCCTGAATCATGACAAAATTGACATTAAGGTTTCTCACAGCTTCCATTAACATACATAAAAGAAACTGGTTATGATTTGATCCAAGTTGTAGAATTGCAAGATTTCAGATAACTCACCTTCGCCCACAAATTCTACATCTGCTGAAGAGCCAGGCACTTCATTTACCGGTATTTTCCTTGATGGAACAGTATCTCCATAGTGCATATTCAGTTTTGGACCATCTGTTGGCTGTTTAAAATCCAGACGAGCAAGAACGTAAATACATGATTGTATGAAGAGGATAGAGAGAAATTTCAATCCCAGAAGGAAAAGGAATTTTATACTAACATCTGATTCATCTGAACTAAGGTTTTCTGCTTGCAGAGCCATTGTAGCCCTAATTTGTTTCGCCTTTTCAATCTTTGGCAACATTGAAGAAGCTCCAACTTTATATTTCTCAATAAATTTGTGCTATGCTCCAATTTAAGAAGAAAATTCAATGTCAGGCTCCAGATTTCATTACTATCCTAAAGGCGTTACAAGCAAGATAAGAGCAACAGCCAATCAAATAAGCTTCAAGACAAGAAGCTTGTGCATCTTTCAACTTCCAACATCATGCACATCATTCTTGATTATTTTGCAACTTATTTTGGAGAACTGTTCCTCCAGATGAATGATACATGGTTAGTAGGGACCAGTTGAGAAAAGATATGATAGTACATCCCC
>JANZLC010000003.1:18125604-18138427 GCA_026413385.1 Erythroxylum gracilipes
TTATTGCTGGTTTCAATTTTAATTAAATACACTGGGCATTTTCACTGCGCATTTGCGCAGAGATAATCTGCTAGTATACATAAATGTGTAACCTTACACACAATTTCTTTGTTGTTGTCGTCTCCTCTCCTACCAATTTTCACATGGTAGAAAATATCAAAGGCAGTAGGGGCAAGCGTCGACAGGAAGGGAGAACTCACGCTACTTCCCTCTCTACAATTGACAGAAATACTAACGTCTGATGGAAGCAACCATAAGCAAGCATGGCAGTAGAGTCTCCGAGAAAGGATGTTTTACCTAGTCATTGCATTACTTCTTCAATACTAGGCATTTTTTTGTCTCCTGTATCTTATCTAGTGTAGGCGTTCATTGTGGTTTTAAATTTTAATTTTTCTATTTCACAGTAAAAGATTATATTCTGAGTGTGTGTGTATGTGTTTTTCTGAATTGTGATTTTTTTTACTAGAAACATAACCAAATGTTCTGGAAGTTTTTTAAAAAAGTTTGTTTGTAGTTCGTCAATACGGTGTTCCTCAGAAACTAATTTATCTCTTCTTGTTGCCATAGGACATTATTTAGGTTAAAACTAACTAGATATGATAGTAGGTTGGGCCAGGCTCAAGAAGAAAAGAACCCGAGTTGGGCCTGAGGTCCAAAGCCTTGACCGAGGCTTAGAGCCTAGACCAAGGCTTAGAGCTTAGTTCGATCAGGCTCAGTAGGCCCAAAGCTATATTAGGCTCGAGCTAGCCTTACTTTTTTTCATTTTTGAATATTTTAATAGAACATTATTTAGTTAAAATTTTAATTGATTTTTATTAAATTAAAATTATTAATGTAGGAGGATAGGATTATAGGAAATGAAAAAAATATTATAATTAAAGTGATCAATTCAATTAATTAAAGTTACAAATTTAAAATTGATATTTCATAAAGAATGAATATATAAAATGTACATATATTGATCAAATGAATAAGACGGAATCAAATTCATTAATGAAGGAGGAAAGAGTTATAGAAAATGAAAGAAAATATTATAATTAAGGTTGTCAATTTTATTAATTAAAGTTACCAATTTCAATTGATTATAAAAATTGAGATTTTATAATGAATGAATATATAAAACCTACATATTTTGATAAAATGAATAAGATGAAACCAAATTCATTAATAAAAGAGGATATAATTATAGGAAATAAAAGAAAAAGATTATAATTAAAGTGATCAATTTATTAATTTCAATTAATTAATAAAAATTGAGATTTTATATTGAATGAATATATAAAACATACATATTTTAATCAAATGAATAAGATGAATCCAAATTCATTAATAGTGGAGGATATGATTATAGTAAATGAAAGCAAAAGATTATAATTAAAGTGATAATTCAATTAATTAAAGTTATGAATTTCAATTAATTAATAAAATTTGAGATTCTATAATGAATGAATATATGAAATGTACACATATTGATAAAATGAATAAGGTAAAACCAAATCCATTAATAAAGAAGGATATTATTATAGGAAATGAAAAAAAAGCTATAATAAAAATGATCAATTCAACTAATTAAAGTTACAAATTTCAATTGATTACTAAAAATTACAGTTCTATAATGAATGAATACATCAAACATACAAATATTGATAAAATGAATAAGATGAAACCAAATTCATTAACATATAACCCTTCTTTTGGTTATCAACTGTCTAAATGCTATTGCAATGACAATCTGTCCTTCAATACTTGACAATGTTCTTAAAATTTATTTCTTTATATCCTCTTATATCTTCATCATGTCCTTCTTTAACATATTTAGAGTTGGGATCTTAAAGGTTGGTTGTAATGAGGTTAGTAACATACTAAATCTTTTTCCATCAACTATAGATAGTTTATGTTCATCACCAATTACTATGGAAGCTATCAAAAACCTTAATTTATTGTTGTCTTAAGATTATACAGTCATTCATTATTCCCTCTCACAAGATTAATGGTAAAAAATGTATGATCTCCTAATACCATCTTTTTTCTATTACATGAATCAACATCACTTTAAATAAGAGGTTCCACCTTTTGAATCCCTAACTAACAACATCTAACAATACCTATATTTGGCTTTTTTTTTTACTTCGTTTATTTATTGATCTAATCTTATTAAAATAATTCCAAACTTCACTTTTCAGTTAACTTTGAGTTAGACTTCTATCTTTACTTGGTACGGGATTAGAAGTTTCCACTTCTATCTCTGGTATCGAATTACAACTCTCCACTAAAGGAATATGTTTATCCATATGAAACAATAAACATACATATAACCATAATTAAATGTTATTCATAATCATAATTAGTTATAAGTGAATTACACGGTCACATACATGCCTGAATATATATGTTATTCATAATCATAATCAGGGTGCATATGACTGTGTAAGTCACTGTGATTGTGTCAAAACATACATGAGCGTGTATATGCATTCACGAACTTATACGATTATTTACACGGGTATGTATATGACTATATAAATCATTGGCTATTTTTATGAAATTACACGGTCACATACATAAGCATGTATATGAACGCATGTATGTGAACGTGTAAGTCCATTAAAACACAGAGTGACTTACATGGTCACATATATGGTGTGTATGTGATTGTGTAAATTCGTGAAACACACAGTGACTTACACAGTCATATATACGCCTGTGTAAGTAACCATGTAATTTCATAAAAAAGCCTCTCCAACAACAACAATCCCATAAATTCCAGTATTTCACAAATTCAATCTTCAATCAAAACTAAAATATGGTGAAGGAACTGTACTTTGGTGGGTGGGTGGTGAAGAAGCCAAAAAATGCGGTGGCAGTAGGACGACGATGCAAAGGGGCCATCGCAGTTGGAGGGCGAAAGGGTGGCAAATGGCGACTGATGTGGCGAAGGGGTGAGTGATAGTAAGGACTGATGATGTTAGTGTAAGAGAGAGAGACTAGAGAGAGAAGTGTGGTGGGAAGGGGAAGAAAATAAATGTTAATGGTGAGCTGAACCTAGTGTAAAATGAGAAAAAAAAAATATGAAGGGTGAACTAAACTTAGTGTCAGACAGTGATGTTTTACACTAGGTATAAAAAGCCATCATTTATACGATGTTGTTTCCTATATTTTGTGAGATATAGGAAACAACATCGTTTTGCTTCATTAAAGAAATGATGTTCATGGTTGAAAATGACGTCGTTTTGTTCTGTAAGGGTGTAGGGCCTTTAGCCTAAGCCTATGCTTGGCCCAAGGCTTTACACACTCACATTGATTAGGCCCAAGTTCTGGTCAACCTGAATCTAGCCCATTGACCTTAGGCTAGGCCGAGCCCAAGCCTAAATTCCAACCCTAAAACAAACACTACACAACCTCTCAAATGGGGCATTAAATAATCATTAAAAATATGAAATATATAATTTTGTTAACACTCATAGTCTCGGGTCATTAAAGAAAAAAGAGAAAATGAAGAATATTAAGCAAATATAAATTCAACGTATGAATTATTTAGTTGAAAGTTAATTATTATAATTCATTCATTATCAAAGCACTTAATTAATAAAGTGAAGATAAGAAAAAAGTAAATAAAAACTTATCAATGAAATCAAGTGAAGATAATGAAATACTTATTCAAAATCTCATCAATGAAATTATTTTAAAATTTTTAGAACACAATAGAGTCTGAATTTTTTTTCAAGAATCATATACTACATAAGATTTTTCATCTTATAACGTACTGATATTTGATTATTATTCTACCGATTAAAGAACTTTTGGTAAGAAATGTTTTTCTATCTATTTATATATTTGTATATTTCCAAAGATTATCATTATCTATTTTAATTGATTATTATCTATTATTTCCATATGAACATTATTACTATAATTTAACAATTAATGATAACAAAAAAAATCACATAGCCTTTTTTATGATGAAAAAGGCAAAGGCTTTACTAAACAGAAACCTCCGTCTACAATATGTTCCTTATAAATAATACAAATCCCATACAAGTGGGGCACAAGATCCTCTATGCCTTTTATCTAATTCCAATCTTGTGCCATTATTTTTTAGCCACAAATTTTATTAGGACCTACTAAAATTTATGGCTAAAAAATGATGGTACAAGGTTGGAATTGGATAAAAGGCAAAGAGGATTTAGTCCAAACAAGTGTTTGTCTTTTTATGTTCTTTTTCTAACATTCATTCGATCATTAGCAGAGTTGTAACGTGAAAATCAAAACAAAAGAATCATAGATAGGGGTGGGCTTATCTAACTACAATATAGTTGAAACTAATACGAAGAATCTCCCTTTTTCTTATTACCCAATGCATCTTTCAATTTTTTGATCTTCTTTTGAGCTTTTAATAAGCCTCCACACTAGTTCTTCCATGAAAGAATACCATTTCTACTAGTATGTTTCTTATAATTCATTAATTTTTCTTATTTCAACGCATATCAACTTTAGACTTAATCTTGTTTCTTATACGAATTATTTTAGGGTTTACATAATTTTTCCTATCTCTTTTTTTTAAAAAAAAAAGAGTTTTATTCTTTTAAGAATTGATTCAATTCTATGCTAACTAAATCATTTTTGCCAAAAATTTTGACAATATTTATCTAATACTCAAGTACTTAAAACTGTTGATATATTAGATTCAGGTTAAATGCAAGTCTTGTTTACTTCAAACAATCAATTAATTTTAAATAAACCCTATCTTGATTAAGCCGACAAATAGGATTGAGATTATAGTCAAAGTTGCAAGTAAAAATCAAAATAACTAGCTATAACAGGCCTGAAGAGGCTAAATTAAATAGTTATAGTAGAATAGTTGTAGGCTTGAGCATTCATTCAAACGATGTGCGCTAATAAAACACTACCACTGAAAATTATTAGAAAAGGAATGAGAATAGAGGCATGGATCAATGGACGACGTTGGAGATGACAAGGTGAGCAATAAACCTTTCATTGGTTTTCTCCTGACCAATGGAAGGTAAAGCTCGTTAAATGTACATGACAAGAGCGGTTTAATAATGGAACTCTGAAAGTATCCATAAAAGTGAAGATCATATACGTGGGAAAACAGAAAGATATAATAACAAATATGCATTGATCCTACCACTAGGTACCAACAAATAAGAATACGAAGACCTAAGGAGTAAGATGGATTGATAGAGATCACTTAATGCCATTTTCAAATATTAACATTTATTTAAAAAACATGACAGAGATAATTATATCTTTTATAATATCATATCTTCCATCTGATTACTAGCAACTTGTTT
This sequence comes from Erythroxylum gracilipes, assembly GCA_026413385.1. NCBI lineage: Eukaryota > Viridiplantae > Streptophyta > Magnoliopsida > Malpighiales > Erythroxylaceae > Erythroxylum > Erythroxylum gracilipes. Next base: position 18,130,917 of record JANZLC010000003.1, read on the forward strand.
GTTATGTCTAATTTTTCTTAAATGAAAATATAGATTATTGATGTATGAGAAATCTATCAAACATATTCTTCATGGATTTCGATTGAAACATTAGAGAATGGATATGTCGAGTTCTAGAAAGGATCTCCACTACAAATTTGTAAGAATCAGTCAGCCGAGTGGTCTACAAATCCATAAGCTAGGAATTTAATTATAGAGAGAGTTTGTTATTTTGAACTAGAAAGAGAGTAAAAAGTGATACCATCATTAAGATTAATTAAATAATAATGTTATACATAAGATTGCAACTAATTGCTACAAAGATATAAATTAACACTACAACAGTAGATAGAGTTCTAAAGAGACATTGAATGGGAGCCACCTAAGACAATAACAACATTTTTAGGTGATTAAGTGATCATAGCCTAGCTATAAGGGTCTATAGAGTCTTCACTCAAATAGTGTTGAATTCTATATGGATCACGTGATGTTGCCTTTATACTTAGTAGAGCCTCCACTTTAAGGTTGTGAGGTGATCAGTGGTCTGGTTGTGTGTAAGTTTTAATTATTAACCCTCGATGATCTACAAGCACACGATTTGTTAGCATAGTACCAAAGGTGTCGATCCCACGAGGAGGGAGCTAATCTAATCCTAAAATCTAAGGCCAGAAAAAAAAACATAAATTCAAAATGAAACGAAACTAAAACGAGAATTTAATTTAATTAATCAAATTAAGAATCAAACATGAAAATATTAATCACTAAGCAATTGTAACATACCTAATAATCAATTGAAAAAAATTACCAATTGAGAGAAAGGGAATTTTACCTATCCTTAATGCTATCCTAACTGATTATGAATTATTGGATTGTTAGTTCTAGGCTATCCTATGATTGATTACTCTCTCTCAAGTTATAACCATTAACCCTAAATCATAAACCCTAATCAGATTGTGGAGGTTGCAATATCTCAATTCACAACCTATCCAAAACCCTAATAAGTTTTGAAGTTCTCTAATAAACTATCAGAAACCTATGTAAGATCTCTCTTCGCACAATTTCTCAATCTGATTCAATTTTTGTTTCTATTAAATCACCTAACTCTCATTAGTCTAATTTAATCATTTTTCATTCGATCCATCCTCTCAGTTTATTATCGAATTATGCAATCATAGAATCAAACCACAACAGTATCTAAATAACACATAACAACAAGATTCTCATTAATTTAAGAATAAAATTCTGAAGGTGAGTTTAGAACATCCTTGACATTCTAGATCCTATCATCAACTGTTCAATCCAATTCTATATAATGATAAAACTAAAAATAATAGGAAATAAAATCAAAAATGGTGACGAGAGGTAGTGACATCGAAAAACCTCCTGATCTGGGAAGTACTTCGAGTTAGCTTCTTCTCCTCTTCTCTCTTCCTTTTTCTCTTCCTCCATCTCTCGATGATTTCTCTCTAGGGTTTCTCAAGGTGGCTAATGCAAAGCTCTCTCTGCCTCTCTTGTTGTTCTTTAGATATCCTCTTGTGTTATGGGTAACCTTATGAGTTTTCGGGGTCCGAAAGGTCCAAAAAATTTCCTCAAAACTTGACATTCTTGAGTCTTTGCGCATCTACCCTGTAGGCCACGATCGTGGGCCAACTCTGGTGCTTTTGTCATGATCGTGGCCTAACATGCCATGATTGTGGGCCTTTGTTTCAACCCAAATGTCTCCAAAACTCCTTCGTTCTTCGATATTGACCCTGAAACACTAACAAATACATCAAGGTACCTTAAAAATATAATATTTAAGCTCAAATACTTATACTAACCATAAAACACCTAAAACATAAATAATTAACAAACTAACACAATTCTAACTTAAACACATACTAAATGATTAAATTAACAGTTAAACACATATCAAACTATGCTCTAAAATACGATGCAATTTACACTTATCACGAGGCTCATAAGAAAGTGTGTTTAACTAAACAAAGAAGGATAGTATTCATAACAAACAACTTTAAAAATGGCTCATATTTAATTCATACTCACTTTGCCCTCTTTCTCTTTCTCACAACCACACTCCCAAACATGTTCCTACATAGGCACAAACATATATAGACACACATGCACACATTCTTTTACATTGCCACACTTTTTTTGGTGCCTCTGTCTTGCCCATTCTTTATGTCCTATACTAGTGAGATAATTTTGCATGACCTCGACTCTATTAAAACTATTTATGTCTCAAATCTAATGAACTCAGGTCTTATGACCTTACTTTTAGAATCATATCCAAAATCTACAACCGAGTCACTCTAAACATTATGTTAAGAAATTAGAGGTTATCTTTTGTTTTTTTGTTGAGGATTCTGTTGTTGTTACCATAGTGATTATAGAAATTTTGACTATTTCTAGAAATTTAGTGGTCCAGTTTCATGATGTTTTAGGCTCTATGGTAAGATTGATTCCTCTATCCAACTTTAGAATTTTTGCTTGTTTTGTCTTACTATTGAGTCTCTCTATGTTAATCTAAAAAGAAGAAGAAAAATGCTTTTGTGTTCTCTAGTTCTTATGCTTTGTTCACTTAGATCTCGAAATGCATTAATTTTGGTTATATCTATTACTTGAACTTGCTTATGATTGGTTGTTCCTGTATTTAACTGGTGTTCCAGTGCATAAGAACAATATTGTATTTTAGTTGTATGCTTTCTATTCTTTCTGCCCCTTTTTTAATATGAATTGTTCTTATAAGGGCATACTTATAATAAGTCAATCTTGACCTTAATATATGGGAGTGCTTATACTTGTCTTTTGTAGCAGTGAGTTAGATCCTTTATTCATTTAACAATTTAGTGATTTGAAGGGACTCATAACTACCTAAGGGTTAATGTCTAGCCAACTATTCTTTCCAGAAAACGCGATGATGTGTTTACTAGTACTTGCTTTGATTTTTAGCCTAAATTTCAGGTTTCACTTGACATTAGTTTGCATTTCATATAAGTTTCCTTATTCACTTGAACTTCGAAGGAGGTCAATGCTTTAAGCTTTCATTTTAGTGATCTTTCATTTGTATTTTTGATCTTTTGAACACATTTAACTTCACATGGCACCATTAATGTTTCTCATGAGAGGAATTCTAATCATACGTGAGAGATCTTAATTTATACAAACATTCATAGAATAAATCATATTTACATACGGTTTATGGAGGCAAAACATTTTTACAAATACTAAAGTCTAATTATAGTTCAAAAAGAAAAAGTCTAACAAAGTCAACAGAAGTGATGATTTTAAATCAATGGATTTCAAATTATATAATTACCAAATGAAACAATTAATTTCATTTTTTAAAAGTTTTGTGTAAATAAATTTTGGTTAACACTTATTAACTTGTTAATCACATCATTTACTAACTATATTGATATCTTTACTATAAACATCAATTATATAGAACTTCATGTAATAGGCTTACGTTAGATAAGGCTCAAGACCAATTAATTGATTCGAATATAATACAAAACTCCTTTGTTTGGTTTCTCAAAAAATCAAGAAAGTGCCAAGAAAGGTAATAGTTTTCATAGTCTAAAATCAACCTTTAATAATCTTCTGAATTTTGTCGTTGGGTTCCAGATCGAGTAGTTAACTAGAAGTGAATTGCATATCTTCCTTTTTTGTGCAAATTGTTTGTCAATTGCTTCAAGAAGTTCTTTTTTACAAAATAATGAGTAGTTATTATTTGGATATTAGTAGGTGTCATGATGGTAGAAGGCGGTGCATGAATCAAACTGAAATGGTGGCAATAGGTGGTAGTTGCAATAGGGTCAACGGTGGGTACATTGTTAGACCCATATAGAGCTGATTTGGTAGCTGCTCTTGGAGAGAAAACTAGGAAGCTTGGCTTTGAAATGGTGCTCCAGAGGATGAAAAATAGCCTAGAAGGCAGAGTAAGCCCACTTAAAAACTCATAGTCTTTTTCTTTATTTTCCTTTACTTGTATGATATGAATTTGGATGGGCATGGGATTTTGATATGCTTGGTAGGCTTTGGATTTTCGGTTGTTGCTTTTCTACTAAGATTAGGACCTAGAGCTTTTATGCGAAAACTCAATTATTCCATGACTGTTTGAGAGTTCACTTGATATGTTTGTATTATGTAGTTGTATAAGTGGAATTTATTGGCTTTTTATGTCATTGAAGGTTTAGAGATCTAAAAAATATGGTAGAAGTAACTCAATAATGGATTATTAATAAAATCATTGCAATCACTCTATCTTTGATACAGTTTACCCTCTAGATTCAATCCAAGTAATCCATCAAAACCCCTACTTCTCATATCTTTGCTTTTAAACTTAAATATAACCTACTGTTGTTCTCCAAAATTTGATGTTTCTTTCTTCATTTCGTTTTATTGATAGCTAATGTATGTGTTGCTTTTATATTTGCTTGTTTTCCACTGTTTCTTGAAGTGTTGATCTTATAATTACTAGGTTTATTACTGATGGGATGCTCGTGATGATACAAATATGGAGTGGGAGAGGATTATGGTTCATGGTATGTGACACATATGTTACTATGTTAATTTATTATTAGATTTAGAGATTTTAGTTTTGGGTTTACTGAATCTTATTAAGAATGTACTATTTGTTTGTGTTTTTGCATTGTATCTTGTGCTTTAAAAGTATAATTATGTGTTTTGGAATTGAGGGCTTCCTTGTGATTTGCACAATTATAGGTATGTACTTCATTTGGTATCTCATTAGTGAAATTAGTACCAAAGGATGCGATTGTCACGTCATTTTTTTGTTTATTATTCAAAGTTGGTGAATGTCTAACTAACTCGCTTATAATCTGAAATATCAAGTGAACACTCAAACACTCATGGAATAACTAAGTTTTCACGTAAGAGCTTTAAGTTCCAATCTCTGCAGAAAAAGCAACAACTGGAAATCTAAATCCCACTAACCATATCAAAAACCCATGCCCGCCTACTTTTCCTATTCATAACATATAAGTAAAGGAAAAGAAAAAAAAGAGTTTTAAAAGGGCTTACTCTACCTTGTGTTTGTTCTTCATCCTTTAGAACACCCTTTCAAAAGCAGGCTTCCCAATTGTCTCTTTAAAAGTAGCTACCAAATTAGCTCTATATGGGTATAAAAATGCACTCACTGCTAACCTTATCACAACTGACATTTATTGCCACCGTTTCAGCTTGATTTGTGTACCGTCTTTTACCATCATGACACTTACCCCTATCCAAACAATAATTGCTCATTATTTTGTAAAATAGAACTTCTTGAAGCATTTGGAGAAGGATTTGCCCAAAAAGAAGGAAGATATACGGTTCACATTTAGGGGCCGTTTGGTTCCACTTCTGTTTTTCTGTTGTTGTTTTTGGTTTCTGTTTTTTTCCTTAAAAAAACGAAAACCTGTTTGGTTGAGATTTGTAATATAAAAACTGAAAACAAAAACTTGTTTAGTTGAGATTTTTAATAAAAACTGAAAACAAAAATATGTTTGATTTTATTATCACGTTTCTATTTTTTTGTAATTATACTATTATATGTAATAATTATAATATAATACATTATATTTTTAAATTAATTAATTATTATTATAACTAAAATTAAATATATACAAATCAAATATTATTAAAAAATTACACATTAATTTTACATAATAAAATTACATAAAATTAAAATTACATTAAGTCGTTCTAATCAATAAAATATGTCCACCAACTGTATCGAGGATTAACTTTATGGAGCCCTAAAAGGAATATTGTCCCAATTAGACATTTAAATCTTTTGAGCTGCTTGTCACTTCCAACTGTATCCCGGTACCTGTCCGTGTCGTACTAAATAAAAGGCCCAGTAAAACTGTTTCGCGTAGGTCAGGACAGGAGGTGCGACTTTTTGTTTTTAAGTAACGGATGCGGATGCGATCCGGTGGGAAACTGGAAGTGGATTCGGAGCCTGGGATACTGAAAGAGAGAGGTTCACGGTTTCCTCGAATCTTATTATTAGTCAAACTATACATACTAAGATCTTTTAACTGTACTTTTATTATCTTATGTAGTTCTCCTACACTACAATGCGTGGTCTTGAAGAGTTAATGTGGAAGTTTACTTACGGTAGATGAATAAAGTGGAAAACTCTACTTTAATGCCACAAGTTTTCTGTACGAAAGCGTTATCACAGGTCAATGGTGAAGTATAAACCTAAAGTTGTTGTCATCATGTACTTTTATATAAAACATTTTGTTAAATGTTGACTTATGGAGAGGTTACGTCGCAAGAAGGTGATTAAGGTAATAAAATAATAATAATAATAATAGATCAGATCATTTTTTTGATGTAACTTAAACATCTTATAGCTAAATAAAAACATATGGCTGCAAATCAATTGATATTTGACTTTTTGTATGGGTTACATGTCGGGCAAATAATTTCGTATTAGTATGGGTTGGTTGGTATTAATCATATTGGCCAAAAATTGACCTCAAATTTTTCTCTACTATCGAATTCAAGTATTAGCTTGTTCCAAAACAACTTCAAGTTATACTACAACATTACATTTATCAATATCAACTAATACTTTCAAATATTGAATTATATTTTTATGTTTAAGTATTTTATAAATAAAATATTTTTCAAATAGTTATAAAATTATTATTTTTAATTTCATTACTATAATTATTGAGTCAAATTTGAAATATTTTTCAATTTTAATTATAATATAAAACTAAATTTTAGTAAGAAAATAACTTTCATATAAATAAAAATATCTTTTATATTTATTGGTTACTTTCACTACAAGAGTTAAGACATTTAGTGATAATTTTTTGTGACTAACTATTGTTTCGTCACAAATAAGAATTTTTTTATGACAAGACAATTGATTGACACCATTATTTGAATTATCTGTGATAATTTATTTTTTTCACTAATACAATAATAATTGTGACAATTTAGTATCTTTCACAATTAAGTTGCCATTATTAATATATTAACAGTGTCAACTTTTCTTTTATCACTAAGTTTTGTCATTAAAAGCCTATGCAATTTGGCGCCAAAATAATTTTGGCTGGAATAAATTGTAATTGTGACAAAACATATGTTAGTAACTAATATTTTCTATTTGTTGTAACAAAACATAGTTTGGTCACTAATATTTTTTTCTTTTTGTTACGAAACGGTTAATCGTTACACAATATTTTACTTGTTGTGACAAAAAATTTGGCAATAAATATTCAATTAATTAATGTCTACTTTATATTGCCACAATAACCAAACTATAATTACGGTCACAAGTATTCGTAATTTAGTGACAACTTTTTTGTGACTAACTATTTTCGTCATCACAAATACAATATTTTTTAATGCCAAGACAATTGATTAATACTATTGTTTGGATTATTTGTGATGATTTATATTTTTTCACTAATATAATGGTAATTGTAACAATTTAGTATCTTTCACAGTTAAATTGTCACTATTAATATATTAATAGTGTTAAAATTTATTTTATCACTAAGTTT
>JANZLC010000003.1:18147344-18159829 GCA_026413385.1 Erythroxylum gracilipes
CACTGCCGCTGGAAGCGAGACGTCCGTAATTGATCCGATCAGAGAGCTATGCCCAGGGGGCTAGAGGATCATCAATAAGAAATGCCTATTTCACCTCCTTTGCGGTGACTCGAACTCAAGACCTCCCCTAAAGGAGAGTCTTAAGGGAGGGGTCTGGACCACTTGGTCCACCCCTCGTTGTCAACTCCCACACTAAAATACAATCTTGATCGTATGCATTGAAACACTAGTCAAATATAGGAACAACAAATCATAAGCGATACGTACAAGTGACAGTTACAACCAAAATTAATGCATTATGAGATCCAAGTGAACAAAGCGCAAGGATTGGGGTATGCAAAAGTTTTTTTTCCTTCTTTGCAGGTCAGCATAAAGAGACTCAACAGCAAGACAAAACAAGAAGCAATTCTAAAGTTGGACAGAGCAATCAATCTTACCGCAAAACCCAAAATATCAAGAAACTGGACCATGCATTAAATTTCTTGAAACAAATACAATTGCTACAATCACTATAGTAACAAGAACATAATCCTCAACGAAAAAACACAAGATAAACCCTAATTTCTCAACATAATTTTCAGAGTGATCCAGTTGTAGATTTAGATTATGTTTCTAAAAGTGAGGTCACAAGACTTAAATTTACTAGATTCAAGGCATAAATAGTTTTTAGTGGAGTCGAGGTTGTGTAAAGCTATCTTACTAGTATGGGACGTGAAGAATGGGCAAGACAGAGGCACCAAAAAGAGTGTGGCAATGCAAAAGAGTGTGTGCATATGTGTCTATATATGTTTGTGCCTGTGTAGGCACGTGTGTTGGACTGTGGGTGTGTGAGAGAGAGGGCGAAGTGAGTATGAATTAAGTATTAGCCTTTCTTTAAATTTGTTTGTTACGACTACCATCCTTCTCTGTTTAGCTAAACACCCTTTCTTATGAGCCTCGTAACTGGAGACTCTGGTAAGTATAAAGGCAACTTCATATGATCCACGTGACATTTAACACTATTTGGATGAAGACTCTATGGACCTTTATAGTTAGGGTATGCTCACTTGATCACCTGAAAATGTTGTTATTGTCTTGGGTGGGCTCCCATTCAACCTCTCTTTAATACTCTATCTAGTACTGTAGTGTTAATTTATGTCTTTACAGCCAATCGATTAGTTGCAATCTTATATATAACATTATTATTTAATTAATAAAGGCATTATTTATCTTTAAATATTTTGTTAATTACATTTGATGTTTTAATACTAAAGATAAAATCTCTATAATGATTATTGTGCAATTAAAATTATGATGAGATCATAATTATAGAATTCAATTTGCTTTTTTGTATTATTCTTAAACTGTTTCTAATTGTAGTGTAAAACTAGCCAACATTATATTTCTTTATTATGAAAAATGTAATTAATCTTATATATTAAAGTATAAAGATACTTAAATAAACATGTGAAGATCTCAAATAAGTTCATAGAACTAACCCGATTATGAAGATCTCAAATAAAATATTACTTGTGTTTGTAGATTACTTCATTATGATAATTATATATTTGATCCTTAGACTTGAGATTGCCAAGTTATCTTTTGTGAGAATTACTGTGTTTTGATGTTATTTTTGGCCTATCCTATTGAAGATAACTTAGTAGATAGTACTTGGGTACAATATGAACCATGTGGAGATAATTGAGTAAGTCAATAAAGAATTTGTCACTCTAAAGTAATTAGAGATAATGTTTTACTATTCTTGATTAGTATTAATTTAAGAAATTCTCTTACCAGAGTGAATTGACATTTGAAAAAAGTATCTTTATCGATTACTAATTAGTAATAACAAATGTAATTGGATTTAAAAAGAGTAGATATTATATATATACTCTATGTCCAATTGGAACATTTAATGAAAAAAGGATTAAATTATACATCATAATTATATATGGACAGATTAAGTCAAACCACCATGACATTTTTAATATTTGAATGGTCATGATATATTATTATATGTTAATTTTGATATATAATTATAAATTGTTTGATTGGAGAATTAAATCTAATTATGAATTATAATTAGAATTTATAATTATTGACATATTAGGAATCTAACGAGTCACACATAAAGAGCAGTTAAAAAGAAAAAAAATAGTTTAAGTTAAGTTAAGTTAAACTTGTTGTAAAATTTGAGATACTTCGTGGATCAAATATGAGCTATTTGATTTTATTTAAATTAAATTAACTTATAATTCAAATTGTACTTTAGTTATAATTAAAATATTTAATTTTAATAAAAATAAAACCCTAATGCTCTTTCTGTATATAAAAAATTAACCTAATGAAGTTAGCACTCTTCCTTAATTCCTCTTAGAGAATTAAGTTTCTTTTTACTACTCTGCGAATACTATTAGAGGTTGAACGGTTGAACACCTCATGATTGACATTTCAAAAAAGGTTTCACCAAAAATTTTGAATGAGATAAGATTCCTTTATTTAACGATTCATGTTTTTTAAATTATTTAATTATTGCGATCTGATCAAAAACCATAACATTTTTATTTTTTCATTACTTAAATTATTCAATTATTGCGATCTGATCGAAAACCATAACATTTTTATTTTTTCATTACTCTCGTAATTCAATTGTGATTGGTTTCCCAGCATGTAGGACATCTCACAAATCTTTGATATGTGTAAATATCAAGTGGTCTTTTGATTCTTCTTCCTACATTTGATGAGCCACTCATCTCCTAAGAATTTATTTTTATTTCTTTTATTACCTTTTGATTGATTGCTTAAAGAAGGAACATCGAGGAAAGCATTCAAAACTCTAGGTTGTCCAAGTTCTTCTTTAGTTTTAATTTTGAATGTCCTCTTTCTTAGAATGTCATATCTTCAAGAAAAAAAAAAGAATGGAAGAGCTTTCTTCTTTAGTAACATATAGCATGATGCCTTCATAACTAGGCAATATCATCTTAAAGTTGACACAATATATTCATCTTTCAATTTTTGTGGTTATGCAAATATTAGTAGTCACAAAGCAATAAGATTTTTGGTTAGTTGTTGCCAAAGCTTAGCTCTCTTTGAAAACCTCAAACTTTGGATCTTTCTAACATTAAATTCTTTGGAACTATTCCACCATTTTTTGAGTCTCCAATACCTGAGGATAAACAACAATAGTTTGGGTGTCATTGGCCAAAATAAGGAGCTTGCTCTTTTAGAATTGTCTCACAACATTCTCATTAGATCACTGAACAAACAATATAAGTGCTATCTTTTGGTTTATGCCCTACAACTAATTAATTGGTAGTTTAATAACATAATTATTTAAAAGTATTTTTTATTTTATATAAATTTATAAATGTATGGTAAAGTTTATGAGATAAATATTCATTGCAAATGAAATTATGATGAGATTATAAATATAAAATTCATATTGCATTTATGTATTTTTTCCAAAATTGTTCCTGCTCATTGTTTTATTAAGATTAGATATTAATAAAACATAAAAAGACTAGCACATATTATGTTTTTTCCTATGAAGGAAGTAGTTGATCTTATAAACTAAAGTATGAAGATACTTAAATAAATGTGTGGGTGCTTGATAGAAAACTAATTCACTAAGCTGACCCCATATGAGAAATCCATTTAAAAAATTGCTAGTATGTCTTTGAAAATTCTTGTTGTGATGCTTATATAAGTGATCATTTAACTTGAGATCTTTAAAGTTATTTTATATAGAAATTGTTATGTTTTGATACTACTTATGAGTTATCCTAATCAAGGATGACTCAGTAGGTAGTCATTGGTTATAGCATGAACTATATGGAAGGAGTTGAGTAATTAATATATGATTCATAACTCTAAAGTAATTGGAGAGAATATTCCGTTGTTCTCGATTAGTATTGATTCAGGAAATACTTGGCTAAGGTGAAATGATACTTTGAAAATAATTTTTAAACATAATTAATTGAATCAATTATTATTTATTAATGACATAGAACCAATATGATTGGACTCAAATAGAGTAGATATTAATTCCGTACTCTATATCTAATCGAAATATTATATGATAAAATGATTGAATTATATGAAAAAATCATACATAGAAAAGTTAGTCAAAATTACTTTGAAATCCTAAATATCTTATTGGACATGATGTGTTATGGACGCTAGTTTTGACAATCAGGTATAAATTGTTTGACTCTTACTTTATGACCATTTCTTAATCTCCCACGAAAATCATACCAACTTTTCAATTGACTATTGTTTTTTTTTTATGAAAAGGAAAAAGAACGAATTACAAAATGGGTCGGGAAAAACAGGTTCCCGACTGGTCCTCGGCGAGGATAATATGACACCCTAGTGGGGGCTCATCAAAGTAAGTGACTCCGATAACAAAATGGGTAGCGTGGTGCGCCAGCCAGTTGGCACAGCGGTTGCCCTCTCGATAAATGTGACTATGGGTAACAGTCCTGTCGCGGGAGAGCAGCTCTTGGATACTCTGGACGATGGGATTGAGCGCCTGAACTCGCTCAGTAGCAGAAGCTATCAAGTGAAGAGCTGGTGTGGAGTCTGCTTTCAGAATGAGTCTGCGGTATCCGAGAGCCCAGGCCATAGAGAGCCCAGTACAATGGCCCCAGAGTTCCGACTCTAACGGGAGACACCAGCCAAGATTGTGAGTGAACCCGCCAAGCCACGCGCCCGTACTGTCCCGAAAAAGACCGCCAGCTGAAGCTGTACTCGAGGAGTAGTTACTGGCGCCATCAGTATTGAGTTTCACCCAGCCTGGGAAAGGATGTGTCAAGAAAATGATGTCAATGGCGGCCCACTTACATTAACCTACACACCTCCTGTGAGACCACCTTTTCGGTGTTTGGTAAACACCAGTATAATGCAACTTTGACAACATGACAGTGGCATGTTTTGACAAAGTTATAAGGTGTCTTTGATGATATATATGTGGCCACAAAACACTACACGATGCTGGAAAATGTGACAGCTTCAGTGTTGGTGTTGGTTATTGGAAACATATTCGGTGCTTCAACGTTTTTTGGTAAAATGCCCGGAAGGCTGGACACACTTGCATGGTGCGTTGCATGGAGTATATATGAAACATAAAATGCATGGCTGTTGCATGGTGTTTGCGTGGCTTACATGAAGCTGGACACCATTACAAGTTAATTAGTTTAATTATTTTGGACATCATGCATCTGGACGTAAATGGAAGTTGCTGGACGTGAGCCTTACATGGCTTGAATGAAGATGGACATAATTGCATGGTATGGTGCATGGATTTCACGTAAATGGATTATGTTGTTTAGTTATTGGACTGTTTTATGTAAACTGTCCAACTGTAACTGTTGGTGTTTTTACTTTTTATCTTTTAAAAACGTTAATGACTGAAGGGTATAAATAGGTGTAAATCCTTCGGACTTTGTGGGTGTTGTACTCCAATTATGCAGTAATAATACAACGTTATTGGTTCCATATGCTTGAGCAGTCCAAGTGTCGCATATTTCTGCACCATTTGACAGCTTGCTTTCACGCTGTATTTCGTTTCTTTTTGTGAGGAGCATTTGGTTGCATTACGGGGCTGATTTGTTGACTTTTGCTAACCTCAAAATTAACCCCGTAACACCTCCCCTCCCTATATAAATTAACCACAACTCTCCCTTATCGAGAGCTGCAAATCAATGGACCAACTAGAGCAATTCCACTCCCAAACAATCATAATAGGCACAATAGCAAGTCCTGTTGTTAAAAGCTGAGTTTGGTGACGTGGATTATGCCCGCCAACTGTTTGACACAATTCTTCAACCAAGCGTCTTCTATTGGAATATGATGTTCAAATGGTACTCAAGGATTAATTGTCCCGAGACTGGACTATCAATGTACATAGAAATGTTGAAGAGCGATATTCGACCCTATTGCTACACTTATCCGTTCTTGTTAATTTACGGGCTTTACAAAGGCTGTTGCTTTGGAGTTTGGGAGGAAGTTACATAGCCATGTGATGAAATACGGGTTTCATGCGAATGTCTTTGTTCAAAATGCGTTGATTAACATGTATTCTTCTCGTGGGTTAATCGGTATGGCTCGTGTGATGTTTGATATGAGTTGTAATAGTGATGTGGTTACTTGGAATGCAATGCTTTCTGGGTACAATAGAATAAAGCGGTATCATGAAACTAGGAAGCTGTTTTATGAGATGATGAAGGGAGTGGTACCCACTTCAGTTACTCTGATTTCTATACTGTCAGCTTACTCTTAAGTTGAGAGATTTTGAATGTGGCAACCATGCTCACAATTACATTACATATGGGTTGTTGAGGAAAATTTGATCGTGTCAAATGCTTTGATTTATATGTTTTCAGCTTGTGATCAAATGAATTATGCATTTGGAAATTTTGAGAATATGGGGATTCGGGATGTGGTTTCGTGGACTGCAGTTGTCGTTAGTTTCTTGAACACAGGCCAGCTTAATTTGGCAAGGAAGTATTTTGATCAGATGCCAGAAAGAGACTGTCTCATGGACTTCTATGATAGATGGGTACCATAGAGCAAACTGCTTCAAAGAAGCCTTGATACTCTTTCGTGAGATGCAAGCTTCAAATATAAAACCCGATGAGTACCATGGTCAAGATGCTTACAGCATGTGTACAACCTGGGGCACTGGAACTTGGAGAGTGGATCAAAACATACATGTACAAGAATAGGGTCAAGATTGACGCCTGTGTGGGGAACGCCTTGATAGACATGCACTTCAAATATGGGAATGTTGAGAAGGCACAAGTCGTTTATAACAATTTGCCTAATCGTGACAAATGTACTTGGACAACCATGATTGTTGGCCTTGTAGTGAATGGATATGGAGTAGAAGCTCTTGATATGTTTTCCTTATTGCTGAAAGCTTCAATCATTCCGGATGAAGTAACCTATATCGCTGTACTCTTTGCTTGCACTCACACTGGAATGGTTGATAAAGGACGAAAATTATTTGCTAGCATTACCACCCGTTATGGAATTAAGCCAAATGTAGCTTATTATGGGTGCATGGTCGATCTTCTTGGCCGAGCAGGACATCTCATAGAAGCTCTTGAACTTATAAGGATGCCTATTAAACCAAATTCAATTGTTTGGGGAGCTCTTCTTGGTGCTTGCAGAATTCATAAAGACCCAAAATTAGCAGAAATGGCAACTGAACAGATACTTAAGTTAGAGCCAGATAATGGGGCTGTTTATGTCTGCTTTGTAATAATGGAAGAATTTGAGGGAATTAAGACAAGTGATGATGGATAAAGGTGTCAAGAAAATTCCAGGTTGATAGAGATGAATGGTATTGTCCACAAATTTGTAGCTGGTGACCTATCACACCCTCAAACTAAAGAAATATATATGAAGTTAGAGGAAATGATAGCTGACTTGAAAATGGTAGATTATTCGCCTGACTATACGGACAGTGAGAAGATAGCTATTGCATTTGGGCTCGTCAGTTCAGGAACTGGCATCACAATTAGAGTCGTGAAGAATCTCAGAATATGTATGGATTGTCACAAAGTGGCAAATTTGGTTTCTAAGATGTACGATAGGGAAGTAATTGTCAGAGATCTAACTTTGATTTCACCATTTCAGGCATGGTTCATGTTCCTGTCAGGATTATTGGTAAAGATTGAAAGAAACTTATTTGCAACTCTTTTTCCTATGATTGGGTCACCAGTTTTCCTACAAGGATACAATTAGGAAATGGATTCAGGAGTTTTTTTTTTTTTCTTTCTTCAATGAAATGGCTATTTAGTAAATTAGCAACATGCATATCGGTGCATCACCACCTACTACTAAATACCTTCGAATTGAATTTGCAGTTCTTAGTCAGAACAAACAGTAAACCGTTATGTATTACATATATGTCCTACATATGAATTACGATCAAGTTTCAACAGAGTCAATTTACTCAATGTGTGCAAAAAACAAGTAATTATGATTTTTAAGAAAGAAAATAATAGTTCAAAGAACTGCGTCAATCCACAATTTCGTGGCAATAATAAACCACAGTTACTCAAAAAGGAAAATAAAGAGAGGAAGGACGAAAAGAAGAACAAACACCTAAGTATATTCTAATATGACTATTCCTTGATTGTTAATTGATATTCCATAACATTGTTAAAGGCAATTAAAGATACATCCAAAATGAGGGAAGATAAAAGATAGGAGAACAAGAATAGAGAATACAAAATTCTAATGCAGCAAATTTGACCATCTATTCTTGGCATTCAAACAGTCACGTCTTGAAGAAGCTTCCACAACAGCAATTAGGCAAGGCAGATTTATTAACAAACTCCCCACACTAGTAGAAAGTTAAATATCAATTTGATCATGGATCAAGCACAGGGAGCCTGCAATGTAAACTGATGGACTTATCTGTCTGGCGAGTTCCAGGAATGAAGAACTGAAAAATCACTGTCAAGCAAACACCTTGAGGAGCAATCCCATAGAAAGTACAGTCTGGTTTTGCCAGGTGACACTGAAGACTCTTGGAGAAATGTCTAACACTTACTTGCACTGACAGAGCATCTCCGCGCAAAATTGCCTTTTGTGAGCGAGTCTGTGCACTTAGATTTTGGTCCTCCAGTGGCTCCTGAGCTTTATCTCCAATAACCAACATTTTACGAAATTCAGCACCCAATGTGATCAAAGTTGTGGAGATCTGAAGATGCAGATCCCCATACTTGCTTATGGAGACATTTAACAAATCTCCAACATGCTTCATTCTATCCACAAAGTTCTGCAATTGATTCAAATTTGGAACTTGAACAAGAGTCTGAGGCAGGTCTTGAGCCATATCAAGAGCAGCTTGAAGTTCCAGAAGTTGAACCCGAGACAATGGTTTTGAAATCGGAACATCTTGAATAACTGCAGACTTGTAACCCTTAGTTTCAAAGGTCAGAAAAGGCATTGGTTGAGTACAGTTGGGAGACAGCTTTTTCACCAGTTTAATCTGAAGGCGATCTGTAGGTGCCCCACCACCCCCAAATTCACTACAGATGCTGACACTACTACGAACAGCACGGTGAAGAAGGGAAACATCAATAACAAAAGCAATTTTATCTTCGTTCTGGCTAGAAATACGATAGTCATCAAATAGAGCCTCTTTGCAGAACTGCGCAATGGATTGAACCCCATCACCGTTAAGAAGGTTGTGCAGGAAAATTGCATGGTCTCTTGTGAGCAACAAGTGACAAACTTTGCCCATCTTGTCTAGTGCCGGCAAGAACCTCCTTTCCAAAAGGCCAACACCACTCTCCGTGAGAAATGCCTTGAATTTCATCTCTCTCCCTATTCTAGTTACTTTTTAGTCGGTTCTTAAGATCAAAATTGCAGCTATTGACATAGTGAGGCAAAGATCACAGCACCTGAACCACAATAAGACATACGAGAGTGAGAAGATTATCAATGTCAGCATAATTTACTGAAAGGAAAATCGCAAACTCTAGCAATCTATTGTGATTTTGGAATGAGGTACGAATTAAGATTCATACTTTATTATGATTTATGTGTTAATTATTTTATAAAAATTTAGTAATCTTGACTTTCGAGAAATCATCCTACCCTACCCTAATTTACTAATATTGGTATCAAAGCCATCTTTTATTCTTTAATTTGATTAAAATATTAGCTTTTTATTGATTATAATTTTGGAATTGAATTGCAAAAGTTTGCAACATAATATGGCAAAAAATTTCGTAACGAGTTACATGAAAGAAGCATGGATACTATTAAACAATGTTACTGTATTTTCCATTTACAAATAAAAGGGGTCGCATACATGTTGGTATCATATGCATAATGAATGAGTGTTGGATAGCCAACAATGTGATAAAATGCATATCATTGCTTTGTGTAAAATCTTCAGGTTCACAAAAAGAAAAGGAAACCTCTGTTTTTAGAATTCATACTTCTATAAATCTATAGGAAATGAGAGTTTTGTTTAAGCCGAAAACACACACCGTCTGAAAAAAGAAAAACACTTATCTTTGTATAGTTACAATATGAACTTGGCAAAGATGAAATGTGATATTATGTAATTTCTAATACTTAGATTCTTAGAAAGTAGGCTTGAGTTTAAAGATCTAAGATTATGGTTATTGTAAAAATGCTTTTAGAGGTTTTTCTTAAAACACTTCCAAATTAAGTGTTAGAATATTTTTTGCCGTTTAGCATTTAACAATTAAATTAGTAAAAATTTGAGAAAGTAAATGTAATATTTGAATAAAAGAAAATTAGTAAGTAAAAATTATCTTATTTTCCAAATAGTGATTATTTTTATAATGATTTATAAATGTGTGAAATTGCTTCATTTAACTTATGTAATGAGTTGAAAGAGATTTAGGACATGTTTATATATATGTCAAAATGCACTTATGCATATAAGAACAGAACAAAAAGAGTCAGGTGGGTTTGGTTTGGAATTAGATTTTGTAGTCTTGATGTTATCTAGAATCCACCAACATTAATCAATCTGATTCCATGAAATTAACATAGGAAAAGCACCAAGAAGCAAAGATTAGTATGGAAAGTAAATAAGTCTAAATTGTCATTGTTTATATATTGTTTTAGGAAGAGTAGGATTACTATATCAGATAGCTCTAGCTCTAATGGGGTATTTCACAAAACAATTAATGTGCACGCATGTTTTATTGTTCAATTCCTCAGTCAGATCATAACCACAAATCCACAATCCTCTCCAAGCAATCATACATCTTCAATTGTTCATGAATATGAATAATACGACAAAACCAAATTTGAGCAGAGAGAGAGTACCGTGATACGTTATACGCTGCCTGGTGCACTACGACGGGGGGCAGGAGTGGCTATTGTGGCTGGTGATTGGTGATTGGTGGCGCGGTGGTGATAGAAATAAAGACGAGGCGGTGACGTGATTGATTGAATCTGAGAGACGTGAGTGTTGAGACGTGTGTTAGAGAGACTTGTATGGCATGATAAAAGATTCACAAAAAGAAGTATAGATGTAATCAATGAGTTGTAGGAGATCAATAATACATTAAAGAATTAAAGAGATGACTTACTTTTAAGAAGGACATTGATTTGTAATTAGATCATCTTTATTGTAGTTGTTGGGTGTTACATAGCAATGTATATATTAGAAAAAATACATTTACTATATTAATATATGGATTAATATTAAATAGTATTTTGTACAAATATTTTCGGAATTAATGTATCAGTATTATCTTATTTGAAAAGTGCTACAAAGTTCCTTTTTCTCCTTTCAATTTATTTTTATATTCTTTTTTAGTTAGGAATGATAGATAATATAAGAAACTTGTAAGAAATTGTAAAAATTTTTGGAAAAAAAAGTTAATGTTGAAATCAGTTAAATTCCATCACAGTATATATAATGCTGAAACATGTAATACGACGAAAGTTAAAGATAATTTGTATTACATGATTGTGTACATAGGAACAAGGGTTTATATACAAAATTCCTAGGATTATTTAGGAAGTAATCTAGCTATTAAATCTATGAATTCTCTCAATTATAGGAAAGATTATAGGTGTAATTATAACAATATCAATGCTAATAATCTCTGGTCAACACTCCCCCTTAAGTTGGTGCATAGATATCGCACATGCCCAACTTGCAAACGAGGTTATGAAACTATTTGTTGTAGAGTCCCTTGGTGAAGACATCTGCCAGTTGTTCATTTGACCCCACATGGAATAATTGTAGAGAGCCATTCACAAGTTTCTCCTTCACGAAGTGTCGGTCAATTCTATGTGTTTTGTTATATCATGTTGAACAGGATTGTGAGCTATACTAATGACAGCTTTGTTATCACAGTAGAGAGATGAACTTCCTTCATCCGTCAGTTGTAATTCATTCATCAGCTTCTGTACCCACAATAGTTCACACATACCTTGAGTCATTGCTCTATATTCGGCTTCCGCACTGGATCTAGCAACTACATTCTGTTTCTTGCTTCTCCAGGTGACTAAATTTGCTCCTATAAGCGTACAATAACCAGTGGTTGAGCTCCAATCATCTGGAGATCTAGCCCAATCAGCATCCGTAAATGCTTCTATCTGAAGATGACCATTGTTAGTGAACATAAGGACTTTTCCTGGAGCAGACTTTAGATAGCACAAAATGCGGAATACAGCTTGTAAGTGTGGTTCTCGTAGATCATGCATGTACTGACTTACCAGACTAGCTGCAAATGCTATGTCTGGCCTAGTGTGAGCAAGATAGATGAGTCTCCCAACTAACCTCTGATATCTTCTCATGTCCACTGATGTACCTATTCCTGATTGCAATTTGTGGTTGCTCTCGATAGGAGATTCAGCTGGTTTACTACCCATCATACCGGTTTCTTCTAATAAGTCTAGGAAATATTTTCTCTGGGAGATAAAGATTCCTCTTCTTGATCTAGCGACTTCAACTCCCAAGAAATATTGCAATTTTCCTAGGTCTTTAATTT
>JANZLC010000003.1:18164662-18179538 GCA_026413385.1 Erythroxylum gracilipes
TTTAAATTTAATTATATTTATTAATAATTATTAAATTAAATTAAAATTGTGATTATTATTTATTATTATAATTTTTAGAAACATGGTTAAAAATATACAGTACAACTATACAATATGACAATGGACTATTTTGTAATTTTTAAAAAAATTCAGGGATCATTTTATAAATTTAAAAAATTACTCAAAACAGTACCCGATATTAACCGGTACCAGTATACTATCATACTAAAACTCAATTCAGTACCAAGTCCGATACGATATTCGTAATATTATTCCAGATCAAATTAATGGAACTATTAGGATTTATTTATAAATACATAGAAATATCCATATGCTAATAAAGACGTTTTCTTATATAAGTTAAAAATTAATAGATTAAGAAATCTTAGAAAAATTATCTAATTTTTAAAATTTTCAAACAAACTCTTTCTAGTTATAAATTTTCTAGAAATATTTCAATTAAAAATAATGATATACACATGATGTTTATATTATGTATTATATCATTATTTTTAACCAAAATTTAATAAAATGAATTTTTCAAAAAATAAAATTAGAAATTTTTTTGAAAATTTTGAAGTTTAGAATTTTTCTAAAATTTCTTAAGAGTTTAGTATCTTTTATCCAAATATTGATTCATTATATTTATTTATTTCATCTTAAAAAGAGAAGCCTGCGTCTATTCATCTCTCTCTGTCCCCCCTTGTGATCACTCTACCTTCATTACAAAATCAATTGCTCTATATTAGTGTGTATGTGGGTAAAGTTCAAAACTTTATTCCACTCTTAGTTCATTTTCGTAAACTGATTCCACTTTCATCGCTCAATGTCTCATGTATGTTGCTTGTTGTTGTTGAATATGCTTCTTGTATTGGAGATTTTGAATCTTGTTTTAAATTAGCTCTTAGCTCAGTTCACTAGTGGGTTGTATTGATTGTGGATGGAATAACGTTTCGATTTTTATTTTATTTTAGTTTGCTTTACCTTAACATTAACTTGATTTTCTTACACTGTTGTAGCTTAAACGACTTTGTCAACTTTTCTATTTTTTTTGGATTTTATCTATTTAGTGGACTTTGATTATTTTAGAGTAACTTCAGAGTTCTTAGGAAAAGACTCATAATTTTAGTATAGGATCAACTTAATTTTTGAGTCCTGTGAAAGCGCAGCTAATGATGACAATGTTGACTTGCTAATTACTACCTTTATTTGATAATGTTTGGTAATGATATTATATGCATCTATTGAATGTAATTTGATAATGTTGAGTAATTTTGTTAGAGACCTTAGGATTGATTATTAGTAGACTCAAGTTTAACTACTAGCATACCGTATTGATAGGTAATTTTCAAATTTTAAATTAAAACCTCTTATTTTGCAAGTATATAGATCGGAAATCGCAATATAGATAAATATCATCCTAAAGGAATTGGTTAGTCGCCGAAATGATTCAAATTTCGTTTTGTTTAGGAAACTCAAATAATTAGATTTGAAAGATCAAAAATATAAAAATTAAGAGTCATACATATAAACTTTAGGGTTGTCACAAAAGTAAGGACACAAATTTAAAAAATGACGAATCAAAGTATCAATTTAACAACTTAGGATGTCACTACCTAACTCTGTATTCTCTCACTTTAACAATGTTCATTATGTTTAGTCCAAAATTTCCTAATGTCCTAATTCTTTCAGCTTCCTAATGTCCCGATTCTTTTGATCTCATTACTTGAATCAAATAAGCCTTGTTTAATGAAGTAAATGAATTATGCAAGCTCTCACTTCCCATTTTTCACTTAACAATTAAAAGGATATAAACAGATTTTTAAACAGTCACTTTTTCATTTAAGATCTCTCTCTAAATGGCAATGTAGCTTGATATATAGAGTATTCTTGGTGTAAGCTCACTCACACGGCACTTACTAACATATTTCTTAATTTCATATCTCAATGTGAGCTAAGTATGGAGAGCTATATACCATAAACATCAAACACATCCATAACACTGAATAAAGTGAGGTACTACGTAGTTTAGGCAATAACAACCCTAATAACTACTTAGAAATCCATTGAAATATCATCCAACATGTTCATAATATATCTATACATCCTGCTCAATCAACAAAATACAACAAAGAACCAAGAAAAGAGAAGAAGTAAGGCTTATCTGTTGAAGAGCAAAGCTGGAATTGTATGGTGGCAGCTTTGTATCTCCTTGAAATCCTTTGATTCCACCTTAAATTCTCTCGGTTTTTCTCTCAAAAATGCATTCTTCTTTCTCCCTTGGATGTCTTGCACGACCTCCTCCTTTCTAAGGCTTAAAATTGAGTTTTTATACCTTATTTAATGCTTAAAATGACGTAGGAAGGAGGAAATTGCCAACTAGAATTTTCCAGAAAACTCTATTTTCTGTCTTGACTTCAATCTGTGATATCTTATTGATTTCTTATCCAAAATGGACCATTATTTCACAAATTTGAAACTGAATTTCTCCTCTTTCTTTTGGATTAAAAAGAAAAGGCATCCAATAAGAATTGTATCTTGAGAAAGCTTAACATTGGTGATGGGTCATCTTACGAAAATTCCAGCTTTCCTTTGAGTCACATGACTTGCTTTCTCTTTAGTTCTTCTATCCTTCCATCGCTCAAAACCACCTTCAAACCAATTGATTAACAAAACGTTAATCACTTAATCATGCCCAAAACATATGACATTAATACCAACGTAATGTAAGAAAAAGACGCAAAACAATGCCATGCAAAATTCATGCAAAACCTAATCTTAAAGACCTAATTTACACACATTCAAGCAGATCCACATACATTTATACATAATCATGCAATTATATGAAACTAAGACAAAAAGTAAGCTAACACAAGTTAACAACAATCAATTTATCACAATTAACCAACAAATTATCCTAAGAAAAGTATGTACAAATGCCACCTATCAACTACCCCACACTTAAACTTTTGCTTGTCCTCAAACAAAATCAAATACAAAAATAATGTAAAGAAACAAATACACAAAAACATACACGCATACAATGTCAAAATTGATGGCTACTGACTCGGAACATTATGCAATCAACTTAATCGTAAACAATGTCAAAATCTCACTCTTTTTTATTTTCCCAAAACACAATGCTCATAAAATTCCAATTTGCAAGTCTTCGTGCCTTTTAATAATCCTTGTTTGGCAAAAATTTGCAAGGATTTTTCACCAACATGTCCCAAACGCATATGCCATAGCTTTGTTGCCTCTACATCCTTCTTGCCACTAGAAGTTGCTGTCGCTGCTATCCTAACAATTATACTACCTTGGTAGTAAGACAAATTATTTTTCCTTACGCCTTTCAACATCACAAGTGCTCCCGAAGTTGCTCTAAGAATTCCATCTTGCATTATCACAACTAAGCCTTTTGATTCTAAGGTCCCCAAAGAGATGAGATACTTCTTTAACTTCAGCACGTACCGCACATTCCTCAAAATTCTGGTGGATCCATCATGATTTTACAGTTTGATTGAAACTATGCCGGTTGTTTTACATGGACTATCATTATCCATGTAAACAACCTCGTCATTGAGTTCTTCAAAATCAAAGAACCACTCCCGAATGGGAGACATATGGTAGGAGCAACCAAAATCCAAAATCTACTTGTCTGGATGTGATGTTGAAGGTGAAACTACCAAAGAGATATCTGATTCAGCGTTACTTTTATACTCTGCAACATTTGCATCTTGCAGAGCCTTCCCTTTCTTCTTCAATTTTGGGCAGTCTTTCTTACAGTGTCCTTTCTCATGACAGAAAGCACACTCATCTTTGGCAACTCACCTTTTTGATTTGGATCTTCCTCTTCTCCCCTTTGATTGGCTTTGCTAATGACCTCTTATTACCAATGCTTCATCTGTTGTAGCTGTTTTGTTTTCCATTTTATCCTTCTTTCTCAATTCATGACTAAACAAAGCAGAACATGTAGCATCTAAAGATACATTTTCCTTTCCATGAAGTAATGTAGTTTCCAAGTGTTCAAATTCATCGAGAAGAGATGATAACAACATCAAAGTCAAATCTTCATCCTCAAATTTCACATCCAAATTCAACAAGTATATTACTAACTGATTAAACATAGTGATGTGTTCATTCATAGTAGTACTTGATCGGTAATCAAATCGGAACAGTCTTTTCTTCATAAGGAGCTTATTCTGACCACTCTTTTTCAAAAAATTATCCTCCAATGCCTTCCATAATTTGTGTGCGGAAGTCTCGTTCTTGAAAGAATACTTCTGCTCTCTAAATAGACACGATTCAATTGTTCCACATGCCAATCGATTTATGATATTCCAATCCTTATCGTCAACATCTTTTGGTTTCTTTTCGTCAATGGCAATGTCAAGACTCTGCTAGAAAAGGGAGTCCAAAACCTCCCCTTGCCACATGCCGAAATGGCCAGTACCGTCAATATCTTTACCGCTAATTTCAAACTTGACAACGGAATCCTCGACCATGATGACGAGGAAGCCGATGCCCCTAGTGTTTCTTGATCATTATGTGGCATTATAGACTCAAAATATAGTATTTAATATAACAAAAATTACAAACAAACTAAGGACGAACCTTTGGCTCTGATACCACTTGTTGGGAAAATTAGGTAAGTTTTCCCTCTAAGGTACACAAATAGTGAATTGAACCGATTCGGTAATACCTAGGAAAGATCACAATGACCTCCTAAATAGTATTATCATTCTACGTAAAGTCCCAGGAAAGGGCGGATGAGTCACAAACGGTCCTACTTAAAACTCGACCTCCTAGACAGAAATTACGAGCATGGTGTATTTATCACAACCTAACCCGTGCATACACATAAATAATAAATATATCCAAATAAATTGAACAAAACACTATAAATATACCCGACAAATAATATTGAATACTATACCACAACTTGAAAAGAAATAAGATAATAAATGCAGAATAAAAGAAATAAGGAAAGAACGCACCCGGAAAAATTTGATAACAGAGTTCGGCCAATTGTGTCTACGTCTCCGAAACATTACTCAAATGACCCACTTTTATTTAATATGAGAGAAGAGATACAAATTTAGGGATGATTACAATAAGAGGGGAGAGCTTCTTTTTATAACTACTAACCCCCCTCCAAACACATATACTCACGATGTGGAATAGATGAAAAGGTGCCGAATAGTAACAATAATAAATCCTGCCAGTAAGAGTTTACACTTTGAAACCGAATCAATGAGTGTATACAAATGAGAAGGTGCAACGAATAGAGGATATTTTGAAATAAAGATGAAGCATATGAAGTTATCATGAATGATAACGATACAAATCACTGAAGCGTCTCAAGTTGCTTCGCAATAAACATCCACTTCAAAACATTCTGATAGTGCATCACATGTTGATGCTTCACAATGAACATCCACTTCAAAACATTCTGATAGTGCATCATATGTTGATGCTTCGCAATGAATATCCACTTCAAAACAAAACGTTCTTCTCAAACTGATTGAATATCGCATGTGCCTCACTTAAAATGATGGATCTTTCCAAAAACTTCTTTTCCGGTGCTTTGCTGGCAAACATTGGTAAGCTTTCCAGGTTAGAGGAGCTGAGGGTTAATGACAATTCATTTGGCTGTTGATGTCCCAGTTCAGTTTCTAGATCATAATTACAAGTTCCTGATCTAGGGCAGAACCGGTTTTCCAGTGAGATTCCTCAGTTTTTGGGCGAACTACAGCTTTTAAAGATGTTGTCATTGGGAGGACTTATGTTTTCTGGTTCGATTCCAGCTAGTCTTGGAGTTCTTGATTAGCTTCAGACTTTGAATTAGCAACAATAAGCTTACAGAAAATTTACCAACTGGTTGATGAAGCCCAGCAATGAGTACTTTGGAAATCAATCAAAATGGATTCTCTGTCGAGATACCTAAATACATAGGGGATTTGAAGAACCTGCAAATTATAAATATGAGTGCATGTGGTTTTTTCGGCAGAGTTCGGGCGAGTATTAGGGGTTTGTTGAAACTTAACGTTCTGGATTTGGGCAAACAAAGTTTGTCCAGCTAGCTGCCACTTTATGCTTTTGGTGTGCCAACTCTTAAGTCGTTACTTTGCTAGAGAACGGTCTCAGTGGGGATGTTCCTAAAGGTTTTAGTAGTTTAGTTAATTTACAGTATCTGAATCTCAGTTCTAATTCGTTCACTGATCAGATTCCAGCAACCTAGGGGTATGTAAGGTCCCTTGGTTGTTCTGTCATTATCGAATAGTTCTATTTCCGGGGAGATTCCTGCAGAAATTGGTAACTGTTCTAGTCTTGATGTTCTTGAACTTCGTTCCAATCACTTGAAAGGTAATATTCCAGGTGACATCTCCAGGTTATCTCGTTTCAAGAAGCTTGATTTGGGTCAGTATGAGTTAACAAAAGCAATACCAGAAGATATCCACAAATGCTACTCCATGAATGCTCTGTTCCTGGATGGCAATTGTCTTTCAGGACATATATAAGTCTCATTGTCAAGGTTGTTTAATCTAACAGTAATGAATCTTTCTTCTAATAGTTCGAGTGAACCAATTCCTACAAATCTCTCGAGACATTTTTGGGTTGAAGTACTTGAATTCATCAAGAAACAATCTTGAAGTAGAGGTTCCAAATCTTCTGGCTTACATATTCAATGACCCTTCAGTTTTTTTGTGGAGAATGGAAAGCTATGTGGGAAGCCACTAGATGGAGAATGTCAATATGTGAAGATCAGATGAAGGAAAGGCTCTTTCTGTGATTCACTGTATCACATGTCAATTATATGATTGTAAAATCTGTTAACAAATTTTAAAAAACATTATAATAAAATTCATTTAATTATAATGAATCTATAATTAAATGACTCTCGTAAGATCAAATTTGGCTAACACCAATAGATCTAGATTTTTTAACTAGTGACTTTACTTTAAAAAAAAACTAGTGACTTGAGAAACGTTTAAAAGATCCAACTTATTTAATTAGACTTCTTGTTTGCATATGAAGAAAGGGAATGGATGGGCAAATCTTCCAGAATTGGCAACCAAAGAAGCGGATGCAATTGAGAGATCTCAGCAATTGGGAACCCATTAATACTCCACTTAAATGCAATAAGTTGGTTTCACATATCAAGTGTAATGTATATATATTTAAATTTCGATAAATGTATAGAATGTTAGTTTTATACTATAGGCTTGCTGAAGCCAGGAAAATGAGAAATTAATCTATATTGAACAACTCAAATAAAGTTGCTAATACACAACCAAAAAAAGCAAAGAAAATTGATAAAATGGTACTTTCACATGTCAGGTAGGTAGGTATCACAAAGCATGTTGCCAGGCATCTCCGTTTTAGCTAGTCGAGTTCTGGTCCTGTAAATCAAGTTATCTGCACACAAAGAGCAAATGTCAGCAACAAGTTGGTTGCCTTTGTTCGCTTTAACACCAAGCTAAGACAGTGGAAACTGAAATTGTTAGATAAGGCTGAAACACACGTGACGTGAGATGCTGATTCTCATAAATTGTGAAAACTTCGTACAAATAATCTCTAGTTTGTCTAATTGTCTCTTTCTTAAGCTAATATTAAATAACATTGCGAACGTAATTAACCCTTTATTGCCGTAAGGGACTTCAGACACTTCATACTTTATCATTACAATCAAAAAAGGGCCGTACTTCAAGTTATGTCCAATATGTGGAAGACTTTTGTGCTTGAGCTTGATATTGTCCGTCTTCCAGGGAATGCTAGGAATATCAATTTTCAGGCGGCAAGATAACACATGGAGAACAATTAATCCCATATGGATGCATCTGATACTCAACAAACTTTAATTCTCTAATTTTTGTCAATCACGATCATGCCAAATTAAGCTACAGCAGTAATTTGCAGTTACAATAGAATGTGGTAAGTTCTCAGGCTCAGTTGTGATGAGTACCAGAATTTGATTTGGTGGAATATCTGATATCTTTACAGGTACTCCTCTGAAGTGCTCTCCACATATTAGTGTACAAAACCTTTATGCATATCTGCAGGTCTCACGTCACATTTTGCAGTTAAAAATCTGGCCTTCCGTGAGCTGCAAATTTGGTTAGCCTTCCTGAATTGTTTGTAGAGGCAAAAACCCTCTACCATAATACACTTGAGAAGAAAACTGCCATGCATAGATCCAGTGCTCCCATATGCTTTCGATCAATGGCCCAAAGAGATGGTAGGAGGGGAACCCATTGACATAAACTCTACCCTCTGTGCACAGAAATTCCTCCCGCAGTTTGTAGTTCTTAGCCTCTCAATAAAAGTTAAGGTCATGGCCATACCACGACATATTAATGTAGATTCCAATCTCCGTCAAATCCATATCCATACAATCTTCCAGAAAAGTTCACAAACGTACATTTTGACTTGAAAAGGCAATGGATGCACTGGATGCAGTAAACTGCGGCAACAGAATCCATAAGAAAAACTTACAAAAAAAGGTAAAAGCATCTCCATTCATCCCTGTTGGATGCTAGATACTATAGGTAAACCTCAACTGTCAACTTGTTAGGATAACTAACTGTTGAACAAAAAAAGACTTCACATAAAACAATAGAAATAATTAAAATATGTTAGCTGAGAGAACATACCAGAATCTCAACTCTGCATTGCATAATAGTGAGGAGCAAGCTCAGTCAACCATAAATAATCAATTCTCGTTACATTGCGGATGTACTTTTGATTAGTTTGGACAAGTTCATTAAAAATTATACACTCCGCCTTTGACTTGAATAAGACTGAGGAAGGGTGGATCTGCACTCTCTGACCACTTGCCAAAGCCCTTCAATAAGGTTATACCAAATTTGTAAAGATGAAGTTTTCTAACCGTAAAATGGGGCACCAGGAAAATCATAAAATAGGAAGAAAACAGAATGTTAGAACATAGTAATCAACTAATTCATCGATCATAAACTGATTCAAATAGCAACACCCTGAATGGACTTTTAATCAGATTTTAATGCCCAGGTGATGAAAATGCAATACCTGTATGCACCTTCAGGTTGCTTCAACGCCGCATTAAGGAAAAAGGAAGCCGCAAGACATCTGCCAAATTGAAGCTTATCCTCTCCACAAGAAGAGACGTGAAGACCCATTTGCTCAACATGTCCTCGAATTTGACTGTAAATGAGAATGACCACATGAATCAATGAACAAGAAGGATGATATTCACAAAAAATCAACTTTAACAAAACATTTAATCCAGAACACTGCTAAATGAAAAGTAGAAACATGAGTTAAAGCCTACCGGACAGAGGGAAAAAGTAAGATAACGAGCCTACCTGTGAATGTCACGAGCATGGCGTAGAGATCGACTATTAATAAAATTCTCCTTGCACCATTTCCTCAGAATTTTGTCAGTTTTCCTTTGAAAGTTTGTTTCATTTTTTCCAATAAGCTCTCTGTTCCTCTTCTCCAAAAGTTCATCTGCTGCTCGATATACATTAATTAACGTCAGATGATCCCCATCAGGACTTGTAAAGCACTTCATTGCAGTTTTTGCCTAGCAAAAGGGAGAAAATTGATTAAATGCTTTGTTAATGGAGTAATCATGGTGCAAATTTAATTTTAAGAAAATATTGCTGTAGTTCATAATTGAAGCATATGATGCCAGTACAGATTTCATAGGTGATGCTGCTAACAAAACTTTAGAGGAGAAGACTTTCATCTTCTAGATAAATCAATCACTCTACAACATGAGCAAGATAAAAATGACAGATCTTAGTTTCTTTGTTTCGTAAGTCTTAAACTTCTAGAAACTGTAAGAACCATGATACTGGAACCAACCAAATAACAGAATCAATTCAAAATCTATTGGTTGGTTATTTCTTTGTAGCTATCCATCTGATCTGGACCAGCCAGACACAACTCAGATAAAAATATTTTCAACAACTAGAAGTTGTTAAAATAACCATCTAGGAAGAACGTAGAAGAAGCAACTAACTACCTCTTCTGACTTCTCTCGGGGAGTGTAAAAGATAGATTCCACTGAAAGCATTGCAACAGTTATCAGCATTTCTTCTAAGCAGTTGAACTGACTTGCTAGGATCAGAGCTTTTGAATATATGGGGTCTAAGGGAAGCTGAGCCATTTGCCGCCCAACTGGATCCGATAACTTGCAATCATCTGTCAAAGCACCTAGCAGGAACAATTGCTCCAATGATTTGATAATAGCTGCCCTGTTAAAAGCATGGCCAACATGATCATGACATATTTCTTCGTTAGGAAGCATTTCCTAACAATATAACTAACGCAAGAAAAGGACCTTATTGACATCTTCGAAACAGTATCAATAAAAGTTGCAAGCTACGCAAAACAGACAGAAATGACCTGTTGCAAGCCAATTGCTTACAGCATAATTACCATTCTAGAACCAACAAACAATCTACAAGTTCAATGAGTTCACGGTGCATCACAAATGGTTTAAAAAGTTTTTGGCAAACAAGGATTTCCCTAAACCAAATCACATAGACATGCACATATTCATGAACATAGGAAAAACATAAGCTATATAGCAAGAAGACATCATCTTCAAAATATGGAGTACCACTCACACTAATCGGAGGATATAAGAGCATATGTATACTCACCTAGATGGTTTTTCCAAGAAATCAAACCCAATTATATCATCAACCCCAAGGACCTTCAGCTGCAAAATGATATTTGAGAGGTTGCACCGTTTAATCTCTGGTTTTGTGGAATCTTCTAATTTCTCAAATTCCCTCTCTGGATAAAGACGGAAGCATTTGCCAGGTCCTTCACGCCCTGCACGCCCACTGTTGTAAGACATTAACAATCATTTTCAATTTCCTGGTCACAAGCATCCCATTGGTTCAGCAGTGAGAAGGACTTTTGGATCAACAGGGTAAGAAACTTGAGATATGCTAGAACACACAAGTTCAATTACCTCAAATATGATTAATTCATTGAAAAACAGTACTTGGTGAACACACATACAGGCACACAAACATTCAGAGCCAGAGAATAACATGCACTTAATAACATCAACTAGAAGGCATAAACAGGTCCTTATGAACTGCTAATAAAAGATATTATGAATTCAACATAAAAGATGATCTTGCATATAATCTACAAGCAACAATCAGCTTGAAATAATTCAGTTAACCAAACTGGACAAAACTTTACATATGAGAACCTTTCTCTTCGTTCACAAGTATATTTCAGTATGACTACCTTCTCTGAAGTGCCTGAGCCTTTGATGTTGGAATTATCATCAGTGATTCCATTCCCTTGAGAGGATCATACGAGCGTGCTTTTACAAACCCAGGATCAACAACGTACTTAATCCCAGGTATTGTGACTGATGTCTCAGCAATATTTGTAGCTAATATCACCTGAACAGAATGGTAAGTTGAGAACATCAAATCCTGTGAAAAATTAAAACATAGCACAAATGGCACCCCACATATGGTAGGAGGTTCTGCAAAAGCACTCCAGATGATGCTCTGCAACTACTATGCAAAATTAAAACATAGCCCAAATGGAACCCTGCGTATGATAGACTTTAAAATGCAAAAGCACTCCAAATGCAGCTCTGCAACTACTACACAAATTTACATTGCACCAAATATTTAGATAGATGGATATATAGTAACAAGCAGTAGACAAATTATCCATTTCCATCATAAATAATCGGACTAAAGTTTTCATGTCGGCCAATATCATGATAATAATGTAATTCCAAATCAACATCATATCACCATTACCATGGAGGGAAAAGCATCCAAATCATGAGATTCGAAATATTCATGTGGTATGTAGAGGCTACCTCAAATGCCTCACTATGTTACCTTACGATACCCAGCTGGAGCGGGCTTAAATGCTTGCATTTGTTGTTCGGATGGAAGAGATGAAAATATGGGAACAGTTACCATCATCTGACTACTTTCCGGTAGGCTATTAACTTGCTCCTTGACAGCTCTTTCGACAGATTCTATCTCTTCTTGGCCAGTTAGAAATACCAATATATCACCAGGCCGCTCCTCCAAGTGAATCTAAGAAAATAATGGAAAAAGGGATAATTTGGTTTAATAATTCAACAAAAGCATGACTACAATTTCCACAAAAAATAATTTAACTTTAAACGAGTAAAAAACATGAAATTCCGCTTGGTATGTATACACATATATCTTGAATAAAACTAAAGAACTTGAAAAAGGGATCAAAGAACATATAAATCATAATCGTATACCTAAAGTAGAAAAAAATGCTATTGGTAAACCTTTTGACACTAAAAAATTTAGCTATTGAAAACAATACTTAGCATGTGATTAAAAGTAGTAAGAAGATTTCCAAACTTGGAAACTTCAGAGAGGGGGAAAAGATACCTACCTGAAGAATTGTAACCAAAGTTGCCTCTAAGTAGTCTCTCTGAGGATGAAGAGTATAAAGTATGTCAACCGGATGCTGGCGACCTTCAATATGAACAGCTCTGGCCCCACCAAAGTACTTTGAAAAAATTCGTGCATCCAAACTAGCAGACATTATGACTAGCTTCAAAGGAGGAAATTTCATGCCTTGGCATTGCTTAAGAAAACCAACAGATTGAGTACCACTCTCGTTTTTCCTCACTATTCCAAAATTCCCCTTCTTACTATCTGCATTCACACAGCCACCAACTGATTTTGACCTTGCATTGAGTACACTTTTAAGCAATCCCAGCAACACATCAGTGTGGACAGTCCTCTCGTGAGCTTCATCCACAATGATAACCGAATACCTGGACAGATAAGGATCCAATAATGCTTCCCTGTAAACATAACCAACAAAAGGATCAAATCAACAAGAATGAGTGAATAACGAAGCACAACATACATAGGTAAGAACAAAAATTTATTACCTTAGCAGCAACCCATCAGTCATAAATTTGATCCTAGTGGAACTGGAAGTACTATCATCAAACCTGATGGAATATCCCACCCTTTGGCCTAACTGCACATTACATTCCTCGGCCACTCGTTTCGCGACGGTGACAGCCGCCACGCGTCGTGGTTGTGTTATTCCAATAACTCTGCCGTCGTGACAAAACCCGGCATTGAATAGAAACTGAGGCAATTCTAAAAAGGGGGGGGGGAAGCAAATTAACATCCATGGTTTGCTTGATAAACTTAGAAGAAGAGAACAGGGAAGATGCAAGCATACGAGTAGTTTTGCCACTCCCAGTTTCACCGACAATGATCAAGACATCATGGGCCTTAACCTCTTCGACAAGCCTCCCCCTCACTAGAAAACAAACAACAATTTATCTTCTTCTTTTTTTCATTCTTTGGCTTTTATAAGACAAACTCATAGAAGAAGGTTACCTGAGGCAATAGGAAGAGAGTCTCTCTGTTTTCTCATCCTTTCCCTCCTGAAACAAGAATTCAAATTATTGTAGAGACGTGAACAAAGAGAAAGAAGAGATAAGAAGTAATAGTAAGTCAAGTAAGAACCTGGCAATGGTATCGTCTGAGCTATGTTGATTGGGTTTTAGGGTTTGCTGGGGATCAGCCATTGAAGGCATCTCGAAGACACAGTTCACGTCGCTCTTACTTTTTTTTTTTTTTTTTGAATGGAGTCGCTCTTACTTGATTCAATACGACCATTCCATATATTACTATTTACTAGAGTTAACCTACCGATTTAAAAATAAATATATCTATATATTAAATTTTATCATTGTGCAGATATATTTTAATAACTTTTTAAAATGAAGAAGACAAATTTAAGAAAGTTACTGTAAGTTTGTAAATAGCCACAAAATACATATCATCTTTTTTTGTATTGATTTAAAATATATGCCTAAGAAAATAGGATAGAATATCCTTTTAAACTTAAATAATAACAATAAAACAAAAGTGTGAGAAACTGTAACAAGAAAGAAACTCCAGTTAGGAAATCCTCTAATTTGTGAAATTAACATTCCCTACAAACAAGACACAGGTACAACCTCTTTGCTAAAAATAAAAAATGAAAATGAAAATATAAACCCAAAATATATCAGGAATATTATATGTCAAAATAACAATACAAATAATTATTTACATAATATTAGAGAACATTTGTCTAGAATAGAAAAAATCCTAGAAAATCCTATTATTATGACTAAAAAGGAATCAATTAAAACTCTCATACTTAAACCTTATGAAGTTTTTAGTAGTAATTCAAACCAATGTAGATATAAGGATAATGAGCAATTTCTTATAGCTATACAAAACCAATTAAATATGATAAATGAAAATATTGTATCTGAATCTTATAAATCCTCTATATCCCAAACCTTAAATACTATTTAGACTATGAGCCAAGCTTAGTAATAAGTAGTAGTTCACATGAAGTAAATATGATTGAACAAGATAGTAACACAAGTATTGAATAAATTACACTGGCAAAGCACCACAAAACTATATTTTAATAAACCCATAACTTATAATATAGATATTGGTAGTAAACCTAGATATAACACATCCTCTATGAATGAATGAAATCTAGAAGGTATGTTCGAATATAACATATTAAATATGTCACAATAATTGACTACGACAACAAATGTTTACGGGATACGGTTAAGCACTTCTAACCATATTATAACTAAGCTATTAAAAACTAATTTTTCAGACAACTAAAATGATGGTGGAATTACCACCAAACTGAGTCATAAAGAATTGATATACTAAAAATTATTAAGACAAATGAAGACGTAGAAACTATACTAGATGATAGTGTTGGACCAAAGGCGGTTGACAAGTTAAATTCCTTAATGTTTTGATAATAATAAAATATATAGAATTGGCTAGAAATCTATTGCAGGTGTC
>JANZLC010000003.1:18208405-18232472 GCA_026413385.1 Erythroxylum gracilipes
GGTGGACTATAATTAGTAAACTTGTAATTTATTGTTACAATTGGAAAATTGATGAATTAAAATGTACATTTGGTCTAGGAAAAATGCCAAGTGATAAGACAAATTGACATATGGAAAATTAGGATGACTAAGCCTATGAATTAGTGACATTTGGCATGAAAATTTAAGTGACAAATGACAGAGCTGATTAATTGACAAATGACAGCAATGGTTATGTGACAAATGGACTAAGTAACTAAGTGACATAAGGAAGCATATATACATGAAAAATGGATTATATGCTTAAGGAAAAATGTTAATCTAAGAAAATGACACCTTGCACCTAGTTGAATTAAGCAAATGTTGGAAAAGTTTCTGCTGAGATCATTTCTCTTCTTTCTTCACTCTTTCCACCGAAACTTGCTTCCATCTCACATCTCTGTATTTTGGATTAAGTCTTGCTAAATTGCTACACCAAATCCATGCTTTTAGCCTTCACAAGATAGTTATAAAACTAGAAAATTGTTGTTCTTATTGTGATCTTTTATCCTAGCCAAAAGCCAACCTATTTCCACCTTAAATTTGTGATGATTCTGCATGTATGGAGAGCTGAATTATCTTGATCTTTGAGGTGGAAATTTGAGTAGACAAGTAAGTAAAATATTGATCTTTATGTCATGTTATAATAGAAGGATTATGATGATTGAATTGGGATGGATTGTATATGATGTTGATGATAAAGTGTGCTTGAAAATGATACATGAATTGGTGCTTTGTTCTTGATGTATAAAACTGTAGATTCTAGGTTGTTTTATGGATGAATTAGATTGATATTTGAAGTATAAATGAAGATTGATTCATGGTAAAGATAGGTGTTATTGAAGTGTTCTAGAATTTGGAAAATTAGAATTGTAGGTGTGTTTATAAAAAGTGATTATTAATGTCATAAGTGAACAGAATTTTGTAAGCCTTAGTGTAACCAATATAGAAGTTATATCAACCTAAAATGAAGTAACCTTAAAGGACATGAAATCTGGAAAATTTCAGGTATTAGTGATGTCTTTAAGCTTGTAAAATTCTTGTAGTATTGAAGGTAGTAAAGTTACACACATTAGTGATGTTGATGGCTAATTCTGGAATTTTAATTTCAGCCTTGTGTACGTGTCGAACCAGCTGAGAAATTTCACTCTAAATGGTATATTTGGACTTGATTAAGGCTAGGAATGAGCTTAGATTATTTCTTGATTAATTGGTTAAGATCTTATAAGTTTATGTAGTTAATTGATGTCATAACCTAAAGAATGGACTGTTTTGATGTAGTTAAGTTCAAATCTGGAAATTTTGATTTGTTAAAGGAATAAATGAGTTATTTTAATGCAAACATGATCTTATGGACATGATTAATGTTTATAAGGTATGGATGAATGAGCATTAAAGAACATGGGGTAATTATGAATGAGAATTGGGTAAATGTATGAAATATATATTGCTGGAAAAAGTTTGGTGAATGTATAGATCTAGCTTGCTGAAACTCCAGATTTAAAGTAACAATTGTATATGGATTATGAAAGGCTTTTTGATCATGAAAATTTACAAGGATAAGTGTAAAGTATGGTTGATGAATTTGAAGTAAATCAAGCTAACTTAAAGGTACAAACCTGATTACAAAGTGGTAATATACAAGTTATGATTTCTGAATGGTCAAGAATTGTGAATAAGGATACATACCCGTGATAGTCAATTGAGCATGCATTGAACATAACACATATACATGTGTATGATTGCGTACTTATTTGATTAAACAAGTTAGTAATGTGTACATATGTGTGTATTGCATGATTTAGAAGCATAAATTGATCGACAACTTCTAGACATTGCTGGCTCGTCAAGGCAACAATTATGTGGAGCATACTATGAGTTAACCTAGATTTTTACTTACCACATTTGAATTACTCTAAAATAACTGTTAGATATTGAGCTATTACTGATATGATTGTGTTAATTCTGGACATTGATGGTCTGAGGAGTTTGATATTCGGGATTGTATTGGAAGTGTTTGCAAATTGAATATGAATATCGAAATTGTGCTCTTAACTATATGTTGAATGTTGGACTTAGATTCGATGAATGTGCTATATGACTGTGCACACTGAATGAGAGTTATTGATATCATAATATGTGATTTGATGCATTTTCATTACATTGATATGCATGATCAGATAAAGGAGTTGTGACCGGAGTGACCAACATGAAAAAGAGCTTAAAGCTCATAGATGTGCACACAAAGCCACAAGCTCAACGATTAATGAGCCCGGTATCTATAATGGGTATGGGATAGTATTTGAAATGAGCCTAGTATCTATAATGCATACAGAATAGTTAAATAGGTGCTCGATCACAATAAAATAAAAATGAAAGTGGAGGCTCATGTGCATTGCATATATATCTTTACATGTATCATGTGAATCATTGCAAAGAATGACTAAATTGAGTTGATATAATGGTATGCAATGTTTATGTACATGTTGATGATATGAATGATTGAAAAATATTCTAAAATGTTTGTATTCATAACAGGTTTGTTGAAATATGATGTATACTGTGATTAGGTACCAAATTATGAATTATGTGATAGATGGGATTTGATTCTAACTGATGTGAGATACTGAGTGAACTGTGTTATATACTTGTGATGTTTGTGTTCTATTTTGAGTGAGCAAATCGATGATGGTTCACTAACTGAGTTCGCAAAACTCATCAAAATTGCAACTTTGATTTTCAGGTACTGAGGAGGCCTTTCTTCTAAGATAATCTAGTAATAGCCTAGTATTGTCAATTTTGGAATCAAGAATGGCTCAAAAGTCTGGTCAGCTGATGTCTGAGGAGTTTAGATAAATTGTTTCTGTTAGCATCTCATTTCATGATAGATATTTTGTAAAGAATAGTAAACTCTCAAATGTTTTTGTAATGTATATATATAGATGTAATGATAATGTAAATGATGTTTGTGAAATGAAATGAGAAATGTTGAACTTATTGATCACTTATGTTCTGTATGATGCCATAATAGTGAATTTGATTGCTGTAACATGCCATTCTCATAAAGTATGTTCCTAAATGTCCTTTACATGTTTAGGTATATTCTCTATGGTAGTGGTGTGTTATAGCAGATCTACCAAAATCCTTTTGGGAATATACACTCGAGATTGATGTTTATGTGATAAACAAAGTCCCTTCAAAAGCAATTGATGTTACTCCATATGAGATATGGACAAAAAATCTTATCTTTCTCATATAAAAGTTTGGGATTGTCCGGCTTACGTGAAGCGGATTCAATCAGACAAGCTTGAAGCAAAATATGATAAATGTCTATTTGTAGGATATCCTAAGGAAACAATTAGATATCAGTTCTACAACGCTTTAGAGCAAAAGGTGTTTATTTTAAAGCATGTTGTCTTTTTAGAGAAAGAGTTTCTTCTAAGAGAAGACAGTGGGAGCAAAGTTGAACTTATTGAAGTTCATAATGCTCAAACAGACGCAGATCAACTACCTGAACTCGAGATTGTTGTTCATGGAGATGAGACAATAGTTGATCCTTTTGACACACAAAATGTTCGTAAGTTAAGTAGGATACGTAATGTTCTAGAGAGGTATAGATTTCTCGTTCGTGAATATAATGACGTATTGCTCATAAAGGACACTGAGCCTTTAACCTATGAAGAGGCTCTGAAGAGTTCAAAATCTAGAAAATGGCTTCAAGACATTAAGTCAAAAATGGATTCCATATTTGAAAACCAAGTATGGACTTTGATTGACCCCCCCGAAGGGCTAAAACCCATAGGGTGCAAGTGGATTTTCAAGAAGAAAATTGACGTGGATGTTAATGTGATTACTTATAAAGTGAGGTTAGTCACTAAAGGTTGTCGTCAAAGATAAGAAGTTGACTATGACGAGACATTTAGTCTCGTAGCCATGCTTAAATCCAATAGAATACTCCTAGCCATTATTGCTCATTATGATTATAAGATATGACAAATGAATGTGAAGATGGCTTTCCTGAATGGAAACCTAGCCGAGAATGTGTATATAATACAACTGAGGGATTTATATCTAAAGATGGCAAAAATGTATGCAAGCTTCAGAAATCCATTTATGGATTGAAGCAAGCATTTAGGAGTTGAAACATCCGATTTGATACGATATTTTATGAGTTTGGTTTCTCACAAAATCTGAATGAACCTTATGTATACAAGAAGGTTAGTGGGAGTGCTATCATATTCCTTGTGTTATATGTGGATGACATATTACTAAGAGGAAATGATGTCTCAAGTTTGTAATCTATCAAAATTTGGTAGCCTTGGAATTTTTCCATAAAAGACCTTGGAGAAGCAACTTATATATTGGGAATAAAGATCTATAGAGATAGATCAAGGAGGTTGCTAGGTCTTTCACAGTCTACATACATAGATAAAGTACTAAACAGGTTTACCATGGAGCAGTCAAAGAGAGGGTTTCTTCCCATGACTCATAGGATAAAACTCTCAAAATCTATGTCTTAAAAGGCAAGATGAAAAGACTCGCATGAGTTTGATCTCGTATGCTTCGGAAATAGGATCAATCATGTATGTTATGTTATATACAAGACCTGATATATCATATGCTTTAAGTGTTACAACCAAATATTAATCGGATTTTGGTGAGTGTCACTAGATGGCTGTCAAGAATTTCCTAAAGTACTTGAGAAGGACTAAGGATGTATTCTTAGTATATGCAGATGAAGATCTCATAGTGAGCATGCATACAGATGCTAGTTTTCAATCTGACCAAGATGACTCGAAATCCCAGTCAAGTTATGTTTTTACGTTGAATGGTGGAGTATTTAGTTGGAAGAGTTACAAGCAAGAGACGACTGCAGATTCCACTATCGAGTCAGAGTATATTGTAGCTGCAGAAGCAGTAAAAGAAGCTGTTTCGATCAAGAAGTTCGTTATGGAACTTGGAGTGGTTCCAAGCATTGTAGACCCGATTCTATTGTATTGTGACAACAATAGGGCTATTGCTCAAGCCAAAGAACCAAGGTCTCATCAGAGGTCCAAGTACGTACTCAGGAGATATCACCTGATCAGGGAGAGAGAGTGCCTATAGATCAGAACATCGCTGATCCTTTGACTAAGCCACTTCCTAAAATGAGATTTGATTCTAGTTTACTTACCTATGGTATTGATACAAAGGCGATTGGCTTTAGTGCAAGTGGGAGATTGTTAGAGTAGTGCTCTAAAGATAATCACCTTTAGAACTTTTGTACAAACTTTATTTTGATTAATAAAGAGAAAGGCAATTTTCATTAATTTGATATTCATTTATTTATGAATTAATGTCGATCTTAAATCGAATTAATGAAGTCCATGATATAAAACATAACATGAAGGAAATCGTGATGAGATCATGATATTGAGATTTCTATCATGTGCAATTATGTTAGTA
The DNA here is from genome assembly GCA_026413385.1 of Erythroxylum gracilipes. NCBI lineage: Eukaryota > Viridiplantae > Streptophyta > Magnoliopsida > Malpighiales > Erythroxylaceae > Erythroxylum > Erythroxylum gracilipes. The sequence goes on from JANZLC010000003.1 coordinate 18,213,869, forward strand.
TCTAAATTTTCCCTAATCATAGGATTAATGAGATAGGGCATTGTTAATCTGGATATACCAGCACATGTTATTTTCCTTGACTTGATCAAGCAGTGGATCTCATAAACTATAAGCATGAGATGTTTAAAGTTAATATGTGGATGCTTACTAAGAGTAGTAAGTACATTAGATGACCTACTATGAGATTATCATATGGATGATCTATCTAATGTTAGTGATTATTCTCATCATAGCAATGGTGTAAATAGCCTTGGACTTGAGGTACTCAAGGATATCTTGGATACTGATCCTGTACTTTGATACCATTCTTTGTGACCTTAAAATGAGGTCGCTCATAGGGTGGTGATTGGGTACAACTATTGGTATTCAAAGGTAATTGGGTAGCAAATAAAGGATTCACCTCTCCTAATAGAAGGAGATGATACATACAGCCTCTTATTGGGGTCATTACTCGGGAGTCTCTGGGCAGAGCAATTATGTGTCATAAAGAGATTCTTAAATTACACATAGAGTAATGAGATCCCCAGGATGAGACCTAACATCATTTGGACTAGATCCGATATAGTCAGTCTAGTGGGAGTTGAAACATAGCCCATACTTTGAACCAAGTAGAGTATAGGATGGTGAAAGGACAAATTGCATGGTAATTGACTATAGAAAGGTTCGTAAGTCGGATAATTAACTATCGAAGAGTTCGAGTGTTAATTAACTTATATTATTATAAATTGGCATCATGAAACCCTTCATGATTTGCTCGGATTAAGAGTTAATTCAAGTGAAAAAAATAACTGAGAACCTAAGGGTTACACGTATAAAAGATCGAATGAAAAACAAAGTATGCATAGCTGTCATTTAAGCAAGCCACGATCGTGACCGACTTAATGACAGGTAGTACATAAAAGAGTTCTTCACTTATGTACACACAAATGAAATTTTTTAGCCAAAAACACACTCAATAGAGAGGCTAAGGGTCTAGAAGAGTTCTAGAAGTTGAGAGGAGTGATCTTCAGATTTGTTCATGCAATTTTAAGCAATTATTGTATGAGATTATTTTAGTTTTGATCTAACTCTTACTTGAGCTTCTACTTGAACTCATTTTGTTTGGTGCTCTAACCACCCTTACACACTTATTTTTCTTAATCTTTGCGTGCTATCTAGAGGCCAAGGGAGGTTTTTGGTGTTTGATACAACCCAAACAAGGAGACGATTCAAGAAAGGAGGAGTATTTGTAAGGTACATATGTTGTAATTTCATGTTATTATAATCTAATTATAAATGCACATGGATTCTAGATTTTCTAAGGATGTCGTGGGGTTGAAATTTTGATTCTGACACTTCCTCTGCCTTTCTATGTATGTGATGCATGAAACTATAGCTCTCCAATAGTGGTATCAGAGCAACCTATGCATGTATAAGATGATCTATTGAACATGTGCGAACTGTTTGCTGGGTTATGACTGACATGCTTGTTGATTTCAAAAACTTCGTATAAATTTTAGAAAAATATTTTTTTTGTAATTTTCTTTCACAGGATGTTTATAAGATTTATTTTATGTTTATGTCAAAGGAAATTTCAATTGAATGTCATTTTCTATTTTATTGCAAATTAATCTCTAGTATGTTCATATGTTGGTTTCTGGGAATTTTTGGAAAATGGAATGTATATGCTGATTTTGAAAATGTCGTAATAATTCTAGAAAATTGTTTTTTTCTAATTTTCTTTCACATAAATGTTTATAAGGTGTTATATTATGTTTTTGTCAAAATAAAATGCAATTGAATATCATTTTCGATTTTATTACGATTTTGTTTCAGCTTGATGCATGTATGAAGTTCTGGGAAATTCTAGAAATTTGATGAACATGCATGCTTGCAAATTGCAGAATAATTTTATAAATTTTTTTAATGAATTTTCTTCTTGAACTTTCATATATAATGTTACCACGTGTATGAGATGCATGACACCTATTTTTGAAATGATAAATTATTTATTCTCGATTTTACATGCATGCTAGTGGTATATGACAAGTGTTAGTGGATATATGATGTGCTGACTAATTACACTTAGTTCATAAAGAAATGCTAGGAATTAGTTTCTGAAATTTTTTATTAGGCATATTTAGAATGTAAGACTTTGGAATTTTTCCAAAATTAATTGAACTTGATTCAATTAATAGATCAAGTCAAAGTCAACACTGGTAAGCTTTTTGAAAGCTGATGGGGCTGACTTGTTTAATGACTTATATGTATGTGTTTCAGTTATAAGACCTTGAAAATTTTTTATGAGATAAGAAATGTATTATTTTGATAATAGTAGCATGCTAAGTGCATGTGTTTGAAATTAGGGTTCTGGAAAATTTCCAAACATCGAATCAATCTCTTTAGTGTCTAGCAGGTTAACTCATTTATCTTGATAATTTTGGCTGTCAAGATATTTTTGGCTTGTGCCGAAATTGTCTTGATAAATTTGAGATCAATTAAGGATGTTTTAGAGCACTAATTGATGTTCGAGAATTTTGGAAACAATAGGGATTAATTTAATATTAATCCAAGTAGAGCATAAAATTTCTATTGTGACTATAAAAAGACATATATACTAGAATTAAAGTGTTTAATTTGGACATCAAAATAATTGAATTTTAGGGTTCCTAATCAAATCACATTCATAATTTGAATTAGCCGAGACTAACACTAGTATCTGATTCGATTCAAAAGTTGAATCGAATCACGAACTTTAGATGCATAGCCAAGTCACAAACTAAATTAAACCTCCTTTGTGCGTTACATGCATTAGATGCATTTTAAGGGTGGTTATAGACAAAGGTACAATTTAATATTAGGACTTACGCCTTCCATTGATATAGCAAGAACCAAAATTCTTTTAGTATTGGGTTGTTGGGCAAACTAAGCTTGCTCTACACGAATATGTTCAAATCATGGAAATTAGATTTCTGAATTAATGGGTTAGTCCTAACTCGAAGCGTTGATTTGTTGCGCAAATCCAAGGTCAAGTGGATAGAGGCAAAGTTGGGTAGTACATAGGATGTATATGCATTAAGAGTTAATAACCCAATGATTGTGCTAAATCAACAGTTGATGGCACAAGTCTATAGTTGCATAATTAAAGGCAATTGCTATGAATGATACCTACCAATTGACCTAAGGTGGCTTGTTGGACAAACCCAAGTTCATTCTTAGTGTTATTGGATATCCATCCATTAGGAAAATTGTAATATTTATTGGATTCGTAGTGAGGGTTATGGACTTGGATAAAATAGTGGGACCTATAATGCTCGTGATTAAAGTCCTTATCGACATGCATTTATGTACATTGTAATGCTTTCTTTCATTCTTCTAGGTTAATGAATCACCATGATGTCTTCGTCCAGTGTGAACTTATGCTCTTTACTTGAATCCAACAAACTCACGGGACCAAACTTCTGAGATTGGCTATGGAATTTGAGAATTGTTCTCAAATATGAGAAACTAGGATATGTCCTAGATGAGCAACTTCCCGACTCCCTGTTGTCAATGCATCTGATGAGGATTAGAAAGCTTACAAGAAGCTACTCGATGACAGCGAGCTGGCTAGCTATATTATCCTGGACTTTATGTCACCAAAACTACAAAAGCAGCATGAGGCTGTGGATGCTTATACCATAGTCTACCATCTAAGTGAATTGTTTGATGAGTAAGCTCGGTCTGAAAGGTTTGAGACCTTGAGGTTGCTCTTTCGCTCTAAGATGGTTAAAAGATTGTCTCTAGTGCAGTATGCCCTGAAAATGAATGGATACATTGAGAGGTTAGCCAGTTTGGGTTTCATAATGGATCATGACTTAATTTTGACTGGTTTGACTAATAGTTATTCACAATTGTGCTTAACTATCGGATAAACCAAATATCCACTTTGATACTTAAGCTGATTAATCTACTCAAAACAGCTGAGCAAACTATCAGGAAGGACAGTAAGGCTATGATGCTAGTGGACTCTACTTCTAGTTCTCACAAGAGGGACCAAAAGAAGAAGAAGAAGAAGTCCCAGAAGCCATTAGGAGGTGTAACTAAGAACAAGACAAGGGACAATAGACCAAAGGGAATATGCTTCCATTGCAAAAAGGAAGGGCATTGGAAGAGGAACTGTAAAGCCTATGTAGATTCGTTAAAGTAGAAGAAGACATTAGATGCTCCACCTTCTACTTCACGTAAGTTATTTTTCATTAAGGTTAATACTATTTCTGATCATAACATTTGGGTATTAGATATCAGATGTGGCTCACACATATATGTTGATATGCAGGGTCTCAGGGATAGTAGACCGTCCAAGAAGGGAGAGATGGACCTATGTGTGGAAAATAGAGAAAGAGTTGTTGTATTAGCGGTATGAACTATGTTTGTATCTTCCTAGTAGGCTAGAGTTAATTTTGGATAATTGCTATTGTGTACCCATTATGACAAAGAACATTATATCTATTTCATGTCTTAATAACACGGGATTTCATTTAACTTTTTCTAGCAATGGTTTTTCAATTAAGTTGAATGAAATGCTATATGGTATTGCTACATTGTGCAATGGTGTTTACATATTAGATATATGCAATCCAATTTTAAATATTAATGACAATAACAGACAAAAACGGGGTAATTTAAAATCATCTTACTTATAGCATTGTTGACTTGGCCTTATAAATGATAGACACATGGCTAAGCTACACAGAAGTGGTAGCTTAGGGTCATTTAATTACGAATCATATGATACATGTAAATCTTGCTTTTTAGGCAAGATGACTAAATCACCTTTTAAAGGAAAGGGTGAACGTGCGAATGGGTTATTAGACCTAATACATTATGATGTATGTGGTCCGATGTCCATTCATGCCAAAGGTGGTTTTATGTATTTCATTACCTTTATTGATGATTATTCACGATATGGGTATGTATATCTAATGAGATACAAGTTTGAAGCATTTGAAATGTTCAAACAATTTAGACATGAAGTAGAGAAACAACTCGGTAAAAGTGTCAAGATACTTCCATCAAATCGAGGTGGTGAATACTTAAACAAGGAGTTTCTAAGTTATCTTAGGGATAACGGGATTGTATCCCAATGGACTACACCTTACACACTGTAACATAATGGTGTGGCTAAAAGGAGAAACCAAACCTTGTTGAACATGGTAAGGTCAATGATTGGCTTAGCAGATCTACTGAAATCCTTTTGAGGTTATGCACTCAAGACTGCTGTTTATGTTATAAATAGAGTTCCTTCAAAAGCAGTTAACGTTACTTCATATGAGATATGGACTAATAAAAAACCCTATCTTTCTCATATGAAAGTTTGGGGTAGTCCGACTTACATGAAGCGGATTCAATTAGACCAGCTTGAAGTGAAATCTGATAAATGTTTGTTTTTAGGCCATCCTAAAGAAACAATTGGATATCAGTTCTACAATGTTTTAGAGCCAAAGGTATTTGTCTCAAAGCATGTTGTCCTTTTAAAGAAAGAGTTTCTTCTAAGAGAAGAAAGTGGGAGCAAAGTTGAACTTGTTGAAGTTCATGATGCTCAAACAGACGCAAATCAACTGGCTAAACCCAAGATTGTTGTTCATGGAGATGAGATAACGATTAAACCTTCTGACACACAAAATGTTCATAGGTCAAGTAGGATACGTAATGTTCCAAAGAGATATGGATTTCTCATAGGTGAACTTATGTATTGCTCATAGAGGACGATGAGCCTACAACCTATGAAAAGGCTCTGAAGAGTTTATAATCTGAAAAATGGTTTCAACCCATGAAGTCTGAAATAGATTCTATGTTTAAAAATCAAGTTTAGACTTTGGTTGACCCACCTGAAGGCCTAAAACCCATAAGGTGCAAGTGGATTTTCAAGAAAAAAATCGACATGGATGGTAATGTGATTACCTATAAAGCGAGGCTAGTCATTAAAGGTTATCGTAAAAGACAAAGCGTTGACCGAAACTTTTAGCCCCATAGCCATGCTTAAATCCATTAGAAAACTCCTAGCCATTGCTGCTCATTATGATTATGAGATATGGCAAATGGATGTGAAGATGACTTTTCTGAATGGAAACCTAGATGAGGAAGTGTATATGATACAACCTGAGGGCTTCATATCTAAAGATGGAAAAAAGGTATGCAAGATTTACAAATCCATTTATGGATTGAAGCAAGCATCTAGGAGTTGGAACATCTGATTTGATGCGACAATAAAAGAGTTTGGTTTCTTAGAAAATTCGAATGAACCTTGTGTGTACAATAAGGTTAGTGGGACTGCTATCATATTCCTTATGTTATATGTGGATGACATATTACTAACAAGAAATGATGTCTCGAGTTTGCAATTTGTCAAAGTTTAGTTGTCCTGAAATTTCTCCATGAAAGACCTTGGAGAAGCAACTTATAAATTAGGAATAAAGATCTATAGAGATAGATCAAGGAAGTTGCTAGGTCTTTCACAGTCTACATATATAGATATAGTGCTAAAGAGATTTTTCATGGAGCATCCAAGAGAGGATTTCTTCCCATGACTTATAGGATAAAACTCTCGAAATCTATGTGTCCCAAGATGCAAAATGAGAGGACTCACATGAGTTTGATCGCGTATGCTTCGACAATAGGATCAATCATGTATGCTATATTTTATACAAGATTCGATATATCGTATGCTCTAAGTGTTACGAGCAGATATCAATCAAATCCTGGTGAGTGTCACTAGGTGGTTGTCAAGAATATCTTAAAGAATATGAGATGGATGAAGGATATATTCTTGGTATATGGAGATGAAGATCTCGTAGTGAGTAGGCATATAGATGCTATTTTTTAATTTGACTAGGATGACTCCAAATTCTAGTCAGGTTACATTTTCACACTGAATGGCAGAGCAGTCAGTTAGAAGAGTTCCAAATAAGAGACAACTGCAAATTTAACGACCATGTTAGAGTACATTGCAACTGCAAAAGCAATACAAGAAGCTGTTTGGATCAATAAGTTTATTAGGGAACTTGGAGTGGTTTCGAGCATTATAGACCCGATACTGTTGTATTATGACAACAATGGGGCTATTGCTCAAGCCAAGGAACCAAGGTCTCATCAGAGGTCCAAACATGTGCTCAAGAGATATCACTTGATCAGGGAGATCATTGATAGAGGTGATGTCAAGATAGAGAGAGTGCAAACAAATCAAAACATCGTTGATCCTTTGACTAAGCCACTTTCTCAAATGAGATTTGATTCTAGTGTACTCGCCTATGGTATTAGATAAAAAGGCGATTGACTTTAATGTAAATGGAAGATTGTTAGAGTAGTGCTCTAAAGGCAATCACCTTTAGCACTTTTGTACAAACTTTATTTTGATTAATAAAGAGAAAGTCAATTTTCATTAATTTAATGTTCATTTATCTATGAATTGACATTTATCTTAAATCGAATTAATGAAGTCTATAATACAAAACATAGCATGAAGGAAATCATGATGAGCTCATGATAATGAGATTCCTATCATGTACAATTATGTTAGTATCTAAATTATTCCAAGTTATAGGATTAATGAGACAACTAATCTGGATAGACTAGCACATGTTATACTCCTTGATTTAATCAAGCAGTGGATCTCATAAACTGTAAGCGTAAGATGTTTAGAGTTAACATGTGGATGCTTACTAAGAGCAGTAAGTATATCGGATAATCCTCTATAAGATTATCATATGGATGATCTACAAATGTCAATGGTGAAAATATCCTTAGATTTGAGGTACTCAAGGATATCTTGGATACTGATCCTGTGGTTTGACACCATTCCGTGTTGCCTCAAGATGAGGTCGCTCATAGGGTGGTGATTAGGTACAACTATTAGTATTCGAAGGTAATTGGGTAGCCAATAAAGGATTCACCACTCCTGATAGAAGGAGGTGATACCCACAGCCTCTTGTCGGGGTCATTACTCAGGAGTCTCTGGCCAGAGCAATTATGTGTCATAAAGAGAGTCTTCAATGACACATAGAGTAATGAGATCCCCAGGACAAGAACTAACATCACTTGGAGTAGATCTGACATAGTCAATCTAGTGGGAGTTGACATATAGCCCATACTCCGAACCAAGTCAGTTATAGGATGGTGAAGGGACAAATTGCACGGTAATTAACTATCGAAGAGTTCGAGTGTTAATCCACTTACATTCTGGTAAATTGATATCATGAAACCCTTCATGATTTGCTCAGATTAATAGTTAATTCAAGTGACCAAAATAACTGGGAACTTAAAGGTCACACGCATAAAAGATCAGATGAAAAACAAAATTTACATGACTATCATTTAAGTAGGTTATAGCCATGATCGTGACTGACTTAATGACAGGTGATACATAAGTGAGTTCTTCACTTATTTACACACGAATGTTTACCCAAAATACACACTCAATAGACAGGCTAAGGGTCTAGAAGAGTTCTGAAAGTTGAGAGGAGTGATCTTGAGATTAATTAATGCAATCTTAAGCAATTGTTGCATGAAATTAATTGCATGAAACTTGGTCTTGATCTAACTCTCACTAGAACATTTACTTGAACTCATCTTGTTTGGTGCTCTAACCACCCTTATACACTATTTTTTCTTCATCTTTGCGTGCTCTTTAGAGGCCAAGGAAGGTGTTTGATGTTTACTACAACCTAAACAAAGAGAAGATTGAAGAAAGGAGGAGTATTTGCAAGATACATATATTGTAATTTCACGTTCTTATAATCTGTTTATACATGCACATAGATTCTGGATTTTCTGGAGATGTCGTGGGGTTGAAATTTTGATTTTGACACTTCCGTTACCTTGCCATATATATGATTCATGAATCCATAACATAAATATCATACGCCTCTCAATCAAATACAAAATAATTCAATTTAATTCTCAAATTTAATACGAATTAATTAAATATGATTCAAATATATAATTTAAAATAACTTTAATAAATTATTAGTTTATAGTGAATTTAAAAACCGAGTTGAATAATTTATATAGTAATGCATATTATATGAATTTTATTATTTCAATAAAATAAGGAAAATATATTTTAAAAATTTTAAAACGGAAGAAAACACAAGTTTTTTAACCTAAGAATCTAATGTCCCCGCAGGGAAACAAGTGGACATTCCAATTTCCAAATCAACATGGGTAGTTCATAATCAGTAATAACCCCTCTCAAAGTAGTTCATAATCAGTAGTAACCCCTCTCAAAGAATCCTAAGCCCTACCTTCTCCAATTCAACCACGCAGCTCTTTATTGGCGCGTGCAGTGTCTGCATACCTCCTTAGAGAATTTAGGGTTTACTTGATTGTGATTTAAATCTGGTTAGTATGGTTGTTTTGGGATATTAATTTACTTGTTAAGTAGTTGAACTTGACGTTTTAATTGTTTAAATTCTTGTGTTTTGAATCGTTGGGGCAGTGTTTAGGTGGGAGATGAAGAGTTTCAATTTTCTCTTTTCAAGATTTTCATGGTTTTTGAATATTTGTTTGTGATCGTTGTTAATTTGTATCATATTGTAATCTTTGTTGTGTTGTTGAGAATCTTATTGGGATTTCAGTTGAAGTTGCCTAGCCATAAATTATCTGGTAATTAGGGATTTCGTGGACTGTACAAGGGGGGGAAAAAAAAGCGCTAATGTTTTGCTGCTCAGTGACATTAGAATTCATGTTTCAGGTCACTTTTGTCTGGTTAGTTTACAAAAGTACCGTTATGCATATATTAACGTAAGAAATAGGTATACAGTCTGAGTTGTTGAAATACCTTTCTAATTACATTGACTTGATCAATTTTCCAGGTCGACCATATTGACTTAATTGGGCTGTTTTCTGTGCCATCACCATCGTTTAGTGGGATGTGTGGTCGTATCTTTGGTGTTTATTTGAAGTGGATTTGTTGTTGTGTTTGTGTTAGTATGGTTGTTTATCTGTTTGGGCTGATACGCATCTTGTGACGTGCTTTGGGTGTTGTTTTCCGTTTGGAGCTTCATATTTGCTTGCTTAATTCAATTGAGAGTTCATTGTCCTTATGGTTTGGTTTCAGCATAAATGGAGGCAATGAAGCCTGCTCCAGAAGAAGTTAGTAATGCCTTTGTGAATCAGTACTACAATATTCTATCTCATTCTCCCAATCAAGTTCATAAATTTTACCAGGATACAAGTACAATTAGCAGGCCCAGTTCTGATGGCTTGCCTTCCTCTGCATCAACCTTAGATGTGAGTTTTGTGTCTTTATTATTTTGTCGCTATGATGCTCTGTTATTGTTTCCATATAGCATATTACTGATAAACCACAAACATTTGAAGTTTGCTGAAGAAAAAACACACCTGCACATAGTGGAAGTCTGCTGAGCAAACAACGTACACACACTCCTAGTTGGAGTTAAAGCATCTGGATGTTTTCTTTACCACTGGGGGGAAATTAACTGATGCATATTACCTGGAGTTGAATTTCTTCTACCAAAGATTTGATGTCCTTTTACGTAAAACAAAAGTGTACTTGGTACTGATAGATATACCTTTTATTTGGAATACTGGAGTTGTAACATGCTTTGCCTAATGATTTGACTTATCTACATGAGCGATCACATTACTGGAGAGAGTAGTTTTTTTCCTTCTGGGGAGCTATTTTCTATTTGTTCTCTTCGACACATAGAGCTACTATTCTCATGTATATATCCCTTTTTCTTTCGTTTTGACTTTTTTTTTGCTGAGACTTCGGCTTGTACTTACCTTTTGCTAAGGGTAAGTTGATATTCCTTGTTATTGGAGCAGGGAATTGATAATTTGATCCTCTCTCTTGACTACAAACACTGTTTGATTGAGATCCTGACTATTGATGCTCAATACTCTTTGGGAAATGGGGTGATTGTTTTGGTTACTGGTTACCTCTCTGGAAAAGAAAATATTAGAAGGAAGTTCACGCAGGCATTCTTTTTGGCCCCACAAGGAAATGGAAGTTTCTATGTTTTGAATGATGTCTTTAGATATGTGGATGAAGAGTATGTACCAGCTCTTCAATCTTCTGAAACTGATGATATGGCTTCAGATGATACAGTGACACCGGATCCTGGTAGGTTTCCTGTGGGGTTTGATACTGACACTTGTTAATTTTATTGGAGAATAAATGCTGTTGGCTTTATGAATGCAGAGCCAAATGTCATTCCTAATCATTCTGGACTGGCTGATAAAACAACCCCACTGGAGGATACTGAAAAACTAGATGAATCTATTCCTCCACTAGAGAATGGAATGATTCTTCCTGATGAGAAAGAGGCTGTTTCCGGCAATATACTTGATGCAAATGTTGATGATGGGAGCCTGGTTTCTGATGGAGTGGATGGGAATGATAATGATCACCATGCAGTTACTGAGGCAGCTGCTTCTGATGTCCAGGAAGATGCTCCTAAGAAGTCTTATGCGTCAGTGGTTAGTTCATATTCCTAGGTTTCAAACAAGAACTGTATTTGTACAATTGTTTTTAATCGTACTTTGTTCTATATGCAGGCAAATGCATTGAATTTTAAGAAACAACCATTCCAACAGAGAATCTGGCCCCCCAAACCTGGACAGCAGGGTTCTACACGTGAATCATCTCATTCAGTGAACAGCAATCCTATGGAAAAGAACAACAATCTTATAGGTTTTCATTTTTGTTACTGTATATTTATGATCTACAGGCAGGATTAGCTTTTGTTACTTAGCTATTCTATATGTTTTTCAATTTGACCTGTTGCAGTCAAGGGTTACTCCGTATTTGTTGCAAATTTACCAATGGATGCAACTGAAGAGCAACTTATGGAGGTTTTTGAGAAATTTGGACCTATTAAAAGTAATGGTGTTCAAGTCCGAAGCTCTAAGGTTTTGTAACAGATTTGAGTATTTCTGCATTAGATAATTAGTTGTCCATGGCGTAATACTCATTACATGAATGTCTTCTTCCAGCAAGAAAAAAATTGTTTCGGCTTTGTGGAGTTTGAATCAGCTGATTCCATGCAGAGTGCCGTGAAGGTATTCTCATACTTTGCCTTTGTTGTCTTTGAGTTGTCATTATTGCCATTGCTTAGACGTAATAGTGACGTAGATTCTTCTGATGTATGTTGGAAATTAATTTCTTTCTGCTGCTGCTTTAGTTGAATTATGGAACAAATGCACAAGTAAATTTTGGTTATTTCTTTTGATATTAACACACTTATAAGTATTGTGTTAATATGTTTCAATATTCTACTTAAGCATGATTCTTATTAGGATTTGGGTGATCAAGTTTCATTATGTTTCTGTTGGTAGTTATAGAGCCAAGTTTTACTCATCTTACCATGGATAGCTGGTAATGATGCATTTAAATTGCATTTGCAAGCCCCAGTTAGGACAATTCATTTATGTCTCTGACATCAAGCTGTTCTCAGGCTGCTTCAATCATAATTGGCAATAGGAGGGCACATATTGAAGAGAAGAAAGGCAAGTTTGAAAGATTCACCATTATATTTCTTGATCCTTTTTAAGAGACGACTTGAAAACAATTTTATTATTTTGCCTGTAAACCTAAACAATCTTTATGCACTCTTTGCAGCAAACAGTGATGGAAGGAAGAAGCCCCCAAGAAGAGGGGGTTTTCGAAATGGGGGAGGGCGCAGTTATGGAAGGATTGATTCGGAGAACCAGGGTGGGTTCCCACGTCAAGGCCGAGGAACTAACCTACGTAATGGAGAAGCTAACCATACTGTTCATCAGAATGGAGGAAAAGTACCTCGGCAATCCGTACAAGGTCAAGGTGTGAAGAACTAGACTGCCACTTCCTCCACTGGATTTTGTTTAATACATTATTTGCCCCTATCTTCAGTCCGTATTGGAGTAGGAACTAATTCAGATAATCGGATTGGGGCAATATATTTATCAAAAGTTTTTCCAAGCATAATTGATAAACGGGTGATTTGCACTCATGTTGTAAGAAATGTATTGGAAGATCATCGATTGTAGAGAACTTGTTTTTGCAGCATCATTGTTCCTGAGTTCTAATGCTAACAAGTTCTAATTAAAAACAAATTCCTTGGCATGTATCCATGTTTATATCATCATGAGCTCCAAAAACATAGGTCATATGTCGATGACGTAATTGACTTCTAGGTGTGACGTGGTCTGCATTAATTTCTGCATATGAACATAATTCGTCTGTCAAACAGCCGCATCTGGTATCCTATCTGATAGGGCTATTGGTGCAGTGACTTTCGGGCTCATATAGCGTCGTTAGACCCAGACCGTGTCTTTAAATGAGAGAGAGAGAGAATAAAGGATGCATATACTAGTACTAGTCTCTTTGACTAGGCCTTGCACATGCAAAGCACAAAGAACACCGGAGTGCTGTCTTCTAACTTTTCCCCTGCATCCCTTTCTTTATAGCAAAAAGTCAACACGTGGCATTGCTTGTGTCGGAGAATCTTATAAAACTCCACGTCTACATCACTTATGTGTCCTGCAAGCAAATCATCCTACGAAGATCTCCTCTCCTCCTCTGTCCGACCAGACCTTACCATTTATTTCGCAAGTGGAAATGGGAATCATTATCGGCACACGTGGCCTTTCAACTCTGGACTGCTAAAAGTTTTTTATTTTTCTGCAAAAAACCAACGGTGTGATTAAAACCACTATTTATAAATACTTTCAGATTCATGTTATTATTTAGTATATGAAATTTCTCCATTTGTTTTTATTTATTGTTGCCAAGAGTGAAAAATGAAATGACGAAAAGGGCTCAGGGAGCGGTCGCTCTCAATGTCTGATTGGGGATGAGGGTGAGTGATAATATAAGTCAGCAGTAGTGGGGACCCTAACATCCATCAACTAGTGTATCTCTTTCTAGTTTCTCGACACGTGGGACAACGTTGGCACATCTCCTTCATTTTTCACCCCTGTACTCTGCAAAGTCCCCCTCCCACTGCGTCTTACATTTTTTGATTTATAAACCAAAAAATCCAGCAAAACAGCAACTTGTCCTAAGTGGACCCCACTTTTATCAATTGGGACCACGTGCATGTGCGTCACCTGTTTTTCTCCGGTTGCCAAAACTCGTACGTACCTCTTTGACCCACTTTTTCTAGATGGATTAATTAAGAAAAACTCGAACTTTTAAAATTTGTTAATTATAATTCGAATTTTTACAAAATAATAATTAAATAATTAAATATTTAGTTTTTTGCAAAAACAATTTTATGTTAATAACTTTGTTAATAGAGCTTATGTGATAAATCACCTTAGACGTGTTTACTTACAAGTATAAAAGGAAGTATACATAAGAATTTTATAAAATTTAATTAATTAATTTTAAATAAAATATGAAAAACAAACCCTAATCAAATTTATTATCTCTCATCACAGAAGCCACCAACTTGGCTGCTGTCTACTAGTGATTTATAATTTTATATAGTTCATATTAAGAATGGAACCTTAAACTCCGTACAAACGCCTGATACCTTTGAATGTCATCGTTATGTAACCCATGCTAGTTCAAGGTTCGATACTAAGCCACATGATAACCCCTTGAACTTGGCTACATCCGAGTCGAAGCAAGGGACCTATTTCATATAATGTCACCGTCTCCAAGTCGAGCGAACCTAGTCTCAGACCCACAAACCCCCGCTCATTCCCACCATAGTGCAGCCATCCAATGGTTGGTGTAATAATACTTAAGTGATAACCCCTCCAAGACCATCAAAAGGGGCCTTATTTGTTGGGAAATTAGGATATGAGAACATAATAATTACGATTTTTTTATATTTTAATTTCTCAAAAATTAAGATCACTTTAATTCTATAAAATAATTAAAATAAAAATCATAATCAAACGTAAAACTTAATTCGTATCTTATTTCAAAGCTTGAGCATTTTCTTATTGTATCCTTCGAACCGTTTCCAAAATCGTTCCATCTTAAATATCAATTATGCCCAAATAAGATCTAATACTTATATTGATCCCTATTTATTAAATATTTCATATTTAATCATAAAGTCTCTTAAACTTTACAATCAAGTCCAACTTGATTAAAATATCTTTGCTCTCTTTAATCTGTTCTTTACATGAGATCCATTAGGTTCTTAAATTTATTGGCAATAGATACAAATTATAACCCTAAATTGTATTTAAGATTAGATAAATTAAACTCTTTTATTTCATCTTTAATTCTCCAATTAAACAATTTATATCTATAGATCAAGATTGACATCTAACAACGCATCATGACCACCCAAATATTTATGAATATCAAAGTCGTTTTAACTAACCTTTTGTGCATGACTTTTCAGTGTAATTCAATCTTTTCATCATATAATGTTCTAATTAGACATAGAGCATGAAATTTCTATATACTGTATTTTGAGTCCAATCATATTAGTTTTCCACCATTAGCTATTGATTCAATTAATGAAAATTGTAAACTATTTACAAAACATCATTTCACCTAAGCCAAAAATTTCCTAAATCAATACTAATCGAGAACAATGAAACATTCTTCCTAATTAATTTAGGATGATGAATCCTATCTTTATTACTCAACTACCTCCATATAGCTCATGCTACATTCAATAACTACCAATTGAACTACCTATGATTAGAATAGGTCATATATAGTATCAAAACATAGCAATCTCTATACAAGATAACTTTGAAAACCTCAAGTCAAAAGATCACTTAAACAATCATCACAATGAGAATTTCTATAAACATACAAGTCATCTTCCAAATAGAATTTCTCATATAGGATCAGCTCAGTGAACTTGTTCTCTAATAAGCACACACACATTTGTTTAAATATCTCCATACTTTAGCCCATAAGATCGACTACTTCCTTCATAAAGAAAAACTTAACATGTGATAGTCCTTTTACGTTTTATTAATGTTCAATCTTAATAGAACAATATCTAAGAACAATTTAGGAATAATATACAAATGCAATATGAATCTTATAATTATAATTTCATTTGCAATGTATAATTATCCTATGGACTTTATCATATATATCTAAATATACATAAGATAAAGAATACTTTGAAATATTTTATCACTAAACTACAACCAAACTGATTGGTTATAGGGCATAAACCAACACTATCTCAATGGTCATCTCTGTGAAAGCTTATCTTGAGATTAGGATTTCCATAGTCGGAAGCCCTTGTGAACTTGAAATGTATGTTGGCATTTCATATGCGAAATGGCCTATCAACTACATCCATAGCAACTATTGGAGCAACCCATAAGCGAGACTCAATTGATTCTGAGGCCATCTCGGGATTCCTGGGAAGAATGAGAAGTGAGCTATAGTGTGGAAAGAGATATAACCTCGATGGTGGTGATGGTGTTAGTTTATGCCTTTATAGCTAATCAGTTGGTTGCAATATTATTATTTGATGTTTTTATTTAATTAATAAAGACATTCTTTATCTTTATTTATTATGTTAATTACATTTAATGTTTTAATATTAAAGGTAAAATCTCTAGAATAATTATTGTTTAATTGAAATTATGCAAAGATCATAATTATAAGATTCAATTTACATTTATGTATTATTCTCAAATGTTCGTAGTTGTAGTCTCATCAAGATAGAATATAGATGAAACGGTACAACTAGCACACATTATGTTTCATTCTTATAAAGAAAGTAATTTATCTTGGCAATTAAAGTATGAAGATAATTAAACTAATGTGTGGATGCTTATTAGATAATAAGTTCACTTAATTGACCCAATTATGAGGATCAAACATAGAATATTACTTATATGTTTGTAGATTTCATCATTATAATGGTTGAATAATTGATCCTTAGACTTAAGATTGCCAAGGTATCTCATGTGAGAATTACTATGTTTTGATGCTACTTATGAACTGTCTTAGGATAATTCAGTCTTTCGTCTTTGGATGCTATAAGAACCATATGGAGATAGTTAAGTAAGTTAATAAAGGACTCGTCACTTTAAAGTAATTAGAGAGAATGTTCCACTTTTCTTGATTAGTAATGATTTAAGGAATTCTCCGGCCAGAGTGAATCGACATTTGGAAAGGTGTTTTCAAATATCAATTATAAACCAATTACTAATTAGCAAGAATGAACATGATTGGATACAAAAGAGTAGACATTATATCCATACTCTGTCTAATTGGAACATTGGATGACAAAAAGATTAAATTATACATCATAGCTAGGTATGGACAAGTTAAGTCACATCACTTTGATATTCATATTATTTGAGTGGTCATGATATGTTGCTAGACGTCAATCTTGATATATGATTATAAATTGTTTAATTGGAGAATTAAAGATAAATTAAAAGAAGTTTTTAATTTATTTAATTCTAATTATGAATAAGAATTATAATAGGAACCTAATGGGTTACATATAAAGAGCAGTTTAAAAGAGAAAATTCAATTTCAATTAAGTTATACTTAATTATAAATTTTTTAGAAACTTTAAGGATCAAATATGATATGTTTTATTTTAATAAAATAAAATTAATTATAATTAGAGTTAGACTTTAATTATAATTGATGTATTTAATTTTAATAAAATTAAAAACCCTTATGCTTTTTTTTAATAAATGGGAATAAGCATAAGGTGCTAGCACTCCTGCTAATTCCTCTCAAAGAGTTGAGTGACTACTTTGTGGATATTAAGTAGAGGCTGGACACATGAACAGGTCATGGTTGACACATTAAAAAAGTTTCGCAAGAATTTCAACAAGAATATTTGAATCAGGTATGATTTGATATCTTATGATTTGAGTTTAGTTTTTCAAGTTATTTAATTATTAGGATCTGATTAGAAACCATAAAATTTTATTTATCTATTGCACCCGCGATTCGATTACGGTTGGTTTCCTAATATTGTTATTAGAGCCTTCTTTAATTGTTTAACTTTAATTAAATGCTTGATTGTTATTGATTTGATAAATATTAAAGCTAAAAAATTTGTTTTATTAAATTAAAGTTTATGGTTTAATTAATATCAAAACTATTTTCTAGTTTTTATACTGCATCTCTTACCTGCTTCTGCACTGAATTGTTCTTTAGTTTTTTTTGTTCTAGAAAATCAAATACCCTAAAGAAAAAAAAACAGATAATGCATGTGTTCTTTATTTTTATTTTTACATTGTTTAGTGGCTGGTTTTTGGAATATCACCAACGGTATTGCATCACTGCTAGTAAGAGACTAAGTGCTTATTTGGATAAGCTTTTGGGAGGTCAATAAGTACTTTTTTTCATCACAAAAGCCTTTTTTTTTTAAAATGGGTGCTTGGCTGTAAAATAAAAAAGCACTTCTTTAATAGATATGACTTTTTTGGTAGCTAAAATACAGCTTTTTAAGAAGCTCAAATTTGGAGCTCCTAAAAAAAGCCTCTCAAATGCCTTTTTCATGTAGATTTTTCATATCAATTAATGAGCTTATTTTTTAGTCCCTTTTGCCCTTATGTTTTACACATAATTCTCACAATACCTACAAACTCATCTTCATGTTTATCTTGCAAACTCATCTTCTCTATTACAATAAAATGCATAATTTATTATGTATTTAACTATTTACTCAACTTG
>JANZLC010000003.1:18253070-18272589 GCA_026413385.1 Erythroxylum gracilipes
AGCAGAATTCATAAGTGTGTTTTTGGTGATTTAACTATGCATCCGAATAGGACTTTAATAGCATATTCTTGGTATATACTTAGCTATTTTAGATTAAAACCCCGTCGGTAGCTTCAATTTTTCATTGTTCTTCGTCATTCTTCGTTGCCACCAAGTTGGAATTTCTAGCTAAATCGGTAAGTAGCTAGACTGTTTGTATTGTAACAAGCATATGAAAAATGGAGGAATCACCAAATTAAAAAAGCATCTAACTGGGGTCAAAGGTGATGTGGAGTCTTGTAAAAAAGTGAGTTATGATGTGAAATGACAAATGAAGACTTTGCTTTAAGAGTAACAACAAGAGAAAGATAGAAGACAAAGATTAAATTATGAAATTGGTAGTGAAAGTTCTTTTTATTGGCGGTCAGGATGATAGTGGGTATGTTGAAGGTGGTGGTATGCCTATCCAATAAGAAGGGAAAATTGCAACTAATGTTAGGAAAAGAAGACGACAGGTAAACATTCTTACACTTAAACCTTTGCTTATTGTATTGTTGCATGATTCTATGTTTTTGTATTTATGTGTTTTGTATGTTTGTAGTTTTTATTTTTGCTTGCCAGAATCATGCAACAATACAATAATAGTACAATGACATCAATCTTATGAAATTAACTTAACCTCAAACACCAATCATTCAAAATGTGCCAACATTATAACTTATTCCTTTCATATTTAAGTGTTTTGATTTGAATATACATATTAGTCAAAATATTAACATCATATTCATACACCTATGACACTTGTAAGCATTCATTTATTATTATTAATCAATCAAAAAGGTAAACTATCACTAAGTAACCTTTTATGAAAATTCTTGCTATTGTTAAAAGATCGGTAGGCTTTATTTATTATGACACCTTTTTTATATCTTTCTTAAATCATAACCTAGTCTTTTAATGCAAAGGCAACACTTTGTTATGAATGTCTCTAGATTACCCAACTAGATCACGTTTTTTATTTAGCTTGGTTAGAGTGTCATTCTAGCATTTTGACATGAAGACAAACATTTTGTTGTGAATGCCCTGAGTTACTCAACTATATCACAATTCTCAACTAGCTAAATGACCATGTTCAAAATAAGCTAATTCCATTTAATTCTTGCCACTGATTACAATCTAAATGACCATGTTCAAAATAAGCTAATTCCATTTAATTCTTGCCACTGATTATAAGCTAAATGATCATGTTCAAAATAAGCTAATTCCATTTAATTCTTGCCACTGATACATTCACACAATTCATACATATGCAAAAAAATATTCACCCAATGTCAACCTAATAAAAAAAACTATTCAATTGTAAAATTCACGTATAATTGCTATATACAAATGCAAAATTCACACACATATGATATGCAATTGCATATATATCCTTACAGTTGAACAACATATTGTCGTCAATGTGGAAAACAAACAATACAAATAAAGAAAAATAATAATAAAGAAAAATTTAGAGCAAGAATATTTATAGTGCTTCGGCAATGATGGTGTGGGTGATGGAATTAGGAGACACTCGATGCCATAAAATTCTAACAATTCACTTCCTACAAAATGAACATTAAAAAATAAAAATAAAATATCCTAATTCTTGGGTTGCCTACCAAGTAGTGCTTAGTTAATGTCATTAACTTGACATACTCTCCTTGTTTACACTCAACCTGGATCTATAATGAGTGGCTTTTTTCCACCTATGTCACCCAATTTCAATTTCGTAACCTGTAAATAAGCTATATATTGCAATATAATAAGAAGGACATAATTGATAAAATTAAGAAAACCTAGTAAGTTCAGTAATGCACTTTTAAGTAACAAACTGTTAATAAAATAAAGAATGATGAAACTCCCTAAATCATCTATTAAATATAGCAGTTTGTCCTTTAAGAAGGTGAATTGCTCTCTTTCTTCCTCAATCACCTTTTTCTTCTCTTTTTCTTCCTCTTCGTGAACAGAGACTTTTGTATCTTTCTCAACCTCTATATCCTCTATCCTTTATTATTTATTCTCTTCTTCTTCCTTTAAAAATTTGACTACATCAATTCTCATGAACGAGCTGCCCTCCTTTAGATTCTTTAGTACCTTATTCATATTGAATTTCACTTGTTCATCACCAATTTGAAGGATGAGGTTGTCTTTATGGACATCTACCAAAGCTCTTCCAGTGTTCAAACATGATATAACAAGAATTAGTGGCAGTTTTGATCCTATTTAAAGTCTAGTATGACGAAATCTACAAGAATTATAAACTTGTCCACTTTTACAAGCACATCCTCCACCACGCCAAACGATTTCTTTGTTGATTGATCTGCCAACTTAATAAGCATAGAAGTTGGCTTCACATCTCCTAGCTCCAATTTCCTGAAGATTGACAAAGGCATCAAATTAATACCTACACCTAAGTCGCATAAACATTTAGAAAACTCTAAATTACCAACTATACAGGGTATAGTAAAACCCCTTGGATCTTTCAATTATGAGGGCGTATGGTTAGTAATTATGGAGCTGTAACTCTTCGTCATGGAGACCGTTTGATTATCATCCCAAGTTTGCTTATTTGATATGATTTCTTTCAGAAATTTCAGGTGCCTAGGTATATTCTTCAAAGCTTCCACAAAGGGCAAGGTAATTTACAATTTCTTCAGCTTTTCCACGAACTTCGCAAATTATGTATCCAATTTGTTCTTATGACGTCTTTATGGGAACAATATTGTCGGTGGGTAAGGTGAAGGAGGAACACAAGGAGGATCCTCATTCTTAATTTCATCCATTTTCTTCTTCTCTAAGGTAGGGTTCAACTTTTTTTTTTGTTAGTTCTTCTAGCTTTTCCCACTCCTAAATGCGATAACCTTAAATTTCTCTCTTTGATTTGCTTCCATATTTCTCAGAAGGCTTCTCATATTTCTTGTAAATAATAAATTGGCAAGCTAGACCACTTGAATCTCCAAATTGTGAATGGAAAAGGCATGAGTCTTCACTACTTGCTCAAATTGCCCTTCCAACCTCTTTTGGGCCTCTTCTATACTAGTGAGCTTGTCCAATTTCAAATCATTTTCACTAAACTAGTCTTGTTGAAATGTCTGTAGACCTTGATTTCTTATATGAGTCCCTGCATTATTAGATCATAAAAATTCGAGTGGTTCTCCCCCAGGATTGTATGTGTTCATGTCAGGATTACGACATCCCTAACCACATTGTGCTCCATTGAAGTGGAATTATTGCATGTTGTGGCTTTCCACTAAGAAACAGTCAGCTGTGATATCGCTCTCTTATTCGCATAACTCGTCTTTTTGCTGAATTTCTTTGAATAGAGAGAAAGAGGTGGTTGTCAGGCTATTCAATTGCTTAGTTAGGTCGTGACTTCAGCTTGTAATGCTGTAACTGAATTTGAAGCAATCATTCCTTTTGGATCGTGGAAGGTTGACTACTGTCTACTTCGTTCTGAGGTAAAAAGACAACTATTATTTGTCATCTCTTTGATCATATGTTGCGTGCACTAATGTTCGAATAATTCCTTGATGATAGGCATTGACCCCTAAACTTATAAAGTCTATAAGGGTCATTTGCTCTATGTGAGATATTTCCTCCATCATCCTTTTTTTCTATCTCTTCTTGGCATTTTACTCTTTGGATTCCCTAATGATGTTTAGATTGATGTGCCTTCTACTTTGCTTCCAAACTTTCTTTTTTTATATTTCTTGGGATTAGGTACCTTAATCACACAAGAAAAAGGTAACAATTCCTTAAATCAAAGGAATTCAAATTGTCCTATTGCTAAAATCCTCAACAGTGTCAAAAACTTGTTGAGCAAGTTTTATATCTAATAAAATCCTCAATACACAGGAAGTATATCGATTGTATCTTGTATTATATAAGGTTATCGTTCTTAAGAGGATTATGTAAGGATTAGAATTTGAACCTAAATTTGTCTAAGGTATTCAAAATGTGATTATAATAAAAATAAATAACCAAAATTGAAACAAATAATAAAACAAAGCAAATAAATCAAAAAAAACATTGACCTACCAATTAAATTAAGGGTTTTGATCAAGATTGAATACTTAGGACTCATTCTTTCCTTATTTTGTTTCCTTAAATATTGTCGATCCAATTATGTGTTTAATCCTAGATTTTTTAAGGTATTGATTACTCTCTCTCAAGACCTAATCAATTAACCCTAATTGAATTAGAAAATTCCATATTTGCAACCTCTCGATTCACAAACCTATCCCTAACTTATTCAATTAGAACTGAAGCTATCTATTGGATAATTAATTTCTAAAACAAGATCTCTCTTCGAATGATTATTAAATTGATAAATATGGGTTTGTTAAGCTTCCAAACCTCATTGGACAATCTAAGTTAGATTATTTTTGATTCACTCTCTCAATTTGTTGTTAATTTAAGCATGCACAATTATCGCAAACATTAGAATATGTATTGAATTCAACAATAATCAAAGTCACAAAATAAATCCAGAATAAAACCTAATCTGAAATTTAGAATTTCATAAGCATGTTTAACATCTTGGAATTCATATTAGAAATCAAGAATAATGAAAGAAACAAAAAGGAAAAGAGAAAAAACTATTTGACGCCTTGATCTGAAATGTTGGAATTTCTTGATGTTGTCTTGATCTCTCCACTTTGATTCAATGGATGCTGCAATTTTTGGTGTATTTCACATATTTAAATAGTTTATTAGTGTCTTGGGGGTGTAACTAGGGTTCCGACTTTGATTGGTTCCAAACATACCCTCAAACCCTAAAACAGATTTAAAAACTCATGCTTAGAAAGTCTCTATCACGTTCGTGCTCCTGTTGGTTTAGCCTCTATCATGATCGTGACCAATTTAACCTTCCTCCATCTTTTTCATTATTTAATTTCTTAATTTCTAACACTCAAAATCATATCAAACACCTCTTGAAATATAAAATTAAGATCCAATTCTTACTTTAAACTAAACAAACACTTAAAATACATACAAACACTAATAATAACATAATTATAGGTCTACACACATGATAATCCTCTAATGAATACTTGAAAATACACTTAAACAATAAAATATAGTATGAATATTTTTATTCCATGAATAACTCTTAAAGCTCCAGCTTCAATCTGTAGTACTTTACAATTTAGAGAAGTGACTTATAATGTATATATGACAATAACTAGAAAGTGGTATGATTCAGGTATAGCATTCAATATTGTCTAGTCTTATTATTATCAACCTATGGTAGATGTTATTGCCTTTTACAATCTAGGATACAAAGCTCCTTCAATTGTTGACTATAAAGGTAAACTTATGAGTAAATATGTTTATGAAATACAAAGTTATTTAGATGAAAGAAGAATGATTTGGGTTACCTTTGGGTATTCGATCATATTTAATAGTTGGAAAAATAGAAAACAGAAACTTATTATTAATTTTTTGGTTTATTTTGTAAAAAGGACAATATTTTTGAAGTCTATTGATGCATCTGACGTTGTTAGCAATGTTGATACTCTATTTTAGATATTTAACGAAGTTGTGAATGAATTTAGGCAAAAAATATTGTTCAGTTTATTACTAACAATTATTATGCTTATAAAGTGGCTAGAAAAAGATTGCAAAGTAGGTGTGATTCTTTTTATTAGACTCCTTATGCTGCACATTGCATATGATTCTTTTTATTGGACTCATTGTGATACACATTGCATTGACTTGATGTCAGAAAATATATGAGATGCTAGATATTTTCCTATTATTAATCAGACTTTACAGAAAGCAAAAAGGATGACCAAGTTTATTTACAATCATGCATAGGTCTTAAGTTTAATGAGAAAGGATTACACAAATGGAAGAAATTTGTATTGCCCTATTATTATAAAATTTGCAACTAATTTCTTATCAATTCTGTGTTTTATTCTAACGAAGAAGGAGTTTAGGTAAATGTTTATAAGTGATAAGTGAGTTGCATCACATCATACGATCTAACGTTGGATTGGAGTTTTCTATAATTATACTTGAAGATTGTGAATTTGGTCCCAGTGTCTATGAGAAAGCAACAATGAGTTATTTTTATAATGCTATGAAAAGGACGAAGGAAACAATCAAGGCCAATATAAAAATTAAGCATTATTTGTACACTCCTTATCTTGTAGTTAATAATGAGTGATGAGAAAGACAACTTTGATTTATGTTGTTCACAACTGGAACATTTTTTAATCCTATTGCCTATTTCAGACCAAACAAATAAAGTTGAAGTTAATAAGGAAATGTTATTAACTATTACAACTAAGATCTCTTAAGCTCACAAATGAAGATTTATAAGGATACTTATGATGATTTTGAGATGCTTATTGCGATTAGTCAAAGAGATAAAACTAATCCAGATATATATTTTTTTCACTTTTGTTACTTGTTGAAAATTAATCATTAGTTTTTTTATAATGTTGCTTTTGTTGTCGTACAGTTGCTTAATGAGACCAATTCGGAAGTGGTGTTTCAGAATTATAAAATTTTGTAATTCGATTTCTAAGTCAACGTGTGAGTGCAACAAAGTGTGAAAGGAATTGAAATACATTTAAATTGGAACACAAAGATTGAACGACTTGGTCTTTGTTTAATACAATTTAAAGCTTAAGGAAAGGAATGTTATTATCATTATTAAGTGGGATATAATTTCTTGATATTTTAATGTTATTTATTTTCTAGGACTCTTCATAGAACAAGTAGTTCTATAAATCCAATTTGCCTTGATGATATCAAACTTTTGGTGGATTGAGTTTGTAAGAAACTTAGTTTGATAGATGAGAGTAACTTGGAAGATAATTTTGGATAAGAAAGTATTGACATATCGTTTGATGCAATGAATTTGAGTGACGACGATGATAAAACTCTTCTCAATGATGAGAATTTTGTAACAAATGAGAATTGAGGTTAATGCAATTTGAGCAAATATATAATTGAATGAAGTTTCAGGTTTTCATTTACCTTCTTCTTTTAATTTCACTTATATTCTATGTATGCAATATAAATATAATTGTAAATGTTTTTGTTTCAAATTTCACTTCTAGTTGGTTGTTTTCTCGACATGAACTCTAGTTGTGAATTATAATACTCAAAAAGTCGTGAATATTTATTATTCTCTTTATTTGATGTTTAGATGTAATTAGTATTTATTATATGATGAAATTATAACATTTTAAGTACTTTGTATTGACCTTAATTTTATAATTGTATGATAAATGATATTTTTTATATTAATTGTGATTTTTATTTATATATGAAATATGTAAAAAATAATATTATTAAAAATAAATAGATTGTTGCTATCTCAAATTTCTATTATTAAAATTTTTAGAGATATGGTTGATATATTATACAATATAATTATAAATTATACATTACAATATATTGACCAATTATTTGACAATTTTAAAAGAAATTAAAAATTATTTTTTATAATTTCTTAAAGTCAAAAAGTATAATTCTCATACCCAAAATCCT
Organism: Erythroxylum gracilipes; assembly: GCA_026413385.1. Taxonomy (NCBI): domain Eukaryota; kingdom Viridiplantae; phylum Streptophyta; class Magnoliopsida; order Malpighiales; family Erythroxylaceae; genus Erythroxylum; species Erythroxylum gracilipes. Next base: position 18,260,598 of record JANZLC010000003.1, read on the forward strand.
CACGAAAACCCGTCCGAAATTCTGCATATCGACGTGGCACACTACCAGAGGCCTAAACTGTCGGACATGTGGCCATTTCTCCTTGCTTTCTTTTCCTCCAACACGTGTCCTCATATAAAACACATTTGGCCTCGGACGAATAGCTTCTAAGAGGACGAAAGACTTGCAAGAAATAAAAAAATAATCTTATGTCTGACCAATTGACGTTATTTAATAACATTAGTAAATGGAAACATTATAAGAAAGGAAAAGACAAAGAAAAATAAAAAAAAAGGTTGCAAGTCACAACCACGTGTCGACATGGTATTCCTATGGTCGCCACTTGTCTGTCTCCCAGGTACTTTTCTTGTCTGAGCAGAAGGGTATTTTGGTCACTCAATATATACATTATTATCTTTTTATTGACGAACCCATACTGTCTCCGTGTGCCTCTCTCTCTCTCTCTCTCTCCACCTATGCGACTCGGTTTCCATTCTCTTTCTGGTCCTGTTTTCAATAATCCACACTCTTCTCTTTCATTTTACTTCTCTTATTGATTACTTCTGATGGGATTTTTTCTCTGTTCTTTTTGGTCTGAAAGTAAGTGTTGAGAAAAGAACAAGCAAAACTAGAACCGGTTCTGTTTTGCCATTTTGTCAGCCCTCGGGGGATTTAATTACAACGCTTTTGTTGTTTAACTCCGAGGATTCTTTGATAACGACAAGCAAGTTCAAAACTTGTTGAGTTTTTACTTATGGGTTTCATTCAATCAGATCAACTAGTAGTAGTTCTCAATGTTTCAATATGTTGCTATCTAATCCAGTAAAGAACTTGGCTTTTCCCCCTTTTTTTCCTCCGTTATTAATTCTCTATAAACTGTACACATGGGGGAGGCAAACGAGAACAGAAACAGAGGCACAAGCAGTAGTAGCAGCAGATCGATGGAGAGTCTTTCGTTAGAAATTAGCAGGTATCCGAGAGATCTGCTGCAAAGATTTATACCAAGTGATGGTAAGCAGTATAGAACACCAGTAAGCGAGGAAGAAGATAAAGAGGAGATTGAGCTAAATCTGGGGCTGTCACTGGGAGGCAGATTTGGTGTAGACAAGACAACAAAGAGAGGACTGACTCGATCCTCATCTATAGCTGGCTCCATACCTCTAATCAGAGAGCATGACGTATTCAGCACCCCACCTGTTTCATATCCTGTTCTCATGAGGACATCTTCTTTGCCTACAGAGACAGAGGAAGAATGGAGGAAGAGAAAGGAAATGCAGAGTTTGAGAAGAATGGAGGCTAAGAGAAGGAGAAGTGAGAAGCAAAAGAACATGAATTCTAATGTGAGAGGGGAAGTGAATTTGGAGGAGGAGAGGAGGGAATTGAATTTGAATAGAGGGAATTGGATGCAATCATGGTCCAGACATGGAGCTATTGGGACTATGAATGTGAGCAGGAGTAGTAACTTGCAAGGGTTGGTGGTACAGAAACAGGGTTCACAAGGTTCTTTGGAGTCACATGGAGGGAATTCTTCTGGCTTGTCGGAGACGGAGAGTAAGAGTGTCCAAAGTACTCTTTCTTATCATCTTACTCTTGTCAATGTGGTTCACTGTTTCTGTGATGTGGGAGCTTTCGTGTTTCCATACTATAATAATGATCAATTTGCTTGTCGGTGTAGTTGGGCGTGACTTGCTCTTTTGATTCGATCGTGCTTTTGATTCGGAGTTTTTAGCTCCGCTGCCTTTCCGTTTTGGATTGTGAGGACTTTGAAGAAAGGAACTAACTTAGGATTGTCTCTGGCCTCTGATAAATGGAACCAATTGAAGTAGTAGTGTAAGGATCTTGGATCTTTAGACTGGAGTGTTATTTAGTCCCTCAAAATCATCAAACCAAGTGAAGGAAGAAAGTCGTGTTTGCTTAAATTATGTGCTCTTGGGAGCTAATGAGGTGGAATACTGAACTAAGATACTTTGTTTGTAATTGTTGCCGTCAATGTAGAATGGATGGATAAGTAACGTATTCGTCTTTTGAAGCTCCGACAGATTCAGAAAGAAAAGTTTTAAGATAGCTTAAAAGATAATTAATTCATGTCCTATAGTTGTGCTAGAGCATCAGTTAGCAGTTAAATATTATGTCTTCATCTTAGCTGAATAATCAGATATGGCAGATGAAATTTGAGAGAACTGCTATGATTATATGGTTGTCTTTATTGGGTCCTGTTATACTCTTAAAAGTGTATTGTTTTGAGAACAAGGTCTAATTCTTGGTTAGATTTGCAAATATATGTTCACTAGTATTGTGACATATTCGTTGATTTGGTGCAACCTATAGACACTATCTTTAACTGTGTTCAGTAGTGTGAAAAACTAGTCTCCCTAGATTAAGGTTCCATAACTGTGTTCAGTAGTGTGAAAAACTAGTCTCCCTAGATTAAGGTTCCAAACTGTGTTCAGTAGTGTGAAAAACTAGTCTCCCTAGATTACGGTTCCATCGCTTAAGACACATTAGATAGATAATGTTTGTGGTTCATAAGTATTTATTATTGTCTGCTGTATGAATTAAAGAAAAGTGAAGACACTCCTAATCCAGATGGAAGGTGTTTCGCATTCTTCCCAAAAGTAAATGTCCACAGTAAGGACACTTGCTCACTACTCTATTACATCACATTGTATTGATTGACAAAAATATTCTGCTTGATCTATGCTTGATTGACAAATATTTCTGCTGAAACTTGTAGCTTTTCCTAGTTAACACGGCAACATACGAATAACAAAATCAAACCCAAACATGAAGAATGTAAAGGGATGAAAGTTGTGGAGTTTGACTTTTGGAGTCTGGTGCAAAATATAGAGATGCTTGGAACTCAAATAACACTATGAATACAATCTATAAATAAAAGGCACTTCAGGAAGTAGAATGGAGGCCCATAGGATTGATACTTTAAAACTAACTAAATATTGGAGAGCATTTGAGCAGCTCCAAAATGTGGTTTCATTATAACGTTCTATTGTTTACCTTTCTATTGCTTGTTGATTCATTCTCCCTCGAACATGCTTTCGTGGCCAACGGCCATAATGACTAGGCTGTGTTTGACTCTATATATGGAATTCATTTGTCCTGAATGAATATAGGCGTTTGGCCTCTTCTGTTGTCGCCTATTTTCCTTCCTTTTGTATTAAATCTTTAGCTTTGATTACTAGTGTGACTTCCTTTATTGGATTATCTTTGCGTTTCACTTTGTCATCAATGTACCTAGATTTTAATTGCATATGTGCAAGGGATGTACAAGTGTCGGAGATATTTTGAGAGGAAACAAATATGTGCATATGCTCATTGTTTATGACTTGCTTCCAGGGTCAAGTACTATAGGTGAAGCAAGAAGCACTGGTAGTAATCAATCAGCACACGAACTAAGTAATCGAGAAGCTGTAGGTTCTTCAGGGAGAAGGAAAACTGAAAACGTTTACACGATGTCAAGATCAGAGTTAGAGAATCCATCCAAGAAAGTTGACCTCGCTGAAAAAAGAGGCAGAGAAATAGGATCGAATCCAATGGAAGATATGCCTTGTGTCTTTACAAAAGGAGGTGGTCCGAATGGGAGGAGAGTAGAAGGCATCCTATACAAGTATGGTAAGGGAGAGGAAGTTAGAATAATGTGTGTATGCCATGGTAAATTTCTCTCCCCGGCGGAGTTTGTTAAACATGCAGGTGGAGGTGACGTTGATCATCCCCTTCGGCATATAGTTGTAAACCCTGCCGGTACTTCTTTTTCATAACCGGGATCTATGTCATTCCCAAAAGAGAGCTTGGGGAACTAGGAAAGCTAAAATTGGCAGATAATTTCATAAAATAAGTTTTGGTTTTATTTTCCAAGTTTTTCTTCTTTTGCTTTTAGAAGAGTTTTCAACGGATTTTTGAGGCTGCGAGCTGGTACTTCTGTCTGATCTCTTTTTTATCTCACCAGTGAGCAGTCAAGCCTGTATGCAAAGGAAAAACTAGCGGCTAAGAGTTTTTGTCAGGCAGTCTTATGCCATGCACGTAGTATAGATGATGGTTTTTAATATGGAGCTCTCATAAGAGAACTTGGAGTGACAAGAAGCACGAACTTTATAAAGAAATACCAGGCGTCGCGGTTTTACTCCTGAAACTCGCTTGCTGGTGAAAACTTAGGATGGGTGTAACGGTTTTATTCACTCCTCAAACTCGCTTGCTGGTGAAAAATAACGATGGGTCTAACGGTTTTATTCGCTCCTCAAACTCGCTTACTACTAAAAAGTAAAAACTAAGGATGTGTTTATGATCTTCCATGTTCAATATTGTTGGTTTATGTTTTATAATCAACTCCTAAGTTATAGATTTTAATACATAATTAATTAGACGTATTCTTGTTTTATATGTGTTTGTTTAATTAATTAACGTTTAAAATAAAGAGTACGAGTTAATTATATTTTGTAAATAAAATTATAATTATGAATTTTTAAATTATTTTTAGTCATTGCTTTATTAAAAATAGATACAAATAACCAATAAAGAGTAAGTATATGTTGTGTTTCTTTTTTTATAAAATAAGTAGTTCATCTTATAAATTGAAGTAGACAAACATGTAAACAAATGTACGAGTATTTATTTGAGAATAAATTTATTAAATTGGCCTAATTATAAGGATTTTGAATGGAATGTCTTTTTGAAATTAAAAAATATACATTTCCAGAAAAGTAAGTAACCTTAGCTGATAAAATGCTAGAAGTTGAGTTAAACTAAAAGCCTTCTAACTTCTAAGTTATTAGTCACAAAATGAACTTGTCTAAAAATCCTCATTTGGTTTATTAAATTTTACAAATGCCAATTTAGTTTTTCTCTTGTTGATTAGAGACTAAAACATGTATTTTGTTTTTTCTTCTCTCTTTTGATGTTTCTTACTTTGTTTGTCATTCAAGTCCCCGTTCATAATGCCTCTTCAGATCAGTTGTGCAAGTCCGATGGTTTTATATGGTTTGAACTCCCTACATGTAAGATTATGAGCTTCTTCTACTTTTTTCTATTTTAATCCCCATGTTTTTATTCTAAGCATTGTTTATAGTTTTAAGTCTGATGCTTGATGATCTATCATTTTTCTTCCTCTCTAGTGAATTTTCTTTCTTAAATTCTGCCTTGATTTTTAAATTAGATTCCAACTTATTCCAATAGTTAAGCTGTAATGTATGTGTAACCTTTTTTTTAATTATGATTTCCCATATGCTTCTCTGAATTTGTTGTACCTATATTTTTGCCTCTTACTTTGTATTTTGAAATCTTTTGTAATATCTCTCCCTCCAGGTTTCATATATCACTAGATTTATGCATAATTTAACTATTTTCAGATCGCCAGTGTTGTCGAGTTTCAATCTCAAAATCCAGTTTATGGTGTCCTCTATTGTTGTAGGGCCAGATTATATGTTGAACGTTCCCATTATAGTTCTCCATATGGCTCGTGTAAAATCATATGAAAAAAGAATGCAATTTTTTTATCATTGTGTGATTCACATAGTATACAACTCTTTGTTCCTATCAAACTCATTCTATCAAGTGTAGAAAGTCTATTCTTGATGGCTAACCACATTATGAATGAGTGTTTAGGAACTCTATTTTTAAACTACACTATTTTATACCACTCTTCTTTTTGGTTTAGTATGACGAACTTATTTATGCATGTTGTAAATCCTTTGGAAGGATCTGATCTTATCTTCTTTATCTTGCTTAGGCAAATAGGTTAGAAAGTAGTGGGGAAGAGTACCCAAACCTATTGTAGGACAATACCATTAGTTGTTCTGTGTAACATAATTGACCTTTGAGTCCAATGATAAGGAATGTTATTTTGAAGGTAGGTAGGGTGTACATGTAGAGGGCCTTGCTTTGCCCAATTATCAAACCAAAAGTTGATTTGTTTTCCATTTCAAATTATATGCTTCATTTCCTTCCTTATTACCTCTCTTAGGCTCAGAATTAGTTCTATGGTTAAAGAAGAGTTGGTTAGGGGTTTCATTGTCCAATAGTTAAAGCCTCGTATGTAGTCTTCATTTATCCATTTTACCCACATTGTTTCTTTATCATTGAATAGACCTTAAATTCACTTTGCCTTAAATTTGCCACTTTTATTGACTTTATTACTAACCCTCCATGCATTTTAGGATGCATAAATCTCTCCATTTAATGTTGGAACTTCCTTTATTGTTTCCTATCCCAGTCCATAAGTAGTTCTTGAAGATCCTTTCGATTTCCTTGATGTTTTTTGCTGGCATAACTATATGAGAGCTCCAATATTATATATATGCCACTAAGGATTGACTTTATTAGTTGGATTCTTCCTGTATTAGAAAGTTTCTTGGATATTTAGCAACAAGTTCTATTTAGTATGAAGTTATGTAAGAGCTTACAGTTTTAGAAGGTTAGTCTTAAAGTTGAAATTGGTAAACCCATATATTTGATTAGAGCTATTGAGAGTTAAAGACTTGAGATTTAAGCCAAGTATTGGTGTAGCTGCTCAGAATTTGATGAAACTATAATTTGGCTCTTCCCTTTATTGATAATCAGTCTATATATTTTTGCAAATTCTTCTAGCTCTTTAAGCAGTAACCTTACTGATTGTGTGTCAATCCTATAAAGTGGTAGTCTATCATCAACAAATGATATGTTGAGGAGTTTAATTCTTCTAGATTTTTAGTGGTACCTGAAGTATCTCCTTTGAGTTGTCTTATGGTTTATCATCATTATAAAAACCTTTATAGTTAGTTCAAATCGATAAGGAGATGTAGGATCTCCTTTTCTAATGCTTTTTGCTCCTCTAAATACTTATGTTGCTTCCATATTGATTAGAACATTGTAAGATAGGGTCGAAATGAACTGGTATATCTAATTAGTAAACTTAATAGGGAATCCAAAAGCTTGGTGAATGTGAAGCAAAAAAAAGCAGTCAAGTAAGTCAAAAGATGTGGTAAAGCCAATCTCTATGGCGTAGCTTCTGATGTCTTTGTTTGAGTGGTAATCCTTGAACACTTGCTGAGCTATCAATAAGTTGTCTCCAATGCTCTTACCTGCAATAAAACTAGTTTGAGAGTAATTTATTAAAGAGTTCACTAAGAGTTTAAGCCTTTAAGCTAAGATCTTTGAAATAATTTTGTGGAGTATGTTGCAATAAGATATTGGCTTGAAGTCTAGGGGTGAAGAGGGATTAGGGATTTTGGGTATTAAAGAAAGGAATGTTTTGTTTAACACTTTGATAAGAGTTCCAGAGTTAAAGAATTCTTTGACCATCTTACAGATATGGGGTTCTAATAAATTCTAGGACTTTTAAAAAAAGAAAACATTGAAGCAATCAAGACTTGGAGATTTATTTGGATGGAAACTAAAAGAGCTTTCTTTATTTCTGAATTGGTGATGGGTGCCAGTAAGAATTCTTATTGGGATTGAATAAATAAGGAAAGTTTTGCTAATAAGCTTATGGAAGGGGTTGTTGATCCTAATAAGGTTTGAAAGTGATTAAGTGCTAACTGTTTTAGTTTATCCTGGTGAAAAGTGAGAATTTCTATTAATCTAAGATCCTTGTGATTTTGTTTGAATTTCTTCTACCCTGAGTGATTCTAAAGAAGTAAGTCGTAATTGAGTTTTCTTCCTTCAAACAATTAGTTCTAGATTTTGTCTTAGAAGAGAATTGTGAGTTTCTAGGACCAACATTTAGTGATTAAGCTTGATTTTCTCCTTTATTATCAACCCCTGATTTATGTGATGTAGATTTAGCTGGTTCTAGATGTCATTTAGTTCCTTCCTTGCTTGTTCCACTTCCTGATGAATTTCCAACTTGAAATTTTTTTGTGAAACTTCTTAAGATCTTCTTTAATGAGCTTTAGCCTGGTTACTAATTTGTAAGACTCATATGCTTTAATTGGTATTTCCAATCCTTGAGTAATGATATTATCAAATCCTTCCAATTATGCTAAAAGTTTGAAGAATCTGAATGGAGTCTTAAGCCTTCTTACTTGTGGCTCCATATTAGTTTCAAATGGAGTGTTATCTGAAAGCCTAGAATTATTGAACTAGGCTATTGAATTTGAAAATTTTAACATCTGTCCAGTTTCTTTATGATGAAATATTGACCTTCCTATTTATTACTCCAAGTATATATATTCCCTTTGAATGAGAGATCATTCAACCCTGAGCTACTTAAGCATTTTTTGAAGTCATTATCCATCTTGCCTTTATTTCCTCCTAGGCCTTCAAATTCATAAGGGTGGAATATAAAATTGAGATCTTTTATGACTGTTCATGGCCCTTTGATTGTTTTAGCTATATCCTTAATGTCTCCGTATAACTTATTTCTTTGGAAAGCATGATTTGCAACATATATAAATGTGATCTTAATTTTTTCTAACATCAACATTGAGTATATCTCTATATGAATGAACTTATATGATTGCTTTATTCCGAAAATTTGATTTTTATTTATTTATTGGCTAAAGTGATTATTTTTAGCCTATGAAATGCATGATTTGAAATTATGTTCCATTGTTCTCCTGAGAACCTTAAGCCTTTATTCAACATTGTCGCCTTGATTTTGTTTTCCAACAAGCCTATTAAACTTGGAATTTTATTCTTTATGTAAACTTTTATTGCTCGTTGTTTTTTTGGAGCAATTTAAGCCCCTTTTATTTTAGGCCATAAACATGGTTATCACGCCCTTAACTTTTTGCTTCCTACCTGATCTTCTTTGTGAGATATTCCATTACGATTCATTTTTTTTCTACATGTTTTTATAGACTACAATACAAGAAAAGTAGGAATTAGCAACGGAAAATTACTGACGAAAAAGAAACTGTTGCAAATTACTGACAGAAAATCAATTTCCGTCGGTAACATTGACAAGAAAAACTTCATTTAGCAGCGGTACTGTAGCGCCCCCTTACCGTAGAGTACCCACCGGGACGCCCGTAGGTCACTCCGGTATGTATTCTACGATAAGAAAGAACTACGGCCAAACATCCCGCTACTCCATATGGCATCGCAATAATACAACAGTAATATGAAATTGCAACTTTTTAAAACCAACTGTTTTCATTTCATTTCAACAACTTCAGTAATTTACACAACTGTTAGTTTCCTCAGTCTGTACATTACCCTGAAAATCTAACACAACCTACTATACACATCAAGCCAACATAGCAGTCCTAACTAGGTCACCCAAAAACAAAATCCCAGCTGATCGACCTGTGAGCCATAGCCTCTCTCGCCAGTCACTCTACACAGCTTGAATGGTCTCTCTGGAGCTAAGGGTCTACTCTCGATCCTGAAAAATAGGTTGCAATCTTGGGTGAGTTTGCGAACTCAGTGAGGAACCATCATCGATGGTCCGCTCAACTCATGCAACAAACAGATAATTCACAGACAATTTATTTCACAAAATATGTTCAGAAATACCACATGATTACAGTCTAGTAAGTCACCAGAACGCGAGGCTTTCATGCCTCTTTCCATATACCAATATGCAGTCAATTGTGCATGCCATGCATATGTGACTCTTTCCCATTTTAATTTGGTGTTGTGACCGAGTGCCTGATTAGTCCCATATAGATGATAGACGCGTCTCGGGAGTAGGAGAGCCCTTAGGGTATGCACTACCTCCCATCGAGCTCGAGGCTCTTTTTTAGTATCGGTGGCTACTTCCGTCACAATTGTTATTAACAGTTCATGCATTCGTGTATGAAATGAAACGCATATGCCCAATTTCACGATCAATGTAGCAAACAATGAATGTGGCACAATCAGTCAGTCATAGCAGAGGCACAACAATTGATTCCAATAATAACAAGCAATTCACAACTAGCATATCACAGTAAGCATACAATAATTGAGAAAACCATCTCAGTCACTCACCTAGAACTTTCGAGCTAATGCCGGGAAGTCTCTGCCACGTCGGTAGGACGACGCTCCAAATGTGCCTCTATAATAATCAGAGAAGAAGACGATCACTAATTGTCCAGTCGTAACTATTGAATAATGCACATGTAGGTTTCTAATGCATGTTCATGATATTCCTGGCCTTAATCCCATTTTTTTCCATCATAAAATCTGTCTAAAAATTAGAAACCTAATGGTGCTAACGGTACGCAATTCGGACCTCTATAGGTCCCCAATTAATTAAAACAGTGGCTAAAGCCTCTGTTACCCGGACCCACATTAATTTCCCATCCAAAAATCCCCAATCTCTCAGAAAATGAAATTAAATATTCAATTAATCCGATGCCTCAAGAATCAGGTCAATCAGACGTCAGACGGAAACGATATGAGCAAAAGAAGCTCAAAATCAAATAAAAAAACAAAAAGCTTCCTCGCGAGTGCAAGGCGTGTCGCACTCATGAGCGTCAGGGTTTCAGCTCGCCTCGCGAGTGCGAGGAGTAGCACTCGCGAGCGGCAAGCTGTCGACGACGGTCGCGATCGCGACGTGGCTTGCGACCGCGAGCTTCTTCTTCTTCCTTCTCCTTTTCCAACCGAATTTCAAACTATCATATCTCTTTCTACACAATTCAGAAAAATGCAAACTATATCTCGTTGGAAAGATCATGAAACACTCTACAAGTTTCATGAAATACAAAAAACTCAAATTCACCCTCTAAGGGTGTCGAAAATCCAATTGAAATTACTTCCCATTCAAAACCTCTTAAAATAAAACAGTACTTGGTAAATTCAGTAACTTTCATTCTCTTCAGTCAAAACATGCTCAGAAAGATCACAATGTTATCTACAACTATCATTACACAAACTAAAATCCAATTCACTTGCTAACTAGGTCAAACAATTCACCAAAGTATCTGCCCCCTGAAATTTCCCAATCTGAGCAGTACATTTCAAAACAGCATATCTCCTAGCACCAATGTCAAAAAAATCACCACCTTACATTACTGGAAAGATAAAATCTCATACTTCAATTCTTCATGAAAGACTCAACCTCCAATTCCATCCCTAACAATTTCAAAATTTCCATGCAAGTTTCTGCTGATCAGGGCAGTCAATAACCTGATGCAGGTTCAATGTTTGAAAACTCATACCTCCCAAATCTGATCTCCAAAAATCACATGATATATATCATTTTTAAGATAATTGTTTCCTCTACACCTCTTCTGAAGATCACTTAAGCCAATTCAATTCACAGAAATCAATAGAATTGCTTCTAATCAGAAGGTGCACCAAATTCACACTTAGTCTAGGTTTCCACAAATTGCACAAAATCAGTCAATATTCTACAGTGCATAACTCCCAATTTACAGATCTAAAAATTGCAAAATCAGTGGGAATGGAAAGATAACTTAATATTCTTCAACTTTCATGAAAGCCATTTTCCTTAATTCCTTCTCAATTAATTTAGTAAAATCATCAAAACTCTTAGGTCAACAATCCAGATACTGTTCACATAAGTCCCAGCAGTAACTTTCCAAGCTAAATTTCAACCCCTTAAGGCTAAAATTAGACAATACCTATTTCACACAAAAATGTAGCCAACAAACCAAAGTTTAATTGGGCATAAACCTCACCTCATTTTCATAACCACAAAATGAGTTATGCTCAAAACAGTACAATAGGTCAAACTCACATTTTCAGATGTACTACTCAATTACACCTCCTATCATGCCAATTCAAATTCTACTACTATAAGCATCACAATTGGACACAAAATCAGTCCCTAGATCATTCCTACATTCACTTAGACCAATATTCAAATTTTGGCAGCACTAACCCCCTTAATTTCCATGCAAAATGAGTCATCAATATTCAATCACAATCAAGCTACAAACACTTTAATCATCCTACTTTCAAGTCATACATAACCCTACCCTTATACCCACCAATTCAAGCAATAACTGTCATCAAATTAAAGCATCAATAAACATAATAAACACACCATAACTCCCGTTAAATGCATCTAACAACTATGATTCATGAAACACATAATGAAAGCTTAACATAAACCTTACCAATTCAAGTTCTCTTC
>JANZLC010000003.1:18300557-18312753 GCA_026413385.1 Erythroxylum gracilipes
GATTTGCCCCGTGTAGGTTCAGAGCGAAGAGTTTAAGGACTGGGACAAGTCAACTGTAGTGGCCAAAGGAGTCTGAGATTTGTATCGCTCGAATATGTATTTTGTTTCGTTTATTTGGGCCTGTAAATATTCTTTGGATTTTCATTCTGAGATTTACGATATGTAATATATGTGTGTGGGTTTGAGTTACTAAATAAAATTAATATCAGTGTGATATTTGGTTTTGTTTGTTCTGTCTTGGGTGGCATCCATGTATCCTCCCAGAGGGTATTTGAGTGTTACAATTCTATTTATAATAACTCAGTTGGTGGTACTTAGATATATAGTATGAATTATATATGGATAATTGAGTAAGTTAATAAATGCTTAATAACCCTCAACTAATTAGGAAGAATATTGTCTCGTTCTTAATTGGTAGCAATTTAAATAATATATGGTTATAGTGTATTGAGATTAAAATAGTTAATTTGAATGAAAAATGTATATTATTTACGCATATGAAACCTAATAGTGAGCTTTTGAGCCTAAGAGCAATATATCATTATTTGATGTTCTTTTTATATTTTTTATTATGTTTCATCATGCATAGTTTGATGATTTTAGAATTTGCTTTTATTATTCGTATTAAGACCACTTTTTAAACTAGAGGCATTACAATGATAATGGCTTTTAGATTTAACCCTCTGTTTTGACCTATTTTATTTTATTATTATTTAACCTATTTTATCCTTTAGGATTAACTACTTTTGAGACTTAACTTTTTGATTGATTATAGCCATATAAATAGCCTTTACCCTATTTTCTTAAAAATCTTTCATTATTTTTAAACCTTGAAGGAATTTGCATTTACTTGATTGCTTGAGACTTAAGAAATTTTAAAGGAAATGTCTGATATGCCTATGATTGTTAGTACATGGTGATTGTTAAAATTTGGTTCTTACGTGCTTCATTGTTATAATTTGTTATTATCTCTAAAGTTACCCAAACAAGTCCAAAATTTGAAACTTATTTGTTGTAAGTATATCAATTGAAAAGAAAAAGAAAAAAAAGTTGTGATACTTTTAAAGAATGAGAAGAATTATTTTTGTGCCAATGAAATTATTGTTTAAAGGAATTATACTATCAAAAACCAAGTTTTATTTAATCTTGTTTATGAATATTTTCTTTAGTATTATTATCCCGACCATAGTTTTACCTAAGCCTCTTTAAACTATTTAAAAGACTTTTTTTTTTTTTTTTTGGGAGGAATGGAAGGGTTCATAATATAATATAGTGAAATGTTGTTTATCATTTTGTATTCCATCCTAAATCTCCCAAATCGGAGGTAACTTATTTTTACTATTTAGGATAGAAAGAGATGTAATGTGAAACTCTCTTCTTTCATCCTATTTCATTTCATTCATTTATAAACTCTCATCTCAAACAATGGAATAATATTATATTTCATTCAATTGCATTAATAATAACTCAACCAAAAATAGCCTAAAATTCTATTATTTTTCTCTTCAGTATTGCTTGTTGTTATCGCTACTCTAATGAAAAAAAAAATGTATAACTACTCTCTTACACTTTGTGATTGTGAAATGTGTTACTGTCTAGTTAAAATCAACCTAATTATTCTTGCTATGAAATTTTTTTGTTAAACCTCATCAATTCTTGAAGTTGATATAAATTGACATTTTTCATAAATTTTGTTTAGCAGTATATGGTTTTGGAATAAGAAATTGAGATAACAAATTTATAGTCTTTTGTTGCATATAATTATATGGACTATGTGAAGGATACTATGTTTATTATAACTCTTACGTTCCTTAGTATAGTTACATAGATGGTGTGGAAGGTACTATGTTATTTAATTATATTTATTAATAAAAGTTACATAAAATTAAATTATTTATAATTCTTATTAATAATTAATTTTAATTAATTAAATACTAAATATTAAATTAAATTATTTATAATTGTTATTAAAATCAATAAAAAAATGAAAAAAAAGCAATACCAAAAATAAAGAGTATTTGGTTTGGAGAGAGAAAAGAAGGAAAACGCTTTCTAAAGAGAGAAAGGCATGTAAATAAAATATATAACATACAAATTTTTTTGAGAGATTCTTATTCTTCAATTAAAATTTGACATTAATTTTTATCTATTAATTTAAACATACTATTCATTATCTTAAAATAACTAAAATCAGAACCTTATCGTACTGATTTATTATTCTTATCTTCAATACGATTATGGGAATTTAATATTTAAAGCTCTGATTATAAAATTTCCGAACTGCACTTGACCTTGTTTGAGGCATACACTTGAGGTAATATTGATAATATTCTTTATTGACATAATTGACAATTCATGATGGCCAAGCTATAGGATTTTTCTTATATTATAAACAGCCTTTAGAGTTTATTTATGAGGCATTTCAGCTACAACGATAGTATGTACAGACACGAAAGGTTCCCTAGTTCCTCAGTTCCTAACCTACTTGAACGCGGCCGGAGCTTTTTGCTGATACTAGGAAGGCTGAATTTGCTTCAGATTCTGGACAACTTGCTTCATGGTCGGCCTGTGTGAAAGGGTCTCAACAGTGCATGTGACAGCAACATGCAGCATCTCCACCAGATCATCATGGGGGCTCGAGTCCCAGAGCCCACCATTGAAGACCTCCTTTGCTCGACCATGCCTCAACAGCATGCAGGCCCAAGAGACAATGTTGAAACCGTTCTCATGCTCAGAAAAGGAGGGATCCAAGGCTTTCTTATCTGATAGCAACTCCAACAACACCACTCCATAGCTGTAAACATCAGCCTTCTCGGACACACGGCATGTCATAGCGTATTCTGGTGCAACATATCCAAAGGTTCCGGCTACACCAGTTGTTGCATGAGTTTCAGAAGTCCCCAAAAGCCTAGCTAATCCAAAATCAGACAGATAAGCATTAAGATCATTGTCCAACAATATGTTACTAGGTTTGACATCTCGGTGCAGGACTTTAGGATTGCAACGATCGTGTAGGTAAGCAAGTGCACTGGCAATATGCAACGCAATCTTGTGAAGGATCTTCCAACTAATACCTCTTGTTGATCTTTCGTTAATAAGGTCCTCCAAATTACCTCCAGGAAAATAATTATATATAAGGAACATCTCTGTTTCACTGGCATGATACCCTATCAATGTGACAAGGTTAGGATGCCTCACTCTTCCCAGAGCCTTTATCTCAGCATGGAATTGTTGAGCACCTTGGAACCTTCCAATAGCAAGCCTCTTAATGGCTACTAGTGTTCCTGGAGAAAGTTCAGCCATGTATGTGGAACCAAAACCTCCATTACCAATGCAGTTGCTAGCGTTAAAATTCCCTGTTGCTTGTACAATATTCTCGTATAGCAAGGGAACCCCAACATCAACAAAAACTTTAACTTGCTTCGGTTCAGCAACCTCAACTCTGGCATTTGGGGTCTTTCTTTTGGTATAAAAGAACAGAAAGACAAGAACTAGAAGAACAGAGACAATAGCTGAAGCACATACAATTGATACAATCTCAATTGTGTTAAACCCACTGTCATTAGCTTTTGATTGTAATGAACCATCAGTCTCTCGTTGATAATCACTGCTGTTTGAGGATGGTGAAAGTGCCTTGGAGAGTCTCATAGTAGACCATGCATTCTGAACAGAAATTTTGCTGTTATTGCTGCAATTTATACCCTTACTACTTTTGGGCAATGCCACATAGAGACTGTTGGACTCGTTAACTGTAAACAAGGATCTAACATATTGGAAACCTGAAAAATTTTGCCCTGAAATATTGCTTCTCTCAAGCACAGGGGCAGTTAGGTTTTGGGAATTCACGATATCCTCAGTGAAACCAGTTACATTGTTGCCAGCAAAAGAGACATGATTTAAGAACTTCAATTGATAGAGAGTAGAAGGAATTTGACCCTGCAGCTTGTTACCGCTGAAGTCAAGGGTAACAAGGGACTTCAATTCTCCAAGACTTTCAGGTATGGTCCCGGAAATTTGATTACTAGAGGCATCCAAACATCGAAGAGATCTGCACATTGCACCAATCTTCAATGGGATGCTACCACGTATTCTGTTTTTGCTAATGTTAACAATCATGCCATATAGTTCACTGCACTTAGCAAATAGGGCTCCAGGGAATGCTCCAGTGAGCTGGTTTCCACTGGCAAGAAAAGCATAATCAGTACGTATTCCAAATCCACCTGGTCTAACAGGGATCCATCTGATTGAGCCAGTGAAGTTGTTTCCACTGAAATTGTGAATCATTGGTGAGCTAGCAGCAGAAAACGGCAAATGACTTGCCTGCAGAGTTCGGTGCATAAAGAGGGACAAATACCTAGATAATGGATCAGTATCCTTGACAAGGTCCAAACCTTGGTACGACGAATGGTCGCGGGAGCAAGTTCTGTAATTAAATCTAGGGATGGGACCAGACATGAGGTTCTGACTAACATCAAATATAATCATGCAAGGCACCGGAAGTTCCTCATCAAGCTGCCCACTTAGCCTGTTTGAGCTCAAATCAAGGTGATAGAGCTTCTTGCATCTTTTAAAAACTCCATTTACTTCTCCACTCAAACCATTATGAGCTAGGTTCACCATCTGCAAGCTCTTACAAGCACCCCAATCAGCTGGAACTGTCCCTTTAAGGCTTGCTTTTGGTGCCCAGAGTATTCCTAGCTTCGGAAGGGTAGTAATCTTTGTAGGAATTGGCCCCTGAAATTGATTAAACTCATAATTAGCAACATTTGTCAGCTGATCAGGTGCTTTACCAGTTATATCATTTTCATTCAGCCACGTTTCAAAAAGGTTTGAAAGGACTAGAACTGCCAAATCAAGACAATTTCCAAGATCAGCAGGGATTGATCCACTAATGTTGTTTCTTGAAACATCCAGAACTTCGAGCCTCCTAAGCCGGCCAAGTTCATGAGGAATGGGGCCTGAAAAAATATTTGAAGACAGCAAAAGTGTCCTTAAGCACCGACAATTCCCCAAATTACCAGGAATTCGACCAATTAAAAAGTTCCCAGACAGATCAAGATGCTCAAGATAGTGACAGCTACTTTCAAAAACAGTTGAAATTGTGCCACTAAACTCATTATTTGCCAAGTAAAGCCCCCTCAACTGCTTAAAAGCACCAAGGAAAATCGGAACCGATCCCTTCAGCCTGTTACCGGCTAAGTTCAAAACTTCCAAATCCACACAAGTTGACAGAGAAATGGGAATCTCATCATCAAGTCTATTGAAACCAAGATTCAAAACCCGTAATCTCTTCACCTCAATGAATCCCTTTGGCAACTTCCCAGTGAACAAATTCCCTTCAAGATTGATCACTTCCAATTTCTTTAAACCCCATATCTCCACAGGTATGTCACCACTCAGTTCATTAAAAGGCAGTGATAAAACTTCAAGCTTACTAAGCATACCAATCAAAGGCAGTAACTTTCCCCTCAGTTTCCCAGCAAGGTTCAAACATGTTCTTTCAATTCCAAATCCACGAAAAGGAATCTGTGAATACTTTAAACTAGAAAGTTGTGGCGATAAATTACCTCTCCATTGATCACAATCACCGGGGATATTCAACGAGACAACCTCGTGCTTGGAGTTGCATGAGACACCATGCCAGGAGCAGCAATCAGTGTTATTAGGGTCCCAGCTAGAGAGAACTCCACGAGGATCAGAAAAAGAGGACTTGAGTTCCAGCAAAACCGACTTCTCCCCATAAACCCAAGACAGAGAACAGAACAAAAAACAGAAAAGGGTTGCCTTTTGCAACAGATTACACATCATTTTCACAAGATAACAGTCGGAGTAAACGAGATAATGAAACAAACCCAGAACAGAAAATCACTTCCAGACCTCACCTTCCCTAACGAAGAGAGGAGAGAGACTAGAACAGTTAAAGAAAAGTATTTCCTTGTTTTATAGGGAACAGGAAACCGCGTTTGCTCAAGGGAAAATCAGGAAACAGGAGAAGAAAAGCTTTGTTTGTCTTTCTCAATAAACAAACATAAAAGTCCAATTTTCATTGAAGTAGTGACCTTTGGTAGGTCTATGGGAGGTGGGTCTTCGTAGACTTTACCGGTGAGAACTGGGGTCCATTTGGTTGGGTCAATTAATGGATCACACTGTCAACACACGGCGGCTCCTCCGTCGTGGACCAAGTGTAGTCGTTGTTAATGGCATAACTTAACTGAATCATTGGATTTTAATGTTATAAGCCAAACTCTTTACTAATTAATAACACCTTTGTTTTAAAAATAAGAATCATAATATAATATGACTCAAATACGAATAAGAGAATTTTAAGAATTCGCATTAAATTTTATCTTTAAGTTAAATTATATAAATATTTTGATAAAATATTTATTGTGATATATGTTTTCTAGATAAATTAGGACTTGCAGTCATATTGGTAAAAATTTTGTCAAATTTGAGTCATATATGGCTCATAATTAAAATGCATGCGTACTCACAGTTCATTGTTAGGTTAAATTTTAAGTTGAACTTTAAAAAAAATTTATTTAAGTTATAAACATTAATATAATTATTCACTTGATAATGAATAATGAAAATTTGTAGATTTTTTAAATATTATAATTAAAAGCATAGTCTAGTTTCTTAGGAACTTTTCAATTTTGTCTCATAAAGAAAAACTTAAAAGTTGCTAGAAACCTTTTTTTTTTTACACAAAGGGAAAGACGAGACAGTTACAAAATGGGTTAAGAAAAATAGGTTCCCGACTGATCCTTAGCAAGGAGAAAATGACACCCTATAGGTGTAGCTTCTAAATAAGTGACTCCCAAATCAAACTAAGTGGTGTAGTGCGCTAGCCAATCGACACAACGGTTACCCTCACGATAAATGTGGCGATGGTTAACAATCCAGTTACAGGAGAGCAACTTGTTGATGCCCTGAATAATGGGGTTGAGAGCCTGAGCTCTATCAGCAGCGGAATTCTTGACTTATAGAGAAGCTAATAGGGACAGTAAAAATGTTACTTTCTCTTTTTTAATCGATTATGTGTTGAAATTTAACTTGTTGCAATTGTTGGTTGCAATTGTTGGAAACAAATCCTCCTTACTGAACTAAAAAAGTCATCATCTTTTGTTAAACAATTCCCAGGAATTCTATGGCACCAGCTAGTCCAATTTGATTATATTAAATGGCATTGAATAATAACCTGATGATGGGGCTCATGTCAACTGTTCCTTGTCCTCTCTAAAGAATCAAGCGGTTTCTGCACTGCACTGCACACGAAGAATGTTTCTCTTTGTGTGCAGAAATGAGGTATGATTTTAAAGCATCGAGGAATGGAGGAATTTACATTCGCGTTATCTTTATTTTTTAGGAATTTATGATGTATTGTATTCAATAGAGTAAATATGTCATACATTATAGTTGCTCAACTCGCACAACAAGTAAGTGGTAAGATAATATACGAGTCTTTTTTTTTAAGGGGAAAAATACGTATCCAATTAATCAAATAAAAACTGAATACAAGCCGGAATGGTGTTCCAAGTCATAAAAGAACCGAAAGATAAAGAAGCCCTCGCTAAACGATGCGCTGCAATATTAAGATTTCTACGAAGCCAAGAAACGCGAATGTCGGGACGAGAAGCTAACAAAGACTTACATTCATCAAGAAGTAAACCAACTTCAGAAAAGTCCTCCGAATCATTTCTGTGAATAGCAAGAAATAGGGACTGAGCATCGGTAAAAATCGTACCGAGGCCTGGATGAGTGTCAACAAGCCACTGCAAAGCATTGCGCAAGGCAACAGCCTCGGCCTGGCTCGCGAGTAGAACACCATCGCGGATAGAAGAGAAAGCTTGGACAAAACGACCATGCGGGTCACAAAGAACAGCGGCACAACCAATTCATCGATTCTCGATAAAGATGGCTGCATCAACAAAACAGCGCCAAGAATTCACTGTGGGACTAACAGCATTATCAATAGCAGCGACCGATGGAATAGTAGGAGGGAGTAGGTTAGCAGCCTGCCATTCCTGCAAAAAAGTAACAGCATGTGAAAGGATAAAATCCACAGTGTAAGACGTGTTGCTCCAAAGCCTCTTATTACGCATCCACCAAAGTTTCCAAGCAATCATACAAATTTCTTCAACAGTAACTCCATCACGAACGGCAACAAATTGAGTGAAACACTCATCAAAGGGCAAGGCAAGCAAATCACCACCCTTACCCCAATGATCCCACACGGCCCGAGCAACGTCACAATGAAGCAGAGCATGACTGACATCTTCGATGCCAGAACCACACCGACAGCTTGCGTTAAGGGGAATGCTTCTGCTTAACAAACGCTCCTTAGTGGGTAAATACTTTTTTAAAAATAAATTTTAGACACTAAATATTCGTTTTTAACATAAAAATGTACTTATAATTTAAAATTATAACCTGGCTGAGAATAGATATATATTCAACATCTCAAAATTTTGACTTTATGTATCATCAACTATGTTAATAAAATTTTGAATACCTGTCGTTCTTTTTTAGGTAGATATTTTTAGTTTTGGATTACATTTTGTGACATAATTTTTAGCATAGTCAACGATAGCTCAATTAGTAACCATTGGATATATCTTGAACTAGACGAAGGTAGTTAGGTGATTAATATATGATTCATCACCCTAAAATAATTAGGGAGAATGTTTTATTTTTCTTGATTAGTATTAATTTGAGAAATCTTTACCTAAGGTAAAATCATATTTTGAAAATAATTTTTAAATATTATTAATAAAATCAATTATAATGGTAGAGAACTAATATGATTCAACTCAAATAGAGTAGATATTAATTTTATACTCTATATCTAATTGAAACATTGAGTGATGAAATAATTGAATTATATAAAAAATCATGCGTGAAAATTAGTCAAACCTCTTTAACGTTCCTAATAGTTGGGTAGCCATGATGTTATGCTAGATGCTAATTTTGATCTATGTATATAAATTATTTAATTAGAAAATTAAATATAAATCAAATGAGTTTAATTTATCTAATCCTAAATATGATTTAAAATTATAATTATATCCATTACTAATATATTTAAGAATCTAATGAGTTAGACACAACGAACAATTAAAAAGAAAAAGGATAATTTAATCAAGTTGGACTTAATTGTAAAGTTTAAGAAATTCTAAAGGTTAAATATGAGATATTTAATAAATAAGAATCGGTAGAGATATTCGATCATATATGGACTTAACTGGTTTTTAATTAGAATTGTTTATAATTCTAATTAAAGTTTAATTGAAATTAGAATTATAATTCAATTACATTGCTAAAAGATCTAAAACCTATTATAAATAGATATAGGCTCTAAAGGAGCTAACACTTCTTACTTACCTTTCTCTATACCATTTCTAAAGTTCTCATTACCAGTTTGTATGGACATTAGAGGTGGAATATGTATACGACTATGGTGATTATGATGAACTAATTTTAGAAACAATTCGAGAAAAATTGCCAGAAAAATGATTAAGCTATATAATAATGTACGATCTATATTTATTTTTTATTTTGTTCATACATCATTCGTTTTATAGGAAATTTAAATTGATCTTCGCTTTTAGAAAATCAAACAATTTTTTTTTCTTTTCTTATAGGAGATCGAATCCCATTTTAGCTTTTACTTTAATTTTATAACTTGATTAAGAATGTTTGATTGCTATTAATAATAAATATGAAATGGAAATTTTTATACTTGAAAACTCTAATTACATAACATAAGTAGATTTAAAGGAAAAACCAAAACTACATACACTCTAAAAAGTTTATATTATAAAAGCTTAGAATTAAGAATTCCAAAAATGTAATAAGATAAAATAACCCTGAAAAATAAGAATATAAGTTTTTGAAACTAGCTCCCTTCACATGTCATGTGCTGTTTAAACTGAAGGGTTTTGAGAGGGTCTGGAGAGAAATTGAATCGGATTTAGGTGAACTCATATACAATTAAACTATCATATCTTACCCACCCTATGAGATGCCTACAAACCAGCGAGGGGATTAGTTACTGGGTCCGCCGGTGGATACCCTGGTCTGAGACAAAAATATCATATCTTAACACAAAACCTTAAGGTAATGGGTTATGAGTCCTATCTTTGTATATAAAACATTTCATCTTTATGTCTCTTTTCGATGTCGGATGACCACACTTGTGAATTTCCAACATCTCCCCCTCATAAGTAGATCCATCCATATCGGATTAACCCCCCGAACTTATAGCTCATGTGAAGTCATTCAAGTCACTCTATAAATCACCCATTCATCTGATCCAAATCTATGAATCTCCATTTATCAAACTTTACCAACCTAGCTTTGATACCAATTAAAGGTTTTGAGGGAACTTAGAGAGAAATTAGATCAGATTCAAGTGAACCCGTGTACAATTAGGAAATCATATCTTAACTCGAAGCTTTAAGACAATTGGTTATGGGTCCTATCTTTATATATAACTCACTTCATTCTTATATCTCTTTCCAATATGAGATTAATACACTTGTAAATTTTCAACAAAAACAACCAAAATATTTTTGGTCACCTTTTCATGCCATCACCTAAACTAACATATCTTGGCTCTTCCCTAAAAAGAATTTCATATAGACAAGAAATCCAAACCATTCAATAGTAACAGTGGTTGCTCCTTGCAAGATGGTGTCGTTATGAAGTGTTGTGAGTCATCTAACAAGCAATAGAGTTAAGTTATTGGATAAAGAAGTTCTTGGAAATTTTTTGTGACGGTGATTAACAAGTGAGCTATTTTGCTACTGGAGAAGACTAAGAGATGGGTTTCCAATGCTTCCACTAATAACTAGGTCTCTATTATTGTTGTAGTTTTGTGTAGCTTGCTAACAGTTGTTGAAGTTACTTGTGTTGTGCAAGTATTGATTTGTTAGTGATGGTCGAAGAAGGAAGAAGTTGATGGCAGGCTAGATCCAATATTTATGGCAAAGATGCAATGACTGCTCCTCGTACAATGGTCTAAAAGTAAACAATACAAAGTGAAGCTCACGGTGGTTCACCTCTACTCACAGTGGCTGCTAGTATATGCTTCTCTTAGTTAATAGTCAACGACAACATATGGGATAACTAACCATGCTCGAGGTTGACGACAAATGTGTCAACTTTTGAAAATGGCAAATAGGGTTGCTTTTTTAAAAAAATATACAAGGGAAAAACAATCAAAACACTAGGGCCAATCTAATGCGGCACTCGACGATATAGAAAGCCGTTAGAATCTCGGTACAAGTGGGCCATAATAAGCGGCGGCGCCTCCTGAAGTGGATGGACTCCGGGCCTAGAGTAGGCGGCAAGACTGTCCGCACACTGATTCCCTTCCCGATGCACATGTTGCAATTGCAACTCCCAATCTCGTTGTAGGATCTCCCGAATACTTGTCACCAAAAAGGAAAACTCAGTCAATGTCAAGACGGCCGCGGAAAGGAGATTTAGCACCTCCAAAGAATCTACTTCAAGGATAACCCGACGGAAGCCAAGATTCCAAGCCAGTAGAAGGCCTGAGTGAACTCCCCAAAGTTCCGCAGCAAGGGGAGAGCTCCGACCAATGTAGTGCAGAAATCCCCCGCACTACTGGCCTTGCCAATTTCTGATCAGACCACCAGCAGAGGCAGTGGTGGTCCCACTCTTGACTGCTCCGTCGGTATTAAGCTTGACCCAGCCTGCTATGGGTTTGGCCCAAGTCACCGGTAGGCCCATGGCTAGCTCATGTTCCCCAAAAACGCAAATAGAGTTGCTTTTGTGGGTTCTCTAAAGGCCTGGTTTGGTTAAGGGCTTAGGGATGGAAGAGGATGGAACGTAATACACTTCTATTATTTATTTGAGGGTTTTATAATGGAATGGAAGCGGAGGGTGTCATGTTACGTTCCATTCTATCATAAACAGTGAAAATAAGAAACTTCCGATTTAGAGAGTTTAGGATGAAACATAAACTAATAAATACATATTACTTAATATACCCTCAATAACTTTTCTTAATACCAACTATGACCAAATCATAATATTAATATATTAAATAGAATATAATAATATTTAATATAATAAATTTTATTAAATAAATAATAATAATATTTTTATATTATTAATAATAATATATTTATTTAATAATAATATATAAAATTTATTTATTTATTTCATT
>JANZLC010000003.1:18320378-18330870 GCA_026413385.1 Erythroxylum gracilipes
GGTGTTGGATGTATGTAATTATAGTATAGTTTGTAATGAGTCATGTTGTTCTTTGTACTCGGTAATGATATTCTCATATTAAATTAAAGATTTGACTTATCTATTATGAATGGTGATATTTTTTATTCAAATGAATGATATTAAATGTATGGAGTTCTGGTATAGTTTATATTAAAACATGATATTCATATTAAAGTGAAGTTGTGACTTATCTGTTAAGATGACAATGTGTTTTTTGTAGATAGGTGCTTATTATTTTTATGGGATGGTAATATTTTTTAATATATTTGATGTTATTTTTATCTTTATAATATTTTCAACTTGTCAATGAAATTTTATAAGGTTTGCATAAGCTAAATCATCAATGACCAAGTTCCTAGGCTCAAGCTTGAAATTGAAGATAACATAAGATAGTACCTCATCTTTATTGTCCCTCGTTGAACTTAAGATGTCTGACAAAACCCAATGGTGACTTTGTTTAACAAAAAGGAAAAAAAGAAGAAGAGAAAGATTAGTAGAAATAAAAATTAAAAAAAGAATACATCTAACAAAAAATATTGATGTTTTGGACATCAATTATCCTAACTAACAAAAACAAAGTATTATTTTATTCATTTATAAATAAAATTACTCATTTAATCTCTATTATATATTTCAATTTAAAATATGTACTCAGTAAGTAGGTGATTATGAATAGCCACCACTAATGTGCTATGTGGGCAGTCCTGGTTGAAAATTGTATTACAAGTGAATTTTGATCACTTTGGAATGACAATTCTTCTAAATTGATCCAAAGGTGCCTTCAGGAGGGATGATGATTAGCGTACTAAGTAGTCAATTTGTTTAGCAACAACCACAACGTGGTATAGAGCACCATGGCCAACATGAGTAGCGACGAAACCAACGGCGAGAAGCGGGTTTTACAATCATTGTTGACTCTGATTGCTGACTTTGTAGCTCCTCAATATTTGGTTTTTGATTTTTGGTCCTTGTCCCTCCTGAGAAGCTACATAAACCAGATAAATTCGATCAGCATGTTAAAAGTACCAGTAAGGAAAATGCTCATGGGTGAATGGCATACTTATTGGGAGAAGGAGAATGCCATCTTTTTCGGTTACTATTCCAACTGTAGTAACATGACCAACTACAATTAGAAGTAGAACAGAAGCTTCTTGAACACCTAAACGTGCACTTTAGCCATGTATAGCAGCATAATAGTCGGCTACAATTAGAACAATAGCCTGATGACCATAAAGATTTCTTTCTTCTGCAATATACAAAAGTTCTTTTCATTTAAATGTATCCATAACATTAATGTAGATATTAGAATATATATTTTGTTTACTGATACATGCACAAACAATTAATGTATATCAACAAATATTCACATAATCTTTGTTCAGTCAACTCTCCCTTATAATTAGCCTTTATTTTCTCCTGAAATCATGTACATTAATGCTAGATTGATTTGTTACTTTAGTTAGAGACACCTAGAGTATATAAATAGGTGGATGTACATCATATTATTCACACACTAAAATACAGAGAGCATTTATATATTTTCTATTCATTCGCCATTTCTACATGGTATTAGAGTCTCATGTATAATAAAAGGACTTAAAATTTTGGAGCCTTCTCCATTATTTCTCTCAAGCATTTTTCTTTCATATTCTGGGTTCTTAAATCTACTACAAAAATAATTTGTCATATACCAAATTGCTAATCTTCTTAAGTAGATAACAACAACATAAAATTAAGCTTCAAAATTAGCTCCATGGGCCCCATGCGTCGTCAATCGCTATTGATCTCTGAAACCCTAGTTATAGGTTTTTTTTAGGAAGAAGACAACCTAAACAATGTAGTTTCACTCCAAGGAAAAAAGTTGTTGTTTAGATACAGGAAGGGAAATACATATCATCGCCACATCATCTAATATGCCAATGCCATATCATCTACCATATAACCCAAAATCTTAGTCATCTACCATATCATTCACGTCACTTCCATGTTATCTTTACACGTTTCATTTCCTTATTTGTCCACCTGTTGTCTCCTTCTCTGTTCGGTTCAAACCGATCGGTTTGGTTTGAAAAGAAGTTGACTGACCCTTTGACCACCCAATTCAGTATATTTTAATTTGGGTTTTCTGCAAACCAGACCAGTTCCTAAGGTTTTTGGATGCTTTGAATCCAATTATGAGATTAAAATAACTAAATTTTATCTCTATAAGTAGTTTTTCTCCTATTTTATTGTCTTCTTTCATTATGGATGCCTTTAAACTTCCCTAATACATTCAAACCCTATTAATATCATCTTTGATGGCGTTAATTATGATCTTTGGGTTGAGGAGATGTGTAGCTTTCTTAAGGGGAGACTCCTTTGACGTATTGTTAATAGAGAAATATCTAAACTCACTTAAAAAAAGATGAAGACATTGCCAAATTCACCAAATGATTAGTGGCATAGGATGAAATGAACCATCAAATCTTAACGTGGTTTTAAAATACATGTGCCAAAGCCATCAAACTTGACTTTTGACAATTTGACATAACTCATGAGGCATGGAATTTCTTGAAAAATCGTTACTTTGTATCCAATGATGTCCATCGATTTAAGTTGTATAGGAGTCTTCATTGCACGCAACATGTACAAACAATATTTGGTTATGTGTCTAAATTGCAAGAACTTTGATATCAACTAGCACTTGGTGATCCTGTCTGGCCTAGTCCTAATGCTACTATGCTCTACGCAAATCTTCAAGATCATCAACATATACAAACATTTGCTTATGACTCTCAAGGATGAATTTGAACTTATTCTCAATTCTCTTCTTCGTAAAGGAACTCTACCCAATCTTGTCACTGTTATTAAGGAGATCATATAAGAGGAAAGTCGCCTCAATAGGCTCTGCATTGAAAAATCTATCAACTTATACTTCGTCTCAAACTTTTCACAACTTAGGTAAGAAATTTTATAAAGGATCTTGTAGCTACTGTAAAAAGCTCGAATATCACATCTTGAATGTAGTAAATGAGTCAAATAGAACTTTGGACAAGATAATTCTTCCAATTCTCTCTAGCCTACTTCCACTGATGATGTTGTTATCACTTAGAAAACACCTTTCCCAAATTCTCTTTAAAGGACCTCCATGCGCTTCTTCAACAACTTCAACTAGATTCTGGTACAACCTCCTCCTTTACCCTATCTATCACATCAGGTATCTCAAACTCTTGGTATCTCGATTCTACCTGTTGCAACCATATGACCTTTGATTCTTCTATTCTTGAATATTTAACAATACCATCTATTCCATAAATTATTCACACTGCGGATAAATCTACTATGTATGTACAACATATAGGTACTGTTCACACATACATATTACAACTACCCGAAACTTTTCTTGTTCCTAAACTCTAACTAAATCTTATTTCTATTGGACAATTATATGAACTTGGTATTAACTTATCCTTTTCAAATTGTGGTTGTATTGTATAGGATCCACAGATGGGTAAGATCATTGGGAAAGGTCGTAAGGTTGGACAACTGTTTGAGCTTACTTTACTAAATCTTCCTTGTTGTCACCTCTCATATATGACACTCTCGTTTGGGTCATCTTTCTATCTCTAGATTAGGCTTTAATCCCTAGCGATAACTTAGGTCATGTTAAGATTGAACATTTTGATTGTGTCCTTTGTCAACTATCTAAAAATCATCCTTTACTATCATGCTTTACTATCTTTCTCTTAATGATTCTATCTCTTTAGCACCTTTTGATTTAATTCATTATGATATTTAGGGTCCTACTACTCATGAAACTATGGGTGACATTAAATATTATATGATCATTATCGATGATTTATTCTCGTTGTACATGGATTTATCTAATGCGCCATAGATTTGAACTATTGTCCATTTACTCTCCTTTTGCTAATATGATTCACACTCAATTCTCTTACAAGATTAAAGTATTTTGGATTGATAAAGCAAAGGAATACAAAGATATAAAATTCATCAATTTTCTTAATCAGCAGGGGACCATCATTTAAAGATCCTGTCCAAACACATCTTAACAAAATGGTCAGGCCGAACCCAAACATAGACATATTCTTGACCCTACTCGAGACCTCATTATATCATCTTCTTGTCCTGAAATCCTTTATGGAGAAGTAGCCTTTACTACTATCTATACTATCAAGTGTATTCCTCTCCATTCATAGTTAATATCTCTCCATATGGGTGCTTATTTAATCATGCTCATAATTATCAGTCTCTTAAAGTTTTTGGATGTGTGTGTTTTGTTGTATTACAACCTTATGAGCACACCAAACTTGAATTGATAGCACATTTATGTTGTTTTCTAAGGTGTGGGATAAAATATAAAACAACATAAAGGATATAGATGTTGGGATCCAATATCTCAAAGATTACGAATCTTTCGATATGTCATTTTTAGAAACATAAAATGTTTTTCACAAAATCAAAATTCTAAGTTGGCGATCACACAATTTTTTTTTAATCATACCATACCTTTGTTTTATGATATTTCTTTTGTGGAGCCATCTTACAGCTATAACAACTTAAAACAATTTACACTTAATTCTAATATATCTTCTCCAGCTGCAGATCCTCCAACATCACTATATAGTTCTTCCTCTCTTATTCATTCATCAGAATCTAATGAGTGTTCACCCCTTCGTCGATCCTCTCAAGAAAGTGAACCATCTATTTGTTTTAAAGACTTCTATGTTTATTCCACTATTATTTCTCTATATAAACCTTGTACCTATCACGAGGCCAGCTCTAACCCTTTATGGAAACAAGCAATGGCAGAAGAATTACAGGTTCTCTACAACACCAACGCTTGGGACTTAGTTGACCTACCTTCAGATAAGCATGTCATTGGCTGTAAATGGGTCTACAAAATCAAGACTTGAGCTGATGGATCAGTCGAAAGATAAACAACATGAATGGTTGCAAAAGGGTTTACTCAAGAATATGGCATCGACTATAAGGAGACCTTTACTCCATTGGCTTACCTAACTTTAGTCCGTAGTCTTATTGTCATAGTAACAAGCAAGCATTGGGAATTGTTCCAAATAGATGTCAAGAATGCATTTCTTAATGGTGAACTTTATAAAGAAACATATATGCAACCTCCAACCTCCACCTGGCTATTCTTCTCCACCTAATAAAGTTTGTCGTCTTCGCAAACCCTTGTATGGCCTTAAGCAAGCTCCTCCAACATGGTTTGCTAAATTTAGCTCCACCATTAATCGTCTTGGCATTACGTCCAATTCTTATGATCATGCTTTGTTTATCTGGAAAACATATCAAGGGTGCACTCTTCTCATGTTTTTTATATTGATGACATAATAATAATCAGCGATGACACTTAGGTGATCACTACTCTTAAATCTTGTCTTCATCAACAATTTAAAATGAAAGATTTAGGTCGACTGATCTATTTTTTAGGCCTTGAAGTATCTTCTGATGATTTAAGCTACTACTTATCTCAGGCAAAGTATACTACTCATCTTATCTCTCGTATTGGTCTCACAACACTAAGATTGCTAGCACTCCACTCAACTTTAATGATCATATCTCTGCCATTGATGGAACTCCTCTAAGTGATGGTGCAATTTATCAACAACTAGTTAGTAGTCTTAAATACCTTACTATCACTTGCCCAGACTACATTTTTAGTCAGTTTATGTCTACACTTCATACCATTCACTTTTTTGCTGTTCTTCGTATACTCTAATACATTCGAGGCACTTTATTTCATGAACTTCACTCCAATCATTCATATTTATTAAATTTACGTGCATATTCAAATACTAACCAGGTTGGAGACCTAATTGATCATCGATTTACCACTAGGTACTGTTTCTTTCTTAACACATATCTCATTTCTTAGCATAGCAAGAAGCAAGAGACAATTTGTCTCTTGCTCAAGCACTAAATCAGAATACTGAACCCTAGCTGACACTACCTCTAAACTTTTATGGTTACGATGGCTACTTCAAGACATCGGTGTCACTTTTGCTTCATCAATTCCTCTTTTTTATCATAATCATAGTGTCATACAGATTGCTCACAGTGATGCCTTTCATGAATGAGCTAAATACATTGAGATCGATTGTCATCTTGTGCGTTATCATGTGCTTCACAGAACTATACAACTTCCCCCAATCTCATCTCAAGCACAAATTGTAATTTATTTTTTACCAAATCACTTCCGCCTTGACATTGTTAATATCTTCTTCCTAAACTCAAGTTATCATCTTCACTGCCACCTTGAGTTTGAGGGCGATATTAACGTATAAGAAAAGATATTTCCCTTGTAATTGGCCTTTATTTTCCTTTAAAATCATATACATTAATGTTGTGTTGATTTGCTACTTTAATTAGAGACAACTAAAGTGTATAGATAGGTAAATGTACATCATATTATTCACAAACAGAAATACAGATAGCATTTCTAGATTTTCTATTCGTTCATTGTTTCTACATTAAAATATTTTAGTGACATACATAGATGTCACACGTATAAACTATAAAGCTCATGCACGTAATGCGTACTTAATAGACACGATAAATGAAGAAAAGTTAGTCTTTTCGCATGGCAGTCACATAACAAAGAGACAGTCGGATACCTCTTATGTAAGCATGCAACGATTAAATGCATTAAGACGAGGAACAAAAATGTTAGTAGACTGGAAACTGTAATAACTTACGTTGGAAAAGAAAAGGAGCTTGTGCTCTTTCCACTTTCACTAGAAAGGTTGGAAGTGGCAGTAGATTTCCAAGACACAACTGGAGCTTGTTTCTTTTGTTCCGTCTGAGGACTCTGAACTTTAGTGGTTTCTTTTGTTTCATCTTTAACCGTCTCATCCATTGATCCGATTTCTGCAATGTCATCAAGTTTTTCATTAAGTTCATCAGTTTTATTGGCTTGTTCATTAATTTTGGCTTGTGTACTTGGAGACTGATTTTCGACTCTTAATACAGCAAGTAGAGGTGGTGGGCTAAGCGTAACCAAGTCATTTGAACTTGGAAGTTCTCCACTCTTTGTTAGATTACTCATCGCAAAAGCATGGTCTCTGGCCAAACTGTTAGCTTGAATGCTGAAAAGAGACTCGTCGGAAGCAATACTCCATTCCAGTGGAGTTAGCGGTTTGTCGAATATGTCTGAAGGAATCCTAAATGGATCAAAAGCTTTTGGTCGTTCCATGACCTGGATATGAGGGTACTGAGTTGGTGCAAGACCACGTTCCAGGGATTCATGGGTTATATCAGAAACTGGAGATGTTGTTGAGAAATCTGGAGAGCCGTTTCCATCTTCTTCCGAGTTTGAGGAATTACTACTAGAGCTATCATTTTCATCATTTTTCAATGCTGTTGAAATATCCTCTTTAGCTTTGTCAGAGATAGCAATGCTATATATAGGACTGAAATCTTCAATTGCATTCATCGGAAAAAGATCTTCCAAGGATGAGGCTAATGATGAATGAGAACCTAATTTAGTAACTGGCATGACTGCAGAATCTTTATTACTAATGTAATCTGGTGTTGAATGTTTACTGCTGTTAAATCCATCAAAAAGATCTGTGCCTGAGTCATAATGTATACTGTTGTTACTCCCATCGATTACCTCAGGATGTATCGTTAAATGATTAGAATCATTACTTGCTGCCCGAATATGAACCTTTAAATGATCAGAATCATTACTTGGTACTCGAAAATGAAGCTTTAAATGATCAGAGTCATTGCTTGCTACTCGAACATGAAGCCTTGGATACGGCAGAAAATGAGTTATGCTCTCATTTCCATCAATAAACTCTGGTTGTGAATCTGAATGCTTACTACCACTCTCGTATTCGAAGTCCATCACTGAGATCTGAGAATATCCATAGAATTCAGACTTCATAAAGTACAGAAGTAATGAAAATTCTAACATTGCATACAGATGAAAGGCCAGTGTGTATACATGTATCCCAAAAACTTGCTCAGCAGAATGATAATTATGACTAGTCTAAAAGAAAAGGATAATATCTTCGTTAAGCAAATATAGAATGTTTGGTTGAAGGTGCAATAATTCGAATACCTAATTTCTAAGGAACATTATCAAGAATTCAATAACCACAAACATATATATATATAACAGCGTCTATCAAGTAAAACAAAACCAAAGGGCTTCTTAACTTGCTCTTATAAACCTTCATACATCAGTTTTCATGAAGCTCATATCATTCAGGCAAAAGGGTAAAAGACAAAAGAAGAGACCGTTCTTATATTTGAATTAGGATTAAGATGACTAACAACTACCCTATAACACAAATTCATCTTTTAAGTTCCTAACTCCTAAGTTGATGAGGGGCAAATTCACATATTCAGAATTTTGCGCAAAAGATAATCCTTAAAAAACTGGAACTTAATCTCATAATAACTCGAGTTTGTAAACCAACCTTATTTATTACCCATTCTTATGCAATCATTTCACAACTATCTGCATTAATTTTATCAGTTATCCATCTAATCCCTCTTTGCATACCCAGAAAGGAAATAGATGAATAAAAAAACACAAGGATCAAACACAAAAAAACTTACTTTTTTATGCCATGAAATGCTATTCTGGTCCAATAATCTTGGCAAAATTACAACGGAGGACAATGCGGGAGTTGATCACCTCCGCATTGAGAAAGAAGATGAAGGGTTGGATTAATACTGAACCATTCAAACCAACCAGAACAGAATCCACTACCTGATGTTAAAGGTTAGAGTTTTAGGTAACAGAGATTGCTCCGAGATCCAAATTGGTCTGACTTGTTGGTATGAAATCTTTTTGACTTTATTTTCATGTTCAATGTGGTAGATTTTTTTATTTTGGAATTAAAATTAAATAGGTAGTGGGAATTTTAGGGATTAGTGCAAAAGAAAACCTGGTGTTAGCGAAAATTTAGGGATTGGTGTTGAAGGATGTTTTAACTAACGAAGACGCTTTTCGCTTCATTTTTAACCACTTTCTTTCTCTTCCTTTGTTCTTCTTCTCTGAATAGATATCTTTTTAAACTCAAGTTTCTTTTTAGACTCAAGTTTCTTTTCTTTAAAAAAAATCTAATTTGAATAAAATTTTATTTTCAAGAAATTTTGAAATAATGTAAATGCATACAAATTAATTCAAACACTATTTTATTATAAAATCACAAATTAAAAAAAGGGCCATTCAACCAATGCTTCCCATTGCTCTGCCTCTTAGACTTGGATTCCCTATTCTTGCTAGCTATTATTATTGTAATTGTTTATAGCAAGATGATGAGGTATTTAGAGCTACCAAATCTTTTTCTATTTAAAAACATTGAAACAAGTTATCAAATTTTAAGTTTCTCTTTAACAACATATTCTAAATGAATTTGTAATGCTAGAGTCAGAAAAAGCCAATTCAACCGACACTATAAACTATATCAAGGTTATGTGACCCCTAATTTCCTCAAAGTGATGAGTTGGGTTTGATTTGGGAGCTACTAACTGGAGAAGAAAGAAAAAGTGCATTGTTGCCCACATGGGTAGTTCAGTTAGTTATTGGGAGGGCAAGTTGAGATCAAGGCCTCAGGTTCGAGTCCCTACAGTGACAGTGTGGGGGTTCAGCCAATGTGGTTATTCCTTGTGCGCACCGACGTTGGGCCACCCTTCTGAGAAGTTGGCTGAGATCAGACCATGATTTACTCCCCTCACTACTCTGTCGGGCCGGGGTGTAGGGGCGCCTAGGGTGGACGATTATACCTTTTTGAGATCAAGAAAAAATGCATTGTTCACAAAGTGTGATCAAGAGGAAAGTTGATGCCCAACAACTACGAAGATGAGTATTCTCATTTTCTTGAAAATGGGGAGACACTAAAACTATATTAACACAATTGCCTTGTGTTGGTACTGTTAATGTCTCATATTGAAACATTATAACATAATCATTTTGGTCCAAGCACCTTGAAACATTAATGTTGGAACAAGATCTGATTCAACATGCAACAAAATAAATACAAAACTCTTTTATTTGATTTTTTGAAAGCTAAAATCGACTAAATTTTATAACACATTAAATATGATAAAGATTGAATTATAATTCATACATTATTATAAGGTTTGATTCCTTTTTATCATTTTTCTTGAATTGTTTCTAAAATTAATTTATCTCAACCACTATAATTGCACATGTGTATAACCTCTAATAGTGTATATATATAGAAAGTGTTGAGACAACTTTACAAATGTTTTAGGGAGACTTAGACAAGAAGTGTTAGCTACCTTAAAGTCTAAGCCTACTTATATTATGATTTGAGCCTTTTAGTAATTAAATTGAGATAAATTCTAAATTTAATTAAAATTTAATGAGAATTAACTTTTGGTTCTACCGGATTCTGGCGGAACTGCACGTTGCCGTTTAGATCCATGTGTGGTCTGCTTCCTGTGTTGATCTTGACGCTGAGATTCC
>JANZLC010000003.1:18330970-18361400 GCA_026413385.1 Erythroxylum gracilipes
ATATTACCTTATATATTAGATGGATGTTAGGGTTAGGTCTTTACGTAGTTTTCTACCTCTGCATGGAAAGATTTCTCTTGCTGATGGGCTTTGGAGAATATAGATCGATCGGCCCACAGGTTGTTATGACCAAGCCTAGGCCTAAAATGGCCGACCCGACCAACTTTAATTCTAATTAAATATAAATTGGGTCTAATAAGATCCAATATCTAATATTAGGCCTTATTTATTAAATGTCTTATATTTATCATAAAGTTTCACAAACATTACACATTAAGTTCTACATGATTAAAGCATCTTTTTTCTCTTTAAATTGTTCTTTATATGTGACTCATTAAGTTTTCAAATATATTGATAATGAGTATAAATTACAAGCCCAAATTATGTTAGGATTACATAAATTAAAATTTTTTAATTCATATTTAGTTCTTTAATTAAATAACTTGTATCCATAAATCAAGATTGACATCTATCAATGCATCATGACTACCCAAATATTTAGTACCGTCAAAATAGTTTAGACTAACCTTTCCTTGGATAATTTTTTTTGTAAAATTTAATCATTTCATCATACAATGTACCAATTAAACATAAAATATGAAATTAATGTCTATTTTATTTTAGTCGACATAATTAATTCTATTAATAATATTTGTAAATTGTTTTACAAAGTGTCTTTTCACCTTAACTAAAGATTTTTTAAATCAATACTAATCGAGAATAACGAAAAATTCTTCCTAATCACTTTAGGGTGATGAATCATATATTGATTACTCAACTACCTCAATAGTTCATGTTATATTTAATGACTACTGACTAAGTAAAACATTGACTAGAATAGGTCATAAATAATATCAAAACCTAACAATCCCCATATAAGATACTTTGGAGATCTAAAGTAAAAGGATAACTTCTACAATAATCACAATAAGAATTTCCATAGATATATAAATAATGTTCTTAATAGAACTCTCATATATGGTCAATTAAGTGGACTTGTTCTCTAAAAAGCACCAACACATTTGTTTAATTATCTTAGTACTTTAATCCATAAGATCAACTACTTTCTTCAGAAGAAAAAAACGTAACATGTACTAGACTTTTCAAGCTCTATTAATATCTAATCTTAATAAAGCAATGATTAGGAACAATTTAATGATAATATATAAATGCAATATTAATCTTATAATTATTATCTCATCATAATCTTGTTTGTAATGTACATTTATCTTATGGATTTTATCATATACATTTGAATATATACAAAAAAATGTATTTAAATAATTATGTCATTAAATTACGATCAACCGATTAGCTATAAGGCATAAACCAATAACAAATGGTTACATCACAATTCCTTAAACATATTCTTACACTTTATAAGAACATATTTCTTATAACCTTAAGATGAAGATGCATTCAAGAGAGTTTCTACTTTGGTTATTCTAGTTAGACCGACATAATTTGTTGTTTTGATTTGAATGTGTCGATGGAAAACTTAGTTTAGCAATCAATATTCCTCCATCTAAAGACATATATTTTTAGTTAATTATTGCGTATCACCTAAGTAGGTGTTAACAAATAGGAAGATAACTAATGAAAATAGAAGAAAGGATCAACAAGTATGATAGGCCATTTTTTCTTTTCAAGTTGTCAGTAGCTAGAGTGTAAAGGAAGGTCGTTAGAGGAATTTAAAAGATCTTTGTATATGGTGTATCCAATTTTATTATATAAATGGACTTATTTGGAAGTTATTCATAGATTCAGTCACATCCTTATATATCTTTTAGTTATAATTTTTTAGAAGCTTTAACCTATTAGTTAGATGTTAGACCCCTAAGTCCTAATAGCATAATCGTGCATGCATTGGTGAGCCTTAACCAATGTTTGACATGCGGAATAACAGAATAAGGCAAAGACTTGCACATAGGCAAGAGAAAAGGGCAATGTCAAGCGTTGACGTGCATTGGTGCACTTTGGCGAAAATCTTCGACGAGATGTAAGGTTCAAATGTGGGACCAAAAGAAGACTTGAGATGGATATCGAGTGGAAGGTTAGCTGAATCATATGCATGATCGTGGCATACGAGAGTTCCAAGATGACTGAGCAAGTTAGATCAAACTTGGTGAGAGTTTTGGTAAGAGTTTCAGACCTTATACGAGTTGATTTGGCTAAGGCTAGATTTTTGAAGGATTAAGGACTTAGTGTGTGCTCAAATAGAAGAACCATGGCTAATGTAGTTAGTATGGGAAAGCATTGGGCAGACAAGTGTGCCATTGGCTTTGATGAATAATCATCAATGGATAGAGATGAGGAGATCTTGGATGATGTGACGGATAAGATCACAATGGATGAACATTAGCTTTAAGAGATAAAGATCATGTGAAAGGATCATCTGAAGATAGAGGAGATCTTTGTGGATATGGATAGATCATTCCTAGGTAGATGTTATCTTTTATCTTATTATTGTGATGTAACTTAACCCTATTGGATAGAGTCTTGATTGGATGGGAATGTCATTTTATTGGTTAGAGTGATATAATTTGATAAAGATAAGATAGGATAAGACATGATCTTAGCTAGTAGAGTTATATTAGGATTCTAACTTGGTCATCTAGAGGTGTCTAATTGATATGGAAAGAGGCAGCAATTTGACAGAGTGTGTTAACCAAATGGAAGCACTCATTGGATCGATTCCTCAAGGGGAGGAGGAGGTGATGTCTTACAATACTCAATTTGATATGTTGGAAGTGCAAATCCAATGCTTGCAACATCAAATAGTGGACTTGATGAAGGCATCAGAGGAGACAAGGTTAGAGGTGACGATTTTAAGGCATTTCGTTGCAACACAGGATATTGGATATGCTCAAAGCACTTTGGTGAAGGTGCGAGAGCCACAAGTTTTTAATGGTAAGTAGAGTGTGAATGAGCTCGAAAATTCCTTGTGGGATATGGAGCAATACTTTACAGTGGCAAAGGAATCCAATTCTAAGAAGGTGTAGATCACGACTATGTATTTATTGAAAGAAGCAAAGTTGTAGTAGAGAACAAGAAACTCCAATGATATCAATACAAGTAGACCTCCCATTGACACTTGGGAGAAGATGAAGAAGGAGTTAATGGATCAGTTCCTCCCTAACAACATTTCATAGCTTGCAAGGGAAGTTTTGAAGAGGTTGAAGCAAGATGACTCAGTGCAGGAGTATATGAGAAAATTCACATATTTAATATTAGACGTATATAACATATTTGAGGAAGATAAGTTATTCAACTTTATAAGTGGCTTGCAAACTTGCTGCGGATGCCTTAGTGGATCTCTAAATACCACCACCAATTTGAACTAGCAATGAGGGCAAGAAGAATGGTGGGACACGAAATGGCTCGGAGAAAAGCAATGAGAAGGTAGGTGAATCTTCTCAAGATAAGTTCAAGAAACATAACTCCTTATTCCACTCTTTTTATGATAATTTCTAAAATGATCTTAGACAATTAAGATATTATAGCCTATACTTCTTTTTTAAATAAATTCCACCAACAATGACTGATGATGTTATAAATCATGTTACAACATAACATAGGTCTACATTCATTTAAATATGAAGCATTATGAACTTTGGGGATCAAGAAAATATAAATTTTATATATTTCATATAACATTCTTCCATTATAAAAGAACTCCAAGATTTCTTTTGTTATGAATTCTCTAACAATGCTCCAAGTTTGTTTAAAGAAAAATAAGGCATTAAAGTTATTAGGTCTTAAAGTTTCATAGGGATTAAAGTTAAACCAAGTGTTCTGGATCTCTTGGCCAGTGATAGATTCAATGAGTTTCTAAATCTAACATTTAGAAATTGAATTAAAAAACAAGGATTCTAAAGATAGATAAGAGTAAGAAGCATGGATAAGAAAACTTAAAATGTCTTTAAAATTCTCTATAGTTAGCTTCTTTAGCATATGAAGCTCAAACATAATTTTCCCTTCAAGGCTGTTAAGTATAGATATTTTGTTGATGTTCCTTTTAACTAGGAGAGAATTGTAAAAAATCTAGAGCATTTGTCTCCCTCCTTCCACCAGAGATTCCTCGACATTTGCTTGTTAAGAGAGTTGTGGATATTGAACAACCTTATATAATTATAAAGAGCCTTCTTCTCCTTCCTTTTTTTGGGCCTCATCTCTAAGGATTTGGTAAAATTGCTCTTGCAAAGTTTTAAAGCTTCCATTTTTTAGGACATAATCCTCCTCACTCTCTTTCTATTAAAAGCCTTGATTTTTTTTCTTTTATTGCTTTTAGACTTTTTATAAATTTCAAAATTAAGAAGTTGTTGACTTCAATATTGCTTCCTATTCTTAATGCATCTTTAAAACCTTGTAAGTCAAGTATGTAATTATTGAATTTGAATGTGGTAGTATTGTTAGACTCATTAACAACCATATTGACTTTGATGGGTAAATGATTAGAGCAAATAGGAGATTAAAATAAGACCAACAGCTTAGAAAAGATGTAAGCCAGCTTCCATTGACTAGACACCTATCCAACTTTTTTTTCTTATAATCTATCTTTTTAATTGGTTATTGCACTAGGTAAAGAATTGACCAATATATCTCTAGTAAATAAAACTTAATTTGGAAAAGAAATCGGTTAAATCCTCATTATAAGGGCTCTCATTTTTGCAATTTGCCTCTCAACTTCTTCACCAAACAAGGTATAATTAAAGTCACTAAGGATTATCCAAGGAATTAAAATATCTACATTAAGGATAATAAGATCTCTCTAAAGCTTCTTCCTCAATGAACCTAAGTTAACAGCATACATAAGTGTAATTTTGATTCTAATATTTAGCTAAAGAAGAGTTATTTGACAATAAAGAATTGGTCTGGGAAAAGGGATTGGTGAAAGGATATCTTGCTTGGTCAAAAAAAGAAGAAGCAATGATTCTTACATTAAAGTGAGCTTCATGGTTACTAATAAGGGACCAACTCTTAGATACAAACCATAAACCTTCATTAATGGTAGTAACTTTTATTTTTGTCTCTAATATACTAATAAAATTAGGCTTCTTTTAAATTAGATAGTCTTATAAAACATGCTACTTTTTGGGATTATTTAACCATATATTCCAAGTTATGATGGATATATGTTAGCGATAGATAGGTTATCATATTCTTCTTTTTGGGCTTCCTCCCAAGTTTCTTTCTCTAGAATTGATGGAATATCCTCATAATCAATCTTGGTCCTTTCCTTTGCTTAAATATAACTCTATATATTAGGAAGAGTATTCATAACCAGAGGAGTTAGATTTAAATTTTCACTACTTATTGTAATTGCTATTAGATAAAAAGCTACTTGAGCACCTATATTAGATGCTGAAGGATTGCATTACCCCTATCATTAGTTGCTAGTATTGGTTTAGTAGAAAAGATTGAAGATTCTCTTTTAGGAATTTGAGTACCCTACATAAATCTTCTTCTTTCCTATCAATAACTTCCTCCCCTATTAATTTTGAATAGGAGCCATTTTTGAACCACTTTCGTGTAGGTTTGCCCTCACTTTTGTTGTTAAAGGTGGTTGGCTTCCACTTATAGCTTAACTAGATTGAAGCCTCGCCCATGTTCCTGTCATCATCCAACTTCATCATATTCAACACTTCAAAGGGATGCTCACCCCTATCAACCTCAATACAAAAACGTGCATACAAATCTATGCTTATCTTATCCTTTTCATGCTGGCAGTGTATTCATCAAGGCATATGGATATGCCTATAGAGCTTACTAAGTACCTTAACCTTTAGGAGGTTCACGTTTGAGAGGAATGTAATGAAAATTAATCCATATTGAAAAATGTGTTTAAAGCTTAGAAAATTCATACCAAGCCACCATTTTTAGAGAAAAATGAGTTTTCCATTTATATGCTAAGGGCCAGATTCTAATACTTTTATCATATTTGCTTTGGTGTTAAACTTGAACAAGAACATATCATGTTCATTAATAATGAACATATCATCTTCATTAATAATGACATCCTTCAACCATGATTCTTTTTCAAGAAAAGTTAGCCTAACTTTGTATGAGGGGAAATGTTGGCCGTTTGTCTGCAAAGTACCTTATGAGTGTTGAATACCATTTTGCCGCTCTTACTTGTAGAACTATAATTGGTAGAGTTACTAAATTATTAGTAGTATTAGGAAAAATTTTCAACTTTTCAAAAGGAGAATTATCACTAACAACCTAGCACTAAGTAGGTTTGTTGAGATGAGCATGAGCCTTAGGAGAGGAGGGATTTTTCTTCTCAAGAGTTGAAGAGTTAGTACCAGAAAAGGAAGCAACATTTTAGCGAGAGCAAATGAATAAGGAAAAAAGTATAGGAGGCAAATGAGAAAACGGTGAGTTTTAAAGGAAGCTAGTTTAATTTACATCGAGTTTAGGGTGGCATTTATGCATCAGCCTAACTCAGCTCGGTCCAGCCCAATTTAACCGAGCTTGGGGCTAAGTTTAGCTCTTTTTTAAAAACATTTTTGGCTTTAGGCCTAGCCAATCCTTCCTGAAGCTTGACCTATTTCAATTAAGCGTACAAAACGACATTATACACTTAATTACAACTAATTTACTCCGACCCGCACGAAAGTCGTAACGATCTGGGCACTGTCTCAGAGAGAGGCTCGGTGAAATAGACCTCGCCTCCTTTGTTCGAGTGTTGTCTCCTTACAGTCTCCATTATCCTCGTAGTTCATTGGTCCATAACTCCATCTGCTCTATAATTCCACTCACTGTTCCAACTACTCCACTTGCAATGACTAGCTCTACTACTCCAAGTTCTAGCTACTCCACTCACAATTCCGAATTCCCACCAATTGTAAGATATTTTTTTAATAATCTTTTGTTTGTGCTTTATTATACTTTCACAACATAAAACAAATGAAAAAATATTATTTGGTGTCTTGGCTTTAAGGCTCGATCGAGCTTTAGACTACACAAGGTCCTATTGAGCTCAAACCCTAGTCCCTATTTTGAAGGCTAATCAAGCCTCATACTAAGTCCATACTTGATCACTGCATTTTGACCTAGCCCAACTCACTGCCATTATCAATGAAGCTTACTTAATTAGGTAAGAAACTTGACATAGATTAGAGTAGAAAAGAACCTGCCAAAGTCAGATTAATCTAACAAGGAAAGGTTAAAGATGAGTTGATCCAAAATAAAAAAGTAAAAAAGGGATTTAGTTTGGAAAGAGTTTAAGTGATTTGATTTAGAGAGAGGTTTAAATCAGTTAAAATTTTGAAAATATTCTTTTTTTTTACCTTTCTTTTAAAAGTATATCTCTTTGATAAGAAATTTCCTCCCTTTTTATTTTTTCTTGTAATTTATTTGCATGTTATTGTAATTTTGCATATTCTAAAGTTTAATGTTTTAATTTTTCAATGTTTCATTTTATTTTTTAAGATTTTCTGTTTTTCTTTTATTCTAAACATATTTTAGCATTTTTTTTGTATATTTTCATAGGAAATTGTGAGTCATTAATTCATATAATTGATTTTTTTGTTCTATAAATTGATTTATCACAGAAACAAGTGAAAATAATCTTAATGTCCACAGAGCTGTACAATCCAAAATTTATAGCAAATTGCCATGAATATAAATCGAGTGTTCCGCATTTTGATGAGACCTGTAGGCTTTCAACTAATAAATTAGAACATATAAAATTTACGATGTATAAGAAGCTGAAACAAAGCTATTCGCTTAGAATTTCTTAGTGTTAAGGCATTTGGCATTGTCTATAATCCGCAGAGACTTGGAAGAGCGAAAATTCTACATAAATGACAATTACTCCTCTGAACTGTAAAAGCTCAAAGATATGTTGTCATTTCATTTTAAAACTCCAAAAGCTTGTTGTTTAACAACAAAAAATAAGGAGGCAAAGCACAAAGAACAATACATATCTTGGCATTTCAGGGAAGCCATCAAAATACATGACATTGGATTGAGCAGCTGTTGTTCATAATAGGTTCCAAACAGATAAAATTAAATAATAGGATCTGGGAGAACCTGTTCCCTCGTTCATATGCTAGCGATCTTCAAACAGAAAGCACAAGCCATAGGAGCAAGAGCCCTACGTCATCAAATATTTAATCAAATTGATATAACACTGCTAAAAATAAATTAAAGAATAAAAAATATAAACTTTTTGTGAAATATACAAATTTTTAAGAAGATTTTAAATTTTTTAAAAAATCTCTTCCTAATTAAATATCACCACCCTAATTTTTTATTGAAGTCTTAAAAAAATTTCTAAAAATTTTAAAGACAACCCCATTTCTTTTACCCTAACAATAAGGGGCAGGCAGATCAATGGTAGACACATCTTTTATTGAATCGCCATATTATGACTACAAGGTTTTTTCTAATCCAGCAAAAGTTTAACCATAGCCTTAAGTTATATTATTCTTTTCAGATCATCTGACACATATAATTAAGAGAACAAGAAAAGCAGTGGCAGTGTGGCACCAGGACAAAATCCCGGGCTTGAGAAGACTTTTTGGTGTAAAAAGTAATCGGCTTCTGTAAAAGTTGGACAGAAGGCAATGAATTTATACCTCCAAAACTGAACTTGGTTTGACTTGTTGGCTGCCATGTCCCACTCCAAGCATACCCTGTTCATTCGATTCAATGGCATAATTATAGTCACCAACTATAGATGATGAAATGAAGCACAGAAGAAAACATCATGGCTGAACAGTGCAAAAAAAAGAGCGCTAGTAGTGAACTCACCTTGACCAA
This sequence comes from Erythroxylum gracilipes, assembly GCA_026413385.1. NCBI lineage: Eukaryota > Viridiplantae > Streptophyta > Magnoliopsida > Malpighiales > Erythroxylaceae > Erythroxylum > Erythroxylum gracilipes. The sequence goes on from JANZLC010000003.1 coordinate 18,339,743, forward strand.
AGCAAGTTGTTGAGGTATTCTTGCCATTTCGACAGATGCAAGCAAATGACTCATCAAAACCTGCAAAGCCGCACAACCCTCCACTGGTTTCACAATCCTTGCACTTAGCGCTATAGTATGATCCATTGTATTGCAGAGAAATCCCGTATTTCCATTTCATTGGATCCCCTTTGTTGCCTCCAAAGTCATATATTGACGAATATGAAGAGCATTGAAGCCTAGGAAGATCCAAGCTGTAACCTTGAAGTTGAATTGGTGACTCGTAAACACAGCAAGTGGATACGGGTGCATTCTGTGGCAGCCCGATTCCTGTAACTCCCTTGCAAGAGTATAATCCTCTACAGACACGAGAACTAGACCCTGTGGCACATAAATCTTCATTCGGATCGAAAATGCGAGAAGTGGTAGAACATCCAAGCAAAACCAAAATGTTGTCTCCAGTTAAAGTGAATGGACTGGCTCTGTCTAAGCTAAAGCTTCCAGAGTTTTGCATTGAGCTGCAAGTGGACATGAGAGGGTCCGCGATTATCAATGTGTTGGCTGAGTAGTCAATGGATGAAATTGTGTAAATGCCTGTCCCTGTAGAAAATTCCAGCGTACCAGAGCTGCATCTTATGTATCTAGCAAAGTCAGGGTGACCACAACCAAATCCTGTACCGAAAGGGAAGTTCACAGATGTTGTGCCACAAGTGCTATGGCAGGTACCATTTATTGGGACGGCGTGGACAGAGGCAGAGCTTGTGCGAAGTTGTGAGAGAAAGAGCAGAATGTGAATGGAGATCAATGTATACGAGCTAGATGACATTGTTGAGAGTGAGACTATGAATGTGCTGGACCGAGCTGCGACTACGGAGAAAAATATCAGATTATTTCAGCGGTTGATTTTTGAGGAAAAGCATTTCTTTTCGGTGACGGTAGCTACTTTCAACGACCTTTCTTCTTAAAAGAAGAGCCTAAATGCCAAGTGCCTTCAAGCTATAAAGCAATATGCAACTCTGACTGGGCCCAAAAGTAGGGTGGAGAGGAGTGAAGTGAACCATGTAAAACAATGGTCTCAAATAGATAAAATTTAAGCCCTTTGTTAACAACAATAGACCTGGTTTTCCAGTTTTTATTTTGTCATAGAACTAATGACACAAAGATCAAAATTTATGTACTCTGGTCTACCACAATTTGAACCAAAGAAGATTGATCATTTGTAGGACACAATCTTTTGTGAAAAAAAACAACATTACAACTTTGCTACACTACTGCCATCACAACGGAAGCGGTAAATAACACTGGCTAAATTCTTTGTTATCCTACCCAACGAGAGTAATGTAATACAGAGGACTGACTTTGTACTGAACCCAAAAAAATTAAAATAAAATGGAATTCTGTTTCTTCATGTGACTATTTCAACAGATTCCACAAATAAATTTATTAAAGACTATATCAGCTCAAGCTTGCAGAAGCATCAAACTGCTGCATGGAAGCATAATCATTAACTCATTGTATGTCTTATATGACGTTGTCAACCAGAATCGTGGTCCTTTTTACATCATCCCAAACGGAAAAATATGGATTCAATTTTGCTAAGATCCTTTGTGTCATTCACATTATAATTCTCAGAAGAAACAATCTTCACAGTCACAGCAATTACCGCTGCTGAACATGGCTGCTTCAGCATCTGAACAGTCCACTATTGCAAAGAGTGCTAGCTTCTCAAAACCACTCAGAATTTACTTTGCCATCCAAAGCTTCAAACTTGCGCCATTTCAAAGGAATTAAATCCAAAAGCTAGAAATCTTCACTTTCTCTGACTGTCATGCAGTGTCCATCGAGGTTAACAAAATGATAGGTCCCCTGTCAAACTCATGCATTGAGAAGTTTAAGACCAGACACTTCCACTTTAAACTCTGAGCAGAATGCAATCTCAAGCAGCCAACTGTTGCTCGAATGAACTCTTCATGCATTAAGACCAGCCCATTTCTTGAAAGCAACGAGAGATTCCATTTTTCTTAGGTTCCTTTTTCTCAATTTTGACACTTTTAGCTTCTTATGTGTTTCCATGAATGCTTGTTTGTACTTCCACTTATCCACAAAAACCTTCATCTCCTGAGATTTCTCCACAACTTGCATCACTGCATCAAAGTAACCACCCTTAACAAGAGCATACAGAAATGCATCAACCAAGTTCTGGTCAAATCTAACCCCTTTATCTTTATCTGTTGAAAACTTCCGCTTTACCTCATTCCAGAGCATCAACACATTGAAATATTTCCCTGCAGCCACATAACCATTAATAAGGGACAAATATGTTTGGTCATTTGGCTCATACTCTAGGAATGTCATTCTTCGAAAAGTCCTTCTCGCATCTTCTATCCTCCCGGCTTTACAAAAGGCATGAATTATTGAATTCCAGTCATGTGTTGTAACTTCAACACGAGGGTCCTCAATAACTTCATCCAGAAATGCAGCCATTAACTCAGGCCGTTGGTTCTCCATCAGTCCTGTCATAATAGTCAAATAACTCCCCTTCAAGTTGGGTATTATTGACTGTCTCATGTCCCTGAACAAAGCGAAAGCAGATTGGAAATCTTGACTTGCCATGGATGCCTCAATTAGAGCATCATAGCTTACTGCATCTAAATGATGCCCTGTGTTGCTTATCTCCATGACCAATTGAGTAGCTTCTGCTGTTCTATGCTCTTTGCAATATGATTTCAAGATCGGTATGTAGACCCCTAGCCCCACAGTACCACCTAAAACATTCGTTTCATCAACAATGCTATGAGCTTTATCAGAAAGTCCAAGATTGACACACGCACTAATTACACCAAAGCCAACTGATTTGTCAACCACATTTGCTGCTGCCTCCAACTTCTGAGATTCAACAATCAATGTTGCTAAACCCTTAATTCCAGCGTCCTTGAGGAAACCTTTCACAACTTCACAATAAGTTTCTTCACTGAAATCTAAACCTTCTCCAGTCCGTTCCTTTAAGCTACAAAGAATAGTTTCTAAAACTAAGTCTAAATTCCTTGACTTTACATACCCACTAATCAAATTACTATGTATCAGCCTCTTATTTGAAAATCCAAATCCTCTCATTAGATTCTGTAACTCAACAATCTTATCTTTTAATCCTTTCAATGCATACAAATAAGCAAGAGACCCAAAACTCATCTCATCAGGCCTGATATTCAAAACTGACATCTTCTCAATGACTTTTTCAGCATCAGTAACCGATTCAAGTTCTCGACAACAACCATCTAAAGCCACATTACACGCAGCCAAGTCAGGTTTCATGAAGTCCAACTTCTCATCTATGGCAACCCCACAACTCTCCATAAAAACTCGCAGGAATGCACCAAAACTTCCGTTCTTTTTACTAATATCAACAAGAAAATGACCCCACAACCCAAAGGGCAGATAGTACCTGTTCTTAAACATACACTTGACCAAAGCAAAAGCAGGAGCAGCAGCATTAGCACGTTCCATAGAAAGAAGAAGCCTTTCGACAGTCTCAAACCCCAAAAGTTTTGGGTTCTTCTCCATAAAATAGACAACGGAGGCAAATGCCCTTTTGAGGTTGAGAGTGTCATTGAGAGAGGCGAGGTGTACAATCAAATCGTTGGACAGAGTCTTTGGTGGGAAAACGGAGTTAGTGGTTAAGGACTTGAAGGACTTCCATGCCTCATCGGTCTTGTTGTGAAGAAGAGAACTTTGAATGGTGGACTCTAAGTCGTCTACAGATTCTTGGGTTAAGGAAGCTGGTGGGGCAGCTGTGATGGTACTGGGGGTAGTGGTCTGTGGTGGAGTTTTCTTACCGGCGAAAAGACAAGGTTTAAGGAAGGAGTATAGTGTCGGAGTTTCAGGGGCGGAGGATAAGCGTCTATGTGGAAACGACGACACCGCTCTTCTCCACATGCTGTGCTTCAATAACGGCGTAAGCTGTGTGACCTTTCTTGCGTTGTAAAATGAATACATCTAAGTAAATCTTACAGTATATTTTGGAAGACCCACCAAGTGCTGGAATAGCTCAGTTGGTTAGAGCGTGTGGCTGTTAACCACAAGGTCGGAGGTTCAAGCCCTCCTTCTAGCGGTTTTTGTATATTTTTGTTCAATTTTCTATTTTCTTAATAAGACAACGAAACGATGAGAAGGATCAACTCTCAACAAGAAGTATGTTTGGCGTCAATCGGCAGCTCTGGTGAGAGGAACTTGTTTGAGCAACCATGGAAGAAGCCAAAAAGAACAATCAATCAATGCAGCAGCAGCAGCTCACAGTTGAAGAATGGAATGGCTGTTCTTCTACCAAACTCTCCAAGACGGCTACTATAACTGTTACTGGTGCTTCTGCTTCTTCTTCTTCTTCTTTTTCGATCCAAAGGTTGGATCTTTAACCCTCAACTTACACTTTCCCATCTAAAACTTCGTTTGTTTCTGAAATTCTGAGATTTCCGTTATAATCAGATCTGGAAACCCTTTTGAACACGTTTGGAGACGAGTTCTTCAAGCATTTGTACCGGAGGCGAGTTTTCTTCTTTCTTCCTTAGTTTCTTCTATTGCTATTGTACTTCATCAGCTATTTATAAGTGTTTGTCTCCTCGTAAATGCAGGGTTTTCCGGGCAGTGTAACTCCAGATTATGTTCCGTTTCAAGTGTGGGATTCACTGCAGGTATTAGATACATAAGCTCGATGACTTTGTTTGTGGCAAAAGGTTATGTGGACTTGGCTATGAATCCTTGTCTTTTATTAACCAAATTGGGGATTTTGGTATTTCTTTCCATATAGGGCCTTTCAACTTATATACGGACCATGCTTTCTACACAAGTAGGTTCCAATTTGTCCGATTCAAATTCATTCTCGGTATGTTGTAGCAATGTCTGTTATACTTGTTTTACGTTGCTCTTTTCTGTCTTTTTTCTTCAAGGCTCTCTTAAGTGCAATTGGGGTTGGTGAGAAATCAGCCACTGTCATTGGGGCCACTTTTCAGGTATAAGCTTAGATGGGCAATATCAAATTACTTTTGTGGGTTGTTTTGTTTACATGGTTAGAGCGTATAGACGTGATTGAATTATCTACTTGTTCTTGATTGGAAATTTGAAACTAATATTCAGAAGCAAGAGTTTTCCACATTGCAGTATTGATCTTGGAATCTGTATATTTTGTGGGGTTGCAGTGGTTTCTAAGGGATTTAACTGGAATGCTTGGTGGCATACTTTTTACCTTTTACCAGGTAAGATATGATGTTTCATATTCATGATACTTTTTTGTTTCTAATTTGTAGAGTTTGTCCAATGTATATACAATTAAGATGCTTTGAGGTTTTGAAGCTTAGCACTTGATGAAAGTAAGAAATTTCCAGCTGTCAACGTTAATGTGGAAATGATGGTATAAGATTTATTATGTTCTTTTACTTATTATGATTGCACAGAAGGATTATCACTTTTTATCTTTTCTTTTCTCTTTTACTTGAGAATGTCACTCTTGATTAGGGATTTCTCTGCTTCTCAGGGATCAAATCTGGATAGTGATGCCAAAATGTGGCGTTTGGTGGCAGATCTTATGAATGATCTCGGTATTCCTCCCCCACCCCCCTTCTGGCTCTCTCTCACAACATTGTATGCATGCATACAGACAATTTGAATACATTGCAGTTTATTTTTCCAATTTGATATGCCCTAGAGACTGACAAGGAAGCCTGCTATTTTTGTTGCAGGAATGCTTATGGATCTTGTTTCTCCATTATTTCCTTCAGCATTTGTTTTTATAGTTTGCTTAGGAAGCCTTTCAAGATCATTCAGTAAGTATTTTGGCTGCTTAACATGTGGGTAGAGCACTTTAGAAATCTAGTAAATGCTGATAGTTATTGTCAACCTTTTTCTCTCACCAATTGCGGTGGTGTCCATATGTGTGCTTGTTTTGTTTTTTGTTTATGCTAAAAGAATAAATTAAATGAATCTCCATATTTAATCAAGATTCATTGATATTGTTTCTCTACATAGCTGGTGTTGCTAGTGGTGCAACTAGAGCTGCTTTAACACAGCACTTTGCCCTTCAAAATAATGCAGCGGACATTTCAGCCAAGGTACCAATATAAACAATTACTTTTCTCACAGTCGTATAAGGTTTTAATTTATGGCTATTTGCTTTTCTCTAATGTCTATGCAGGAAGGAAGTCAAGAAACAATGGCAACAATGATTGGCATGGCAGTGGGCATGCTCCTTACTCACTTGACAATGGGATATCCCTTGGTCGTTTGGTTTGCCTTCCTCTCTTTAACAACGTTCCATGTGTATGGTAAGAAAACCTTTTCTGGTGATTAGATTTAACTGCTAAAATTCAGATATAGTTGGAAGACATCCTTCATATTGTGTAAATTTACATGTAGTTGGAAGAAATGCTTCTTATTGTGTAAATTGGTCACAGAGATATTTCTTAGATGACAATTTGAATTCATACACATAATATGTCCTTTTCTTGATGACAATTTCATCAATGATATTGTTAGATCTTACTGCTGCAAGTGGCTACTTATTATCTTGTGATCTTTGTTGACCAGCTAACTATAGGGCTGTTTGTTGCCTTGCGTTGACTTCTTTGAACATTAAGAGGAGCTCAATTCTTTTACAGTATTTCGTCGAGACTGGCCAAGGTATTAGGTACAACCCGAAATACTTTCTGAAATATGTTAAGGATCCAAGGTCCATTTAGATGACAGAACCCCTTTGATCCATGTTATCTGCTACATTTATTATGAATGACGTAGAAAGATATGTGGTGACATATACTATTGCTATCTCGAGGTAACTTGTGTTTGGTTCACTTATGCAAATAGAACAAGAACAAATCTTGGTTTAAGAGGACTTGGGTTAAAACTCCACTTTTTTATGTCTTACCGTGTCTATCATTGCTTTCAATTTATGTTATTTTGCTTTGCATGTATATTCCTTGAGCTCCTAGATGTACATTAACATGGTTTAATTGCAAACATTTGAATTTGTTTCCAGTTCTCTCCCCTGAACAGGTCTCTAAGATGGAGCATATTTTACCCATGTGGACAAGTTCCTGGTATTCTAAGAAGGTGAAATTGCTGCATACCCAAGTTCTATTGGGTGTGAGAGTTTCTTCACTTGATCACAAGGACATGTGAGTTTTGAAGTTTTTTGGCCAACTTTTTGACTGTCACCATGCATATGAATCTGCATACCCCAAATGAGACATCTTTTTTCCCAAACTATTATTTCTTCAATTCCTGATTAAGTATCGGTTAGAATCATTTGCAGAATTATGATTTCTTTATTTGATTAAGTGATGGCCCTAATCAAATAGGTTACATACAACTGTTAGTATAGTTATGAAGTGTTTATGAGTCGAGCATGATGAACTTTGTGTCATGTGAACTACTTTGACCTTAGTGCTGCAAAATCTTAAAATACTTCTGCAAAAACCTGACAGTTTTATTAATATTCTGAAACAGGGTGGAGCTACTGCTTTGTGCAGGATCTCATTATAGAAAAGGTTGAACTCCCTGTACTTCTTCCAAGTCATTGTGTTTTCAATATAAAACAAGTGATCAATGTTATGTATTATTTTCACTTATTTTTTTTAGCAAAGTATTTGTTACTGGAGAGAAACAGAATCATCTGTATCATACTGCACAAAGATTCCACAGCCTCGGATGTCTTGCAATCATTTATTCATGCACTTGCCGCGGTAAAACTTAAGGAAAAATGTAATTCTGTGCATATGGAGAGCCAATTATGGATGAATGCACATTATGAGGTTTTCCTTCAGAAGGTATCTCTTTCATTTCTTCTCCTAATAATTTGGCTCTTTAGAATGAACTGGCTCTGAAATCATCAATTGCAATATGTTTGACGTTAGGTGAACTAATTTTGAGAGGAAATACTTCATTTGCTATGATGCAGCAACATAGTGAACTAGTTTTTGATGGCTCCCTCTTCTCTTGTTTTACTGAAAGAGTAAAAAAGTGAAAGTTTGATCGAGGGAGAAAACTCAGACATCTAGATGGTTGGAATTAACAAGAACAAATAGTTCGGTATTGAGATCAGCTGAATTGAGAATGTAATGTCCCCTGGAAATTGGAATTTGTTTTCATCCTTGAAGAAAGTTGGTGACAAGCTAGCACTTAGATTGTAACTTATCTTTTTGGATATCATCTAATTTCTTTTGCTTTTGGCATCGGCAGCTAAGGTCTTCAGGTTGGAAAACAGAACGCCTGCTTTCCTCTTCAATTGTTTGGAAGGCAAACTGGATATCTGAGCCTTCAGATGATAAGACGGACTAGATTATTTCACAAAAAGAGAATTTGTGGGACGTGAGATGGACAACTACTTGATTTAGAGTAAAACTTGATGCGCTGATATCACTTGATTTGACGCTAGGATTGCCATTGAAGATTGACGACAAGAATTCTCTATTGGCAGAAAAATGTTATTACAGAACATAACACTGAAAATCAAGAGAGATCCAACAGCTTCCCCAATTTATATTTTATTGGATAGCATATTGAATTTGCCTTAAATTGACTTCATCAAGCCATCGCCATTTCGATTTATGTTTATCCGCTATGTATACAACTAATCAATGTTTGTTTCATTTGTACTTGGACTGCAAAACTTCAAGTCATGACGATTATGTCTGAATCGTAATCCCTCAACTGAAATGATAATTGAAATGTGTGTGGGTCAACATCCTTAATTTTTTTATTAGCATCTCCAGATGTAGCAACCGAGAAAATGGAAGATAAAATATTAGAAACACAATTTGTAATTATTTAAACTTAGACAAATTGATTTTAAAAAAAAAACACATTGCTTACAATATTATTTTGCTGACTCAGTACAACATTATTATCAATTAATTTTGCGTCGCTTAATTGTAGTTATAATGAAAATACATTTTTCAGTCATTAAAATCAACAATAAGTAATATAAAACTGAAAACTGATATATCTTTGAAGTTGCCTCTGTTTTAACCTGATTAACATAATGATAAACATTAGTAACTGTATTTTTATAAAATTGTATTCGTATGATTAAAGTAAGGTGTACACATCTAAGTCTCAACATGTTGAGTTGAGGTTTTGTTATTGCATTTCCTGGAGTTATGACCTTGAATACCATATTTTAAGCATTTATGCATCTGCCATTTATAACTCAGCTTGCTCAAAATTTTCATTTTCTTTGACTTATCTTGATTTTTTCTTCTTGCAATTTTCGGTCTATCAAGCATAATTTCAATCAAACTTCTGTGTGGACATTCCAAATGACCATCATTTGGTCGAAATTGAATCATCAAATTGTGGTAGCCTTATTAGCACTGACGTTCTCATCCATTTTGAGAGTAAGATTAAGGATATTAATAGACAAATGGCCCAACTAATCACTTTCTTTTTTTTTTTCAGACATCAATCTTCTATTAAACTAATATATTTAACAACCTATCTCTGCGTATGCTAGGAAATGAGCAAGTTGAGAAAAAGTTAAAGGAGAGTAGAAAGTGAAGCATTAGTTGATCTACTAAGAAACCAATGCAAGAAAGAACATTGTAAGGAAACCACATTCCAACAAAAGAAATGACAAAATAGTCTCAATCATGCATGCAGGCCATTTTTGGTGCTAAAACATTAATGCAACAAATAACTTGTTGGAACCCATTATGAAGTTACATCACATAGACTATCTAAAGCTCGAAAAGCCATAATAATTTCACCAATTAGAGGAAAGGATCATGCAAGTGACTATAGAAGAATTGGATATACAGTTTCAGGAACAACATAACAAACAATAACCATTCAAGTTGCATATTGAGAATTGATCTGTCACTAAATATGTGAGCATGTGATTGTCATCTTTGTGCTTTAAACATAATTATGTTATTTAGTGGTGTGTATCTCATACAATAAGTCATTTTTGCTTCAAACTAACATAGTAATAAGAAATGCTTCAACCAATATTATAAGCATTGCTTCTACATAATTCACAGTACCATGAAACATTTCTAAGCTTCACTAACATTAAAACTTATCTGTGTTATTTTATATGGGCCTTGTGTAGTTACTTGTTTATAATGTGTTATGGGCTACAAAATTCTTATTTGTGTAATCCTCATACTTAATATGTGCCAGCATGTTTATTGCTAAGAGGTTTTTTGAATTGTTGATGCAGAAGTATGAGCTTTTTTTTATATATATAAGTAATTGGTATGAATTGGGAAGTCAAGGGAAAGGTATTGCTAAACTATGTTTGCTGATTTTAGTGTAAGAAATGATTGAAAAAGGGAAACAATTTCTAGTTAGTGCAGAGTTTATGATGTTTTCTTTTATTTGATGGAATATACCAAATTGACGTAATAATAATAATGATTGAATAAAGTGATAAAGGGTCAACCCTAATACAAAGAGAAATAACAATTTCTAATTAGTGCAGCCAAAACAGCCTATGCCCATTCTGATACAAAAAAATTAACAACATTGATATGTCCTATGTGCAGTCAAAGAGCATACGCCCATATGCAATCCATAAGAGACCACAGGAAGAAAGTAGCCAAAAGCCCAAAACACATGCTACAATGAAACAAAGTAGAAATAATTACAGGACCACGCTTGAGGCAATCTAACACACACCAAAAAAATCCAATATCTAACAAACACCAACAAAAACTAACTACACAACAATAAATGCACGGATAACCCATAAGAAGGAAGCATCCAAAAGACATGAGAATGTCTAATAGACATCAAGAATAAAATCTAACAAACCTCAGTAAACTCAACATGCTTCGATGGTGATTACTTTGATTGACGATTGTTGACGGTTACATAACGCAATTACTACTACTATTAATTAATTTTATTTCCAGTGATCAATAACTATAGCGTTGGCCAATTGGAAACAATAATGAAAGAGGGGAACGATTGGTGAATTTGGGAATTGTAACATGAAACACTGTCAAATTAGGGACCTTAACATGAAACACTACCGTATGTTTTGAAACTCATTAACTAAATATTAGTTTACTTATTATGTGCTTTACTTCATCTAATTATTAGGTTAAATCTTGTTAGGGTTAACTAATATGTTAACTTAAGAAAATAATTAGTAATATTAATTAGTCTAGTTAAGACATCTTTAAGAATTAATTAAAAAGGGTAGGTCCCACATTTAAAAATAAAATAGGTTTTAATACGTTTTTAAAAAGTGGGTCCCACCATGTCACATCGATAATGATGTGAAATTGTGGGGCCATAAAATTATTAAAAAGTGTCAAATCAATGTTGACCTGATGGTCATTATTAATTATTATAGGGGATCAAATTTTAACGTTTTCTAAATATTATGATCTTAAATGTTCTCTTAGGAATGTTATAGTTAAACTTATCGATTGATATAAAACTTAGTATCAAAATTGACCTTTTGTCCTTCTTTTAACAATAGAATAGTTTGGGCTCTTTAACTTTGTCCAGTTCATCCCCCAAAATAAGAGATACTTATTCAATTCTCATTAGTTCAATAAATCAAAATTTTCTATATGAACATACAAGGGTTTCCTCATATTTTAAGGTAAAAATAGTGACCATATACTTGGAGGTAGAGGCGCACCAGTTATATTTCACCTCAATATCATTGCATTATTCTAGCAATTCAAAGAGGAATCTTTTAAGGACTTTATAGGTGACCTCAAACAATAATTTTGATTAAGGAATATTATACCATATTTGAAAGATATTCCAATTGAATTGTCTATAACTAAATTTTATTAGAGGAGGTTCCTTTCTAATAGACTAAGGATTGAAATAAAATTGTTTGTTAAAATTCTCAATTCTAAGACCCCTTAATAAGCCTTTGTATTAATTAAGAAACAAGAAGTTACCTTGATTATTTATTATCCCACTAAAACCACTTAAAATAAACCTTACCAAGTAATGAATTATGATGGGTTGGCTATATTTCCTAGCCTTATAACTATTCCATCACAATCGCATTCACCCTTATGCTACCCTATTACTAACTCCTAATCTAATTGTAGCTTCATTGTTAAGGGACTGTGCTGCAAAGAAACTAAAGGAAAATGAGTAGTAAGGAATTTGAGAATAAAGGACAAGAGCCATTTATTTATTGTGTAATGAGAGATATACACTAGGGTGTAAGTATAAGAGAAAAAAATGATGGAACCTCTTTATAGTCAATGATGATGGCAAAGAAGAGAAAATAGTCAAGGAAAATAGAAAGACAGTCACTACCTCTAAAATAAGCTCAAAATGAACCCTTATTTTTTTTTCTTTGCATGCAATGTATGCAATGTAAGATAATAACGCAAATAAGGATAGTTAATCTTTTTAAAGCAAAGCCACTTTATATTTTAGTTGATAATATGGAGTACACATAATTTCACTAATGAAACCATAATCCAAAATGGACAATGTGAAATTAGGAGCTATATAATGTGAAGGTTACTGTGGAGGAGGCTTAAAATTTTCCTTACTTCAAAATATTACAAGAACTTGGAATGCACACTTCAAGAAGTTTAATTACCTACCAATTCCTTGGTTTCAATAATAAAGGTTTATGATATGGTGCTTAGGGTTTAATGGCTTTGCATATTAAATGAGGTTTTGATCTATTTTGGAGAATAAACGTTGTGATTCTAGTAATAAGGAAAACTTGTGAAACTTTTCTCGATGGAATTGTAATTCCGTTGCTAAATTTCCCGACAATATCATAATTTTAGTAGGTAAATTTACGACAGAATTACAATTTTCGTTGCTAAATTTATGGATGGAAATAAAATTTATGTTGCTAAATTTTTCGACATAATTACAATATTTGTGGCTAAATTTCTCGATGAAATTACAATATCTGTAGCTAATTTTAGCGATGAATAACACAATATCCTTGCTAAATTTACCTACGAAATATAGCATTCTGTTGGTAATTTACCTACAGAACATATCATTCCATCAGTAATTTACCTAAGGAATATAGCATTTTGTCGGTAATTTACCTACAAAATATTGTAATTTCGTTAGGAAATTTGCTTATAGTAATTTTAGCTACTATTTCTCACTTTCCAACTGAATTTTCTACTGATAATCTATTAATTTTTTTTCTACATTTAATTTCTCTAAATAATATAATCTTGATTGACAATATAATGCAAAAATTATCCTAATTGGTAATATAATATAAAAATCATAAAGTACAACAATAAGTATCTTGAAAATAACTTTAAACTAAGAATTCGTAAAAAAAATAAGAGTAGTAAAACATCAAATAAAATCCATTTAAGTATCGAAATATTACATATCTAAGCTATGCAGTTAGTGAAGGAGGATGGTCTGACTACTACGATGAGGTGTTGCCCTTCCCTTTTAACTCATTCATCTCATTACAGAGCTAGGCTATGTACTCTGTCGATTATCATATCTGAGTTGTCAACATCCCTACTGTGCTCTCAAGCTGAACGACTCTCTCATTGGACGTAGACCGTCTATTAAATCCAACTGTACTGGATATGGAGGATTGCGAATATCATATGTTTGTAAAAGAACTTAAGCTGAAAATCTTTCCACGACAATCCCTATCTGACTCTCATCAACAGTCTCAAAGTTCTGAGACTATCGTTCAATGCTTTCTTGTATTTGGTCTTATAATTATAATTATTTATGTTAATAAGTGATAATTTTTAAATAATGTTATTTATCAAATTAATATTAAAGTTTAAATTTTACATACATTAAGTTGTTTGCATCAGGTGTTGACGAAGGCCACACCATCATGCTTCTTAGTGTAGGTTGCAAAAAGAGCTAACGTAGCATAGACTTCCTGCCCATAGGCTTTTCCTACATCAAAATAAAATGTTTTAAGTGAACTACAATTTAAAATTTTTTTGATAGAGTTTTCTCTATTTTATGATATTTATTCCCTATTAAATAAAAAAAATTTCTCAACAACACAGTCATTCTTAGCAATATACATTTATAAAATTATCATTCTCTATAATACACATACATTTTCATTATAATTTTCATTCATCAAATTTCATACATCAAAGTACAAACATCATAATATAAGTGTAAAGTTTAAATACTTACAAGTTTCTCTGCATGCTCTTGGTGGGTCATAGATCCTCTATTGTTTACTGGGAGACTCTCTCCCTCCTGTCCTCCCCGTTTGTTTATAGAATTGCATTCTAACATGGAGATTGCATCGGGTGTTGCCCAGTATAGTTGCCAATGACTCCATATTTCTTCAAATATATAAAGAGGTCGTACACCATTCTTGTATATTAGCAATACATGCTAATCATATTCTATTGGAAAGAGTAAGGCAATATGATAATAAATTTGTCTATGATAGATTCAAGAATAGGTATACCTTTGTAAATGATAATAAGTCAATTACACTTGTATTTATAACACTAAATAGGTTTATGAAGACTAATTGAGATTACAAAGAGAGAATGAAGTGAGGAGAGTGGGAGAGTCTAAAATTCATGAAAAGAAACAAGTGAGACCAAGAGTTCTAAAGGATAGGGTTCAAATAGAAAAAAGGGAGACAAAAGTTTCAAAAGAAAAGGTGTGAGTGTCATAAGAAATAAAAATAACTAACCTTATATACAAATGGAAGAAATATTAAGAGTCTTTGCAATGCTAATGAATTTAACTTTGAATGTTTTAAATTTGTTTACTATATATGAATGAAATATACTATCTAAAGGTTAATAAATGGAGTAGGTGTTTATTTTTTATGCTTGACGATTGATTTTGGGTACATATGAAAAAAAAGAAAGAAAGAAAGGTCCCTAAGTTAAAGGAGCTTCAAGTGTTTGCCTAAAGGAGATGATACATTTCATTTCATTAAAAGAATCAATGAGAGCACTTATAAGCTAGACCTTCTTTGTGATGATTTAAAGCTAAAACCCTTTGAGGAGAGAGAAATGATGCAATCATGATAAGTACTTAGATTCTTGATCACATTAGTAGGTTAGAATTAAATTTTAAATTATTTTTAATAATTTAGAGATCTTAATTGAAGTATTATTAGTACTTAGGTTCTTAATTTAAGAAAGAGTCATATATAACCATATATAAAGGATAATAAATTTTATAAATAAGATATAGATAATTTTTATTTTTTATTTTTTAAAAATTGATAAAGTATCAATAATAAGTTTCTTACAAGATTTGATGGATTTGAGGAAGCTATCTTGAAGGGGCTTGTAACGCCCCAAATTAGGGGTTAGCATATTAAGCAACTTTAGTCCGATTTATGTTCTGTCTCCTGTCTTGGGTGGCATCCATGTATCCTCCCAGGGGGGTATTTGGGTGTTACAGGGCTTAAGATTGATATTTAGTGTACTAAGATATTCATTTGTCAAAGGAAACTTTATGTAATTCAAACTAGCTATTAAAGTCTACCATCCACCATACCATAGACTCCAAGTTTATCTCCAGTGAGACTCATTAGTTTATGTACTACAAAATAGTAAATTTCTTTATATGAAGAGTGAAAGTGCTTCAGCTGAAGCTCTATTATGAACTAAAGGAACTGATGAGGGGATTACTCTATAGGTGGCATATGATGTGAGATATTCATAGTTGAGATATCAGTAGCAGGTAGGTGCTAGGCTTTAGGACACTTAGGACCGACCTTTCATGGTGTAGAAGTTGTAACTCTCTACTTCCTTATAGGAGGAATTCTTTTTCACTTACCTATATTATGCCACAACTAATGATTTTCTATTTATTTACAATCATATCAAATGTTTTCTCACATTTACAAAAAGATAGGTGTAAAGTGAGTCTAATTTAGCACCTGACATCTAGAATATGTCAAATGATGATTTAGCAACTGCCCTAATATGAAATTATTTATTAACCGTGCAAACCTCCAAAAATTAACATCCATAATATATTAGCTTTAACATTCAAATTCCATCCACATTGATATATAGACAAAAATACAAACAATGATCCACAATGCCAATTTTCATAAGTTTAAAAACCAATTCAATTAACACCGCACATCAATTTGTACCCAAACTCTAAAGTAAATCATTTATCAACCAATCACAATGCACGAAAATAACAAACAATGACTCATTAACAACTGAAATAAACCCTAACAAATCAATCCAAAATAACAAAACCAACGAACATAAAACCATTTAAGAACAAAAATTGATGCAGAAAAAATAAACCTAAGAGCAGAGCATGGATGACCAAACTCGACAGATGGCA
Organism: Erythroxylum gracilipes; assembly: GCA_026413385.1. Classification (NCBI taxonomy): domain Eukaryota; kingdom Viridiplantae; phylum Streptophyta; class Magnoliopsida; order Malpighiales; family Erythroxylaceae; genus Erythroxylum; species Erythroxylum gracilipes. The sequence goes on from JANZLC010000003.1 coordinate 18,356,000, forward strand.
AACCTAAGACAATGGAAGTAGTTGGTAGAAAAACAACCTCAGAGATGACAAATGACAAAGATGGAAGAAGATGACAATAACAGAGAATAAAGGAAGAAGACAAAGACCAAAATGAAAGGAGAGGGGGGCTTCGAGATTGTTGATTCAATTAGAAGGAAAACGACGACGTTTCCTTCCAATTTAAATAATGTTATTTTCCTTCCAATTTAAATGACAATACCACCTTTATTTGAATTTGCCTACAGAATGGTGTTTTCATAGGTAAATTACCAACGTAAAAAAATTCCATAAGGAAATTCCCTACGAAATGATGGAAATTCCCTATTTAATTTACCAACGTAAAAAAAATTCCATAAGGAAATTCCCTACGAAATGATGGAAATTCCCTATTTAATAATGTTTCCGTAGGGAATTTCCCTATGAAAACATCACCCTGTAGTAATTTACCTATGGATATTTAATTCCATCAGAAAATTCCCTACGAAAATATATTTCCATAGGAAATTACCTATAGAATCTCCTTTCTATAGGTAATTTCCCTATGGAAATTTTTTTTCCATCGGTAAATTTTGTAAGCAATTTTTACCGAGAACCATTGATGCCTATTCTTATGACAACATTGACTATTCTGTCGACAAAGTTTGGCGGTAAATTCTCTCCTCTTTTAATGATGAATTTTTTTGTTTGCAAAATACTTTTTTCTGACAAATTTACCTATGGAAAGTAATTACTATCGCTAATTTACTACGGAATTTTTTTCCATAGGGAATTTTTTGTTGATAATTTTCAATTTTCTTGTAGTGTGAATTTTGGGTGGTACACTTTAAAAAGTTTCAAAAATTGTTTCATAAGACTCAAGTGATCAATCTATGATGCATACTTAATTTATTGGTCTTATCAAACAACAAATGCATGAGCTAACCTTAGAATCAGATGATAAGGAAGCTGAAAGAGATGGGAAAAATAGCATATTCATAGTTAGAATCTAATTCCATTTTTAGGCTCCTAAAGGTTTACATCCATATACGACTCATGATTATAAGATCATGGTAATGAGTTTGTTAATGTAAGCTTGGTACAATAATTTCTCTCCTAGGGAATCATTCAACATAATAATAGTCCTTTTTTACTAGTTATATTGGTTACAAAGGGAAACATTTAAAGACATTATATAAATTATAAAGAATTCAATAGGAAAATTATCAAAGATAAATTATCGATACTATTAATTGAAGAGAATTTAGATGAGGTGTAAGAAGCTTACCAATTTTATAAATTTGATTTGCATTCTAGTTATCACCAAATTTGAATGTGCCTTTAATAATGTCAAATAATTTGTTTAGAAACCATAAGGGGGCCACTATGAGTTCTATGACCTTAAGGATTACCAATAACCTAGCAATATTTCAAGGTTTAATGAATCATGGTTCCAGGGCTCATTTGTGGAAATATGTTCTAGTTTTCTTTGATGGCATATTGGTGTGTATTGCTATGTTTAAAGACCATATTTCAATAAGTGCTACAAATAGTATATGTCTAGCATATATATCGGAGTATATTGCCACATTTGGATACCACATTCTTTATTCTTTCTCTTTTGTAAATTGCTTCTTATATGTGAAATTTTAACGATATTAAGAAACTTACTGAGCCAAACCTGAGATTCTGAAAATCTTACATATGTAAAGAAGACTTTAGAGGAGAAGAGAATATAAGGGAGCAATAATGACTGTAGGGAAAATGAGGTCATTGAAGAAATTTTCCACAACAAATGAGCAGGGCATCAACTTAAGCATTGCAATGCCTAATGTTGGAGTTGTTAAATTCAAGCTAAAGCCTTTCTTATTATTTATCGTACAGTAGAACTAATTTGGACATTCGTTAGCTAAAGACCTCGATCACTACTTAGTACAACTTTTTCACACATTCTTGGCAAAATATTTTCCTTTATGTAAGACTGCACAAATAAAGAATCAAATCACCACCATTTCCTAAAGTGAAGGCGAGTCTTTAAACAACGCTTGAGAGAGATACAATGATTTCTTCAAGTTTTGTCCCCATTATAGATCAGATAAGTGGTTGATAATTCAAACCTTCTATAACAGAATGACCTAAAATCAAATTCATTGTGGATGCCACTGCTAATATAGCCATAATGAACACGAAGGTAGATGAAGTGTACTATTTGATTGAGGGCATGGCTTAGAACCATTATTAGTGGTCAAATGAGAGAGCCACCCCTAAGAAGATTTTGAGTAAGTGTGATCTCGACACCTTGAATTTTCTAGATAATAAGGTAAATGTTTTGTCTCAAAAGTTTGATCATATGAATGTTAATGTTTTCAATGTTACTAATATGATTTGTGACATCTGTGGATCATCAAGAAACTTAGCTACAAATTGCTAATTAAGAAACCAGTGTGTACAAGACCCTTCTTTGGAACAGGTTAACTTTATTAATAACCCTAACTAGAAGAACGTCCTATTTTCAAGCATTTATAATCTTAGTTAGAGGAACCATCCTACTTTCTCCTATGGAAACATGTTTAATCTTGCACCTCAAAATAGGCAACCAGCTAGTTTCCAACCTGGACCATTTAATCCCCCTCTATAAAAATAGAATTTAGAATCCTTTCTAGAGAACTTCCTTACCACTCAGGCTAAATAAAATGAATATTTCAAGGAGGAGATTAGGAAGCTCAATTATATAATGGATTTAGTTATACCCTTAAAAAGATATTTGAGTTTCAAATAACTCACTATGATAATACAACTTTTAGACTACCTGGTTAACTTCTTGGCAAGTCTGAGAATCTTAAGGAGCACCTATATAGCTCAAAGTCTCTCAAATGCATTCTATGAAGATTTCTGCGTGTTGTTGTCTTAATTTTTGGATCTTCATCTATTAAGCTTATTGAATTACTCCAGGTCATAAACTGACTAAGAGTCAAGATCTGTGAGAAAAAGAAAAACTAACAAGTCAATCAAAAAAATAAATTAAAAATAAAATAGAATAAAGTAAAATGACTAAATTAAAAAAATCTAGCCTTTCCTAATATTACTAGTCCCTAAAAAAAACGCTAAAAATTTGATTGATGCTTTCTATGCTTACAAGAAATTATCAATGTTAAAAACCACAAGTGTACGATGTAGAAGTAGCTAGCAAATGCAAGTACAAATCGATCTCACGAGGACTCTAAGTACTAGTAATTACCCTTTTTCTACTATCTAACCGTTAATTCAGATTGTTGATTTAATTACAAATTAAACTAAATAAACTAAGAATTAAAATAATAATGAACTTAAGATAGAGGAAATTACTTAGAAAATCAATATCAAATAATAATACCTAGATGATGAATCCCTCTAAGATTCTTTAAATATTAACCCTTTATCATGTAATTATATTATTGATTATTGGACCGTGAAAATTCCTATCTTATGTTAATATGTTTCTCAAGACTATTAACAACTAATCCATCAGTTGATTAACAAAAATCTTTCTAGTTAAAACCCTTAGGATTTCATTATTGATATATGAATTTTACTATTAGGTTTGACTATAATCTAGAAGATTTATGTTGACATATCTCTAGGTTTGCATGCAACTCCTTCTAATAATGGTAGATCTATTCATACAAGAGGATTTCACAATCTCAATCACATGAAGTCAAATCATGCACTAATATCCCTGGTATATTAAAACAAGAATAAAATGCATAATTAAATCTCATTAAACCAATCAATAAAACTGCATTAAATAAAAGATCATTTCATATTGTTTTCACAACTTAGGATTCATCACTTCTAGGAACTAAACAAATTTAGTTTCGACTCATACAAAACCAAAGATAAATATGCAGAAGAATGACTAGAATAAAAGAAATCATAATTCTAAATCTCTCTTTTTCTTCTAATGAATCTTCTTGCAAACTGGATTGGATGTTGTTATCTATTAAATCTGTTGACATATTCTTTATGTTTTCCTCATCCTCTTATTAGAATTATTCACCTCTCTTTGTTTCTTATGACTTAAAACTCTTTAAAATTTGGCTCTCTTCATTTAGCCTTTTTTCACATCCTTTTATAGTAACAAGTAGGGTTTCTGGGATATACACAATCAATATACACGGTTGTGTAAATGACCGTGTATTTTTAAAAACACCAAAATTTGTGATTTCATGTAGACACAGAGACTTACACAGGCAACATACATGACCATGTATATCAACATACATGGGCATGTAACTTCACTTGACCAAAAACATAATTCTTCAAATCTCACATGTTTATAAAGACTTACATAGTCACTATACATGTAGGTTCAAGTTGCTTCAAATCTTCATTCCATTCTTCAATTTCATCCAAATTCTTCTCTTTTTGGTTCAAGCACGCAATTATCACCTATAAATGCACTTGAAGCGAATTAAGTACAAAAATACTATAAAACTATTGAATAATAAGTAAAACACATTAAATATAGGTATATAAATGTAGTTAAGCTTTTGCTTGTCCTTAGGTAAATCATAATCTAAATGATCAATCTTACAAACATCCATCCTTTATTAATCTCAACCTATCCATTCACACTCTAAATCATCATATCATATTAATCAAATTAACATATAATTAGAATCAAGTTATTCTACAATAACATTCATAAGCTAATATTAATAATAATAACATCAATATTCTTTTTGAAATCAAAAGCACAAATCTTTACACTCTTACTAAGGTTTCACCAATGCACTCAAGTGTTTAAGGTGGAAATTATAAGTACTTTCAAATCAATACAAAGTGGAACTCTTAACCATAAGCTTGCGATATTATCATATCTTTACTACTTATAACTAAATTAGAAACAAAAATCAAAAGTTGCTTATAAGGATTTAATAGGGCTTAGGTAAGGTATGATTGGTATAATAAAAGAGTGATAAAATTGAAGGGAATTTGCAAAAACAATATTACAAGAAACTTATTCTTTCACAATATAGGTCCTTTGCATTTTAAATTCATTGGTACCAATACTTAAACACACTTTCTCTTTTCTTTTAAATCTCAATATGAATGAAGAATTAAATTAAAGAAATATTAAACCTTTTCAAATTTTAAGTTTCAAATAATCAAGTAATGTAAACAACCTTCAAGGTTCAAGTTAATACAAAGCCTTAAAGAAAAATAAGTTAAAGGCTAATAATTTGGTTATAATCAATGAAAAAGGCTAAGGCTTAAAATTGGTTATTTCTAAGAGATAAAATATGGTAGGGTAATTTAAGAAAATAAGCTAAACAACTATTTAATTTAAGTGCCTTTATCGTTTCAATTGTAGCGCCCCCTTACCATAGAGTACCCACCGGGACGCCCGTAGGTCATTCCGGTATGTATCCTATGATAAGAGACC
>JANZLC010000003.1:18374663-18388397 GCA_026413385.1 Erythroxylum gracilipes
CGGTAATGCCTCTTGTTCTTTCTCAGCTATCTCCTTCACCTCCTCAATTGAAAGGCCGAGCTCGGAGGGAAGCATTGCCTCGGCATAATCCTTGAATGAAGGACCATCCGACCCGTCAGGGACGCAAACGCTGTGGCAGTTCTTCAAGATGGAAAGAGCCAAATCACAAGCAAATTCTTTGCACTCATCATTTAAGTACCGCTCTTTCTATCGCTTGATTGCTGCAACCTTCTGCTCTTTGACAGAGCTTTGTAGCTCCAACAATTTCCTCTCAGCCTTCATTTTCTCTATCACCGCCTCCTGGCAGTCATGGAGGACTTTCGAACGGAGCTCTTTTTCCATTTTTGCTGTAGAGTTGGCTTTAAGAACTTCCCCCCTCATGTCCTCACACTCCTTTGCCAGCTCGTCCCTCGACGCAACCACTCTGCTCTTCTCCTCCTCCCCCGAAACAAGTTGAGCTCTCAAAACATCTTCGCTTCCTCCAAAATTCTCTTCTCCTCCTCCACCGAAGCAAGTTGAGCTCTCAAAACGTTCTTCTCCTCCTTCGCCTTTGAAAGTTGAGCTCTCAAAGCGTTGACCTGGCCAAGAAGATTTTTAATCTCTTGGTCCATCGATCGGGTGACCTCATCGAACTGATCGATACGTTGATACATCCCAGGGGCGAACGCCAGATCCTATGATGAAAAACTTTGTTAAAAAGCAAAAATAAAAGGGGAGAGAGAGAAGGGGGTGGAAGTTACCCTTGCGTAGCCACGTACGAGACTAGCCATCATCTCTTTGTTGTTCAACGTATCCAAAAACTCTTCGTCCGCAGGAGGAACAACCTTCTGGGCAATATGAAGAGCAACATTGATGTTCCTAAGCAATGCAGTCTTATTAAGACTGATCGTGGACACCCACTTTTCGTCGCTAGGGGCTCGCTCTTTCCCCTTACCTTTGTCCGACTGGAGCACACGCTCTTTCCCCTTACCCTTGTCCAATTGGCAGGACGCCTCGTCCAATTAGCAGGACGATCGTTCAAGACTCCGAGCGGTCTTCTTTCTCTTAAGTGGTCATTCCACCTCTTCCTCCGAAACTGCTCGGTCCTTACTCGTCAGTTGGATCAGCAACGATGCAGGCTCGTTAGGTCGGTCCTCATTCTTCGGAAGGGCCAACAACGTTATAAACTGGTCAGGCACCGTTGGCTAAACGACGTCTTTTCTGACCTCCACCTCCTTCCTTTGCTCCTTCACCTTCAAGGAAGATCTAGGCCCTTTGCGTTGGCCTTTGGATTTGGGGGAACTGGAAGACGAGGCGAGATTCTTGAGTTTCACCATGGCTGCACAAGTATAGAAGCAGGTTAGAAATCGAAACTAATATTCATGCATGCAACAAGTTGTTAAACTACGAGGAGTCAACCAGAAGGGGTAGTTTCTTCTTCTAGCCCATTAATCCGAGGTGGGAGGTTAATTAAGAAGGCATCGACCGATGTCCCTCCATGATACCCCAGAATAAGACGATCGAAAGTATACCGACCGAGCGCCTTAATCCGATCGATCACTTCCCATTCCTCCCTAGTAAGGGACAGATTGGAAATATCATTCTATTGCTCGGCCAGAGGATATCTCCATGGCCTGGATTCAAAGGTAGATCCTGGGGGCCTCACAAAGAAAGTACTTTGTCTTCCACGCTTTGATTGCCGAAGCTGTCCCAGCAGGATGATACCTCGCATCCCTATACTGAAGATGAGGGACCTCGGCCCCGACACTTGAGCTCTGGTTCATCCTAAAAAAATGACGCAGGACACCGACCGATGGTAGACACCTGAAATGATGGCACAGCAAAGCCAGACCGTTAATGAACCTCCAACCATTCGGGAGAATCTGGCTCGGCCTTAATTGGTAGGCGCAGCATACCTCATCAATGATCGGGGCATATGAAAGCTTCATACCACCGACCGAGAAAAAGCTATCTATAACAGTAATATAGCCTCCCATAGTGCTATAAATCAGTTCATTCTTGGAAGCCAATCTGGGTCCCCACGACAAAGGGATGTTGTTCTTGATGATCGATCGAGTCAGTTCCCTTTTTGTCATCGTCGATTCGTCGCTCGGCGGCTCTCCAATGACTAGCCCATCTTTTCGGTCACTCGCCGCAACTTCTTCACTCCCCCTCACCTCCGGTACTGCCATCACTTCCGCCGTCCCTTCAAGCGGCCCGACTATTTGTAAAGTAATTTCTTCATTAAACCCCGCAGATGTTTGCAATGGAGACCGACGAGGAGGCGACGAACAAGAAGAGGAGGCGGTGGTTTCACTCCTAGGCCTAACTTCACCTCTAGGACTGGTTGACGACATGAATACGAAAAGGAAATTTGTAGGATAAGGATCAGAGAAAGGACGTACCTAGTTTAGTGACTGGAGTTGGGGATTTGGACGACGGTGAAAAGGAAATTCCGATGATTGCAAGCAAGGAGATGAAGAAGAGAGGAAGCAGAGACTGGAGAATCGAACACGCAGAAAGTGAAGAGATGTGTCAATTCCGAGCATTTATAACAGAGTACTGAATGGGCGTACTGATGGAACTCGGATGTGTGGCAAAATCTGAGTCATAGAGAATTAGGGTTGTCAGATATATGGAACGGCGCAACAGTTGAAAAGACGCGCATGACAGCTGCACAGCGGTTAAAAAGATGCTTCATTTCAAACTTTGAAAATCCACCAGTGGATGCGTGCCGTAAGTAATGATTAAATCTAGTGCTTTGATTAGGCGTCAACGTCCAATCGGTCAGCCCTATCTCTACGTTCGATCGGTCGGTCCTATCTCTACGTTCGATTGGTCGGCCCTATCCCGAGCTGTCATGCACTAAGCGACGAAGTTCGATCGATCGGGCCTATCACGAGCTGTCATGCGGATGAGCCACACAGTCCTTATGTACTCCTTCGACCCTTCTCCATGATCAAACTCGAGGAGTAGAGGGCTTATGGTTGGGTCGGTCGTGCTAGGCCTAGGTCCAGGCCCAAGCATAGACGACCCATTCATAGATGGTGACCTCCTATACTTAGATGGTGACCTAAATCCGGCAGGTATTTACTATATAAGTTCACTATTTCTTCATGAGGCAGGTATGACATTAGAACCCTGATATTCTCTATTCGTAGCCACCAAAACCCTTACCAAAAGACTAACTTTAGCGTCGGAGGGGCCTGTCGGCAATCAACCCCCGGCGTGCCTTTTATTGTTTTGCAAGTATTCTCTAGCAAACGTCACCCAGACTTATGCATCCAAACAACGACGTCCAGCCCCATCAAATTCAGACTGAACCAGTTAGTATAAACATCACTATTACTGGATTTGTTATTTTGGTTGAGTGAATTGAGAGCTTGAGCTAATTGTAGGAGGTATTCTGGGGAAAAACCATGCAATGTATTAGCGGAGCTGCCGTCTGCTTCAAGCGAAGTATCTGCCAGATTGGCTGCTGTTGCATTTGTTGGACTAATGGAGGTTGACAAAATTAAATCTTTCTATGTTTTGATAATAATAAAATTTATAGAATTGGTTAAGAAATAATTTCAGGTATTTGGATTAAATTGGTGGTACACTTGTTGAATTATGATGACACACGTTTACTATCCAAATCAGATGAATTTTAAATCAAGATTGCAATAATGAGTATCAATGTTAAGATCGTGGATGAAGAATTCAAATTAGTATCTCAACAAACAAAGACTGAAGATTATGTTAGATCTGTCCGTTGGAACCAGCACTAGTTGACCATCAAGTTGCAAGTCGACTATTAACAATCAGATATGTCAGTTGGAGCTTGAGACAAGTCGACCAGCATGTTGCAAGTCGACTATTGACAACAGACCTGTCAGTTGGTTAAATGGACTAGTCGACTATCAGCCTATTAGTCGACTATTCGAAGAGCGGAGCAGAAAGGTTCATGAAAAACATTAGTACTAGTCGATTGATTCTTTGAAGACAAGTTGACTATAATGTACTAGTCGACTATTACACACCGACTAGTCGACTATCAGTTGCAGCTGAACATAATTGATTGTGTCAATTGATTTCAAACGGAACAAAAATCTTTATACAATAGCTAGGAGCATTCTACAATGGCTAGAAGAGTTCTACAACGTCTAAAAACATCTTGAAGCCTGCAAATAAATTATGGAACTTAAAAGGATCGATTATAGAAGTCAAAAGCAAAGCATACTTACCATAGTTCTAAATTATCGTCACTTTGCTCTCAATTTGCTCTGAGCATGTTCTAATTGTATTCAGCTGTACTGAGCTTTACTACTTCAATTTCTATCATTGTTATTGTGAGTTGAGTGATTAGAGGAGAATCACTTGTGAGGTAGAATTTGTGCCAGAAAACATATCAATTGTAAGGTGTAACTTAAGCTGGAAGTCAAGTTGAGTTGGAAGAGTTCACACTGAACTAAAAAGTGTGTATAGTAAAGAGTTTTTCAAAATCCTAAGTGGGAGCTTAAATAGAGGACGTAGGTCTTAGCATCGAACCTCTATAAACACTGTGTTTGCCTCACTTCTCTACTCTTTTATATTTCAATTTGCTTGTTTGTTTCGTGTGTTTTAATTCTCTGTTTTGTAGAATTTTGCGAAAAAGTTTAAAAGATCTATTCAACCCCCCTTCTAGATCTTTTTCAATCTTAAGCTAAACGTGAATGAAACTGGTCTGGTGGTCATGGGAGATGTGTGGACAATTTGAGTTTTATCGGGAAAATTGAGAACTAGGTGTTTGAAGACGTTTTTTGGGTTATGGGCTGGGAATTTAGTTTTGATGAATAAAACAAGTTTGCAGAACTTTTTGTGATCGACAAATTCGTCTCAAGGTTTGGCTCAATCAGGTGAATGTTTGAAAAGTTATGGAAAGTTTTATGGGAACATATCTGACTGGGCGATAGACTAAAGATGGTCAAGAAAGTTGGCATTTTTGGTCAGGCTGGAATTCGAACTAGGTAAAATGGTTAACAAGTGAATTGTAGGTTTATATGTGTAGAAAAAAACTTGTTTTTAAAAGTTTTTTGGTTTGGAGAATAGGTGAAAAGATAAATGGGATTTCGTGACTAGAATTTGGACTTGATGATATAATGAGAACGACTGAGAAAATAGGTGTTTTTGATCAGGATGGGATTCGAACTGGGCAAAATCATTAATTGGAGATTTGTAAGTTAGGATGTCAAGAAAAAACTTGGTGGAAGTTTTTCAATTCGATGAACAGATGAAACAATAAACTAGAAATCATGACTATAACTCGAATAGAATCTGGAAATCGCATAACACAAGAACAAATTGAATATATTTTTGGCAAACAAACAAACCCAATGATTATTTTCGGAAAACAATCATTCAAACCCTACAAAACTTGATCTACCAAATGAGAAAAAATCTCACAAAAAAATTCATTCACTTTTTTGGTTTTTTCTTCCAAATAGAAACAAACTAGCTTAAATAAGGAAAATGCCGAGAATGAGGATAGTCACATGTTGACTTCTCTTCTTCCTTACACTTCTCTTCTTCCTTACAACAGTCAAATTTAACACACTAAATAACAACTAATTAAGTCTTTGAAACCACATAACTAAAGTCACAAACTCATAATTAAAATGACAATAGTAAAACAGGAAAATAGCAACGTAAATAGGTGAAAAAAAGTAGTAAAGTTTGCAAAATCGAACCAAAATAAATAAATTTAAACCAAATCAGTAATTCCTGACCAAAGACAAAATGAGATCACTTTGGCCGACCTTCTCATCCTTCTTGGGCGGCATTTTAGGCTTCTAAATCTGCATCAAAGTGCTCCCCACGAATCCAAGTCTTATAGTCACCAAATAGCTTCAATAAGGCCTTAAATGTAAGAAAACAAGTCAGCCCAATTTCTTCTTCAATTGTTAGATCAATAGTAGCTTCTTTTTCTTCACCAAGGCCATAGCTATACCTTGGATGGATAACTAGGATGGTCCTCCATCACGGACGGGGTAACTTTGTAACGTAAAAATTATTTAAAAACATGAGGTTTACTTTTTATGACAAAATCTAAATGACTGTTTAAGATTTCATAAATTTAGGATTCAAATATAACAGTTTTACAAAGTTTGTGTTTTTCTTAAACATAATTAAGTTCAATTATCTCTTTTACCTTGAGATATATACTCAATGGTGTATCATACAACATATAATACTGAAATAAGTTAAAAAAACGTACAAGATATTTACATTGGGATGTACCGTAAAATTTTGTTTGTACATAGATGGAAGTTAGATAAAAGTTGCATAAATTTGAAAAAGTTAAAGTGCTAATTGAAAAACAATAAGTTCCAATAATTTTAACATATTCAATTTTTTAGTTAAAAGTTATTATTTAATAAATAAATATCTTATATCAATTTTAATAAATTGAACTGTTAAGTTAAAACTTAAATTTTTTAATTTAAATCATAATAGAGTATTAAAGTTTTGATTATATAAAAAATTAAAAACTATCTTATAATTTTAAAAAATTGTTTAAAAATGATATTCAATATTATGACATATTAGTATCGAGACAATATAGATAACTTTCACCGAATTACTTGTTTTATTTTTTAGTTAAAATTTATAAGAGAGAAAACAAAGAGGAGCGATGTTATGAATTTCATATCATATAATGGGCATTGATCATATCACTCCAAAAATGTTACAAATTTTTTTTGTACCATACTGAGTTGTAATAGAAAATTTTAAATTATATCAATTAGTACACCAAAATACCAAATCAAATTGGTAAGTTAAGAAAAATTGAAGAAATAAATTAAATAAATATATGTTTAAATATTTTCAAACATAAATTTTTTTATAAAATATTTATTGTGTCTTTATGTTGATTTTAATAAATAAAATTATTGAATCAACTTTGAAATATTTTTTCAATTTAATCATAATGAGAGGACTAAATTTTATTTATATAAAAATTGAGGAGCTTATTAGTAATTCTAAAAATAATTTGAAATGGTAATAATATTAATGAGTACCAATACTATACCATTATCAAAATAAATACAAATTGTATTAATAACTTTGATCAAAACTTAATCTCTATATTGATTCATAGTTTGTTTTCATCCCCAAATATTTTTGTTTATTTTCAAGCTTTTTCTATTTATTTTCAGTATATATCTAATTTAATTATATATATCATAGGCATGTAGATTTAATTTAGGTATAACAAATGATGTGCATGAAAAGTGTAAATATTTTTCTTAATATTTTGCAGCCAAATTATATTGGTTAATTGATTTTCTCTCTCTTTTTGGAAGAAGTTACTTGAGAAATAACATAGCTAAGAATGAGGGAGATTTCAAGGAAAAACATAAAGAAAACACTATATTTAACTAAATGCAGCATGACACAAAGTCGTATATCAGATTGTGTTCCTTTTGGAAAGACTATAGGTGATACCCAGGGCTGAAAAGAGAATATGATGTGTGCTGAAAAGAGAATATGTTGTGTGCTGAAGAGAAGACAAACGTAAAGATATATGGCCGGAGACACAATCATGAGATTACACATAAAGAGACCATATTGTTGCTTTAGAAATTGTATAGAATCATCATTGTACCCTACAAGAAAGAAATCCCATATTACCAATATGCTCCACAAGTTTCAATGCATGCTTTAAGTGTGTACATATATAAAGAAAGTTTAATGATTGTTGTTTTTATATGCTTAACATGGGTTACAAGTTTGGGGGTGGGGTGCCTAACTCTTTAAAATATGACTTTGTTACTTTAAATATATCATTCAGAAATATTCCAGAGATCATCCTTTACATGTTCGAGTATTTATGTCGTAATTTATGTAGCTTAATGATGATATTTATTTTCCAAGCGTATAGAATCGTTTGTGTCAATCTTATGAAACAAACCAGCATTTTAATGCAATTATATTATGATATTTTTGAGTATATCAATACATTGCACATGATCATCAACGTCTTTTATACATATCAAGTGGATGTAAGGCAGCCGAAAGCTTATATTGATAGCAACGCACAAATCTAAAGTCACTTGACCATTCAATGAGAAACATTGCAAAGCCAAAATACCGAAAGCTTATATTGATAGCAACGCACAAATGTAAATTCACTTGACTATTCAATGAGAAACATTGCAAAGCCAAAATACCGAAAGCTTATATTGATAGCAACTCACAAATCTAAAGTCACTTGACTATTCAATGAGAAACGTTCGCTAAGCCAAAATATAAGTTAATACAGGCGAACAATTTTCCAAAAAGAATGTTATCCACATTAAAAGAACTCCCAACGACTCAAGAAGTGTGCGGAAAAAGTTTCTGAAACTGGGAAATCAAATCAGATCTTTAGAATTTTATCAATCACACACCACATGGGGAACTTTTGCCCTTTTTTTCTTTATAGTACGAGAGCTGTCTTACAGGCTTTATAATAGAAAAACAAAAATTCACAGGCAGGGGCTCATGAATCATTGGCAAAAAGAACTAGATTTGCAAAGATAATTGGGTCCCATAAAATCAAGTGACATTATAAACCATAAAATTAAAACATAATATAATAATATCACATTGTCAATAATGACAGAAAATGATAAACTACGTAAGATTTAATTTGAATATTTTTAGAATGATAAGATTTAATTTGATCTCTGGTTTAACTTGCATTCAATTTTTCAAAAAAAAAAACTTGTATATAAATATAAAAATCAGATTTAATTTTGACCTTTTGACTCGTGTTATCGTGCTTAGTGCTAGACATACAAACTTTCACCCATAACGCTAGAAAAGATCAGTTGCGATAATGTCAGCTGTTATACTAGGTCCAGTACACAAGGGTCTCAAGCATAACAAACAAAAAGCAGCCAATAAATAGTAACACATACTCCGGCAAATCCCAACAGATTGCTTTTTACCTCTAGGCAACTCCGAACTTCTTTTGATCCTTAAAAACATATATCTGTAATAGCGCAAAGATGAGTGCAACGTACGTCAATGACTATACGAGCCATCCACCGACCATGAAAAACTTCACCAAATTAAGTTATGGACATTTTAATGATCGAAACTCACACATCTGATCTTTCCGTCTACATCTCTTCCAAGTTTCCCTCACTAGGCATCTCTTTGGACATCCTCTGTAGAAAATTTCCCAGAAGCCTCTGATCGAGAACCATATTTGGCACCTGTGAAGGAAGGATATGATAAATGTAAATGTAGCATTGTATCCTAGATATACATTCCCATTAAGAGAGACATAGAGATCAAAACCTTGTCTCCAAAGAATATTTTTGTGTTGTCGGCTATAGCTTCAATAAATTTCAGCTCAAGAAACTGAGGTGTAAGTTTCAGCTTGTTTGCTTCAGCTTCTTTCATCACTCTGAAAACATAACCAAATTACTAGCAAAAAATTGTTCAACAAATTCTAGTTGCAGAAAGGAAGCAGGAGATATTTACCTATAGAAAGCAGCATCAGCTAAACTCCTTTCATGAGCCATATACATTTGATTCTCTATTTCTTGTTGCCTCCTTGCACTATCTTTCTCCATTAACTTCTGTTCCATAAGAATCTTGCTCACATTGGCATTCTTCTCGGCTTCGCTAATGGCCATCTTCTTTGTTGTCTCTGCCTCTTTCTCAACTACTTTTTGTCTCTCTATAGCAATTAGGACCTATAAAACAAGTTTCATCAAATAGCACCAAGACTCTCAGTCATCAATACTTCTATAATCCCTTTATGAGGAAAAAAAAACTTCTGTAAGCATTTTGTTCGATATAAAAAGCTTTGGAGTTGTTCAAATTAAATATTAGTTAGACATAGTTCCATATGTAACCTCAGGTAAAACAACAAATGTTACTTGTCAAGGTTCAATTATGAAGTGAATGGACTTTGAGAGAGGAAGTGAAAGAGAGTGAGACCCTGCATGAATTTTAGACATGCAATATTTAGCGACTGACCAATTTGTCAATAGCTTGTCCTTCAAACCAAGTTCCAAGGAGCTAAAATAAAAAGCTGAAAGCTTGTTAAGAAAATGCATACTTTTGTGCGCTCCTCCTCCATCTGTTCAAAATTCCTTCTTATGCTCTCTGGAATTACAGGTTTTGTGACACGAACACTTATAATCTCAATTCCTGGAGCATAACGCGTGCAATCACCCTGAAGAGCATCTTTCATCTTTTCATCAATCTGGAAAAAGGACCAATTCATGTTTCCATCAAAGTCAGTGTGAAGAGCAGGAAAAACACAAAGGAAACTCCTCGGCAATATTCAGTATAAACAAGAATGCATACATTCTCTGTCTCCAAAAGCTTAAGTTAGATGATACAGGACAAATGAAAATGATCATGGAATTGGCAGCAGTTGACATGTATCGCTTCTTTTGCTCTATGAATACCTAGTGCCCATTATCGAAGAAATAGAGCAAAAAGAAAAAATGGAAGTGATGACACATACAGCAATAACATAATTTCCCAGAGTTGCTAGATTGGAAAATAAACGCATAAAATTTTTCCACCCCAAAGTCAATGTTTTACTTCACAAATCAGTCTCCCTCAAAGTTACAACTTGAAACATGAAATTAAAGTATGCACTAGGGAACTTAGGACTAGTCACCTTACCTGATCAAACATATCAATATAGACTTGCTGTAAAGAGTGAGAGCTGCAGAACTGATTGATTTCATGATGAATCTTGTCGTATATCCATGTGTTGTCATATTGCACCCCATAATTGAGTAATGTTTCATACACATATTCTTTATGAAGCCGGTTAACAACCTGATACATTTCAATCATATGTATCAGAAAGATTCTTCAGATGAAATGAAAAAAAGAAGAAGGAAACTCGACAATCTTTACCTCTATTTTCTCAAAGTTAATCATAACACCCCCTTTAGTACCACATGGAATATCAGTCACCTGTACTTGCATATAACAATAGGTAAAAATCCAATGCAGAGCAATCGGCTTTCATGAATTAGAAAACAGTTTTTTTTTTTTTTTTAAACTTACTAGATCAGTCTGTAGTGTGACTTGAACAGGCTCAAATTGAGTTATTAAAGGGAGCATCATATGAAACCCTGAAAACAGAAACACGAGGCACCGATCTCGATGCTATAATTAAAGGCATGCAACTAGTAAATAAAGACAATCGTAGTCGTACCTGGATCTGTAACTGTTTTCAAAAGGGCACCTCCTCTCCAATATACCCCAACATGACCTTCCGGGACTTGGTGTACAACCAGTAAACTATTTTTTATATTTGATGATGACGGAATCACTATCTAAATACGTACATAAAAATTAGATATTGTGAATTTCCAGTATCAGAAAGTAAATGTTCCAGCTTTAGCCAGTTAATCGGGACTTGAGAAAAAATGATCACAAATTTCAAATCTTATATGCACAACAGAATCCAGCAAAAGAAGCAGAGTCATTCATCAACAAAGAATTTAAAGAGAAACATAAATCGACAACAAAAACTCCAGTGTCAATATGAAGCAACGAAAGAATATTAGAAAGAGAAAAGAAGCAGAGTCTTTCATCAACAAAGAATTTAAAGAGAAACATAAATAGACAACAAAAACTCCAGTGTCAATCTGAAGCAATGAAGGAATACTAGGAAGAGAAAAGCAGAGTCATTCATCACCAAAGAATTTAAAGAGAAACATAAATAGACAACAAAAACTCCAGTGTCAATCTGAAGCAATGAAAGAATGAATAAGTCACGCGATTTATAATGCATTAACATAATAGATATTAATTACAAAGTTGGTGAGGTGGTTATCGATCTCATAAACGAAAATAGTAAGAGGGGAGAGTAGATGATACCGAAAGAGAGATTACAATAGCGAAAATGGCCAGGAAGGTGAGAAAAACAGTATAGAGGGAAGATGAATCGGCGTTCCGCGGCAGAGCAGCTGCTGCTTCTCTTTCTTCAGGCCGCCGAGTATCCATGGGAGGTTTCAGATGTCAAAACAATTCCTGTGACGCATTCGGGTCGGGTGCTTACGTTACTTATATGGTGACGAAGTGTTCTGTAAAAATAACATTTAGAATATAAATTCCACAAAAGTAAATTATTTATTAGAAATATAAAGGAATAATTAAAATCAAAACTATACTTTATTACCTTCTTCCTTCCCCTGCACTTTTTTCTCCCGCTTCCAACCTTACGAAGCTAAAGTTTCTGTCAAGGTTAATTTATGCTTTTTCCCTCGTATATCTAACTCTCAGCCCCATCCTTATCCGACATCTATTTTTTCTCTTAAGAGGTATTTGACATGCTTTGTCTTTTATGTTTCGTTTCTGTTTAATGGCTTCTTTTGTCAATGGTTATCGTAAGTGGTTGATAATGCAAATGCCTTCGTATAAGTAAGAAGGCATTTTTGTGTGTATAATATACATTGAATGCCAATTTTTTTTTGTTGGTTGTTTAAGCTACAAATTCTTGAGTCAGTCTATTTTATTTTGTCCCTATTCTATCTTATGAATCTCAACCATTTATTTATTCTATGAATCTCAGTCATTCATTTATAATAAATAAACAGAATAGAGACAGAATAAAATGAGCAAAAGATCCGTCTCCAAATTCTCATTCAATTTGTTGCTATAAAGGTTGTTGAGACATGCATTAAACATGCAAGAAATATTGCTTTCCTGGTTTTATTCAATTGTTGTCTATTGGCTGATAGTACTGAAAAACTGCTTTCCTGGTCTTGGTCCAGTAGGTCTTATATTTTTCCTTATTCATTTTCGTGTATATATTATTGTGCAATGTTTCATGTGTCCTGCAATATGTTGGGTTATGCAAAGCCAACAGGTGTTTAACTGGTTTTGTTATTTAGGGCTCTTAGCTTCTGTTGACTAATATATTCATATAATGATATTATGATAGAACTAAAACAAAAATGGGTGGAAATAAAGTATATATAGAATTTGTTGCTTATACACTTGGTATATACTTAGTGCAAAGGTGTCATTAATAGATTCAAAAATATTATTTATTACTATTTTGACAATTTAACAAAGCTGAAAGGATTTATTCTCAACTTTGCTAAGAAAAATGATTATATTCAACTCTAAAACAATATTAATATTTATTATTATTATTATGGTATAGTAATTGTATTTTATTTTAATTTATATTGATCTATATTTACATTCCAGATTTCCTATATTGATTGCTTCAATTGTAATGTCAAAATGAAGCTATGGACATCAAATGTTAAGCTTAATATTGGTCAATATTTTTATGATGCATGAATATTAAAATAAGTATTTCACTTATAGTTTTAACATTGCGACTATTATACACATCATTAAAAATTATTCAAATTGTAAGTATTTAGTATTGGTAAACAAGTTGAAGGTTTATTATCGTAAAAAATTATATCAAACATCTTCTGTGTGTTCAGGGTAAGTGTCTTGTCTATAAGATTCATTATTGTTTGCAAGAGGTGAGTATATATATATATATACTGACACGACCCACCTTTTGGGCCATGTTGGTACTAGAGAATGGGTAGGCTTAATACCACCAAAACCCGTAGTAAGCCCCATTTTTCTATATTCTACTAAAATCCGACATGAACTATTCGTTTATTTGATTAATCCTTGTACCTGCTTAATAGGTTGTAAGAAGTAAGGATCCCAAGTCACAATTTTCACATACATCATCTACTTATAAACAGCTAATCTATGACCATCTCAAATCAT
>JANZLC010000003.1:18393421-18410095 GCA_026413385.1 Erythroxylum gracilipes
GAAGAAGACAAGATTTTTGTCTTATTCTCCAACTTGGCTTCTTATATACTCCTCCTTTCCACTTATTTACAAAAATGTCATCCTTGTTCTAGTTTTTAAACATCTGCTCGAACAATTTCCTGTGACCATCGAAAAAATATCATACATCATTAATTCGATGTCACTAAAATTATTGTTCACTGTTCTGAAATTTTTAATGACATTAGTCTTAAATGCTGATTTATTTCGGTGCACCGGTTAAACTAGGTACCGGGTGTTACATATACACAACATAAATGTAATATTTATATTTTTGTTTTTATTTTGTAGGTCCCAGGCAACTACATATCTCAGGCGTCTAATATAGCTAGTCTAGTATTGACATATTTTCATATATTCAATAACCCTAATATTGACACATTTTCAACTGAATTTGTATCTTGATTATCTAAGGAGTATCAATGTACTATATTCAATGCAGTAATTTTCTAGAAGTTGAAAATTCTACTTCATATGACTCATTTATCTCAAATATCAAAAGATATAATTAAGAAAGAATGGTATAGAAAATGTATAGGGTTGCGATTTCTATCCCATTGCACAAATAAACTATATTTAATTTAAATCATCTAGTTTAACAAAATTAATGCATGTAGAAGGTTTCAATTTAACCATATTTGATTTGGAAAGAAAAGTTATTGTAGCTATTCTAGAGTAATACTAAAAATTCCTGAAGAAGAATTAACCAATACTTATTATATAATTACTTATAATGTAGTCATAGAAATTATATATAATCAAGGAGCTAGAAACTTTAGGTACACAATATAGGTTCTCTAAGGTGTTTGCTCAAAATGTTCTGAAATCTAGAATTGACACATCAAAACTAGACTAGCTAGGATGTGTTAATGGGCATAACCAAACTGCCAAACCACTCAATCTACATCATCATACTCTCTGAAAATGCCCAAAGGCCAATATGTTGATTCAATAAAATCAAATCTAATTGGTTATTCCTTTAAATATGGTTAGTGCCCTATTAATTTTTTATATGGTTTCCTGATGAACATTATATAGTTTGAGAAAGAACCAAAGCATGCAATGACTATAGTTACTACTTACTAGTACGTGTATATAATGGTATGGAATAAGAGATCATTACCCAGAGGTGGAAAGTTTACCAATTTGTTCTTTTTAGACAAGATGCTCTTCCCTCTCAATCTAAAGTATAAAAATACAATGTCCAAATTCTTTACTAGAGCATAACAAATACAAAATCTAAATTATCAATTAAAGTATAAAAAATCCAATATCTGAATTCTCAAAAAAAATCATAAAAAATACAATGTCTAAATTCTTAACTAAAGCATAACAAACACAATATCTAAATTCTCAACCAAATTATACAGCGTTAGATTCACCATTAATAATTTGAATTTTTTTTAGAGTTGATTTTTTCCCTCAATTTGATCCTCCTTTTGGATTGGGTTATACTGGAAGATATATTTTGAGAAGTTTGAGTCGTATTTGCAATGCTCCTTAAAGGTTCAAGTACTTGAAATTGATTTTTACCCATCTATGAAACATTAAAAACAAAAAGCATAATGTTATTGTTTACAGTATACTTGCACATAACCAGTATAAAATTTAAATAACAAATCTAAAATAAATATTCTCACTAACTTCTCCAAATGTTTCTCCATATCCTTCAGTTGCCTGTAGATATATCAACAGTTGTGTTATTAAACAATTTGATGAAAATTAATTGAAATTAAAGGTGAATATCCAGTAGCCACCCTCTTCTCTTTTAAGATTGGCAATGTAGTAGTTGTCATTGTAGATTCTAACTATGTGTGATCAACTTCGTAACAATGATTACATCTTATAGCTACTCTTACCTTGAACAATTTTTTTGGATTTCTTAGTTCTTTATTTTTATCAATTTTCTAGCCTTTTAGAGTTTTCTAGGCATCTTTTTGGTCAAATGAGATAATATAGACTGCAGGTTTTCAATCTTCAACCAAAATTTTAGATGACTAATAGATTTCATAGTATACTAATAACTCTTTAAACAACATTCCACTTGTAGTATCGACTTATATAAGCATCAATATTCTCCTTTTGATATGACATACAAGTCACTGGATACTTATATCAATTCTTGTTAAATCCCAAAGTCTATATTAACAAGATTGTATTTGTAAATCAATAATGAACTTGTTTACAAAGTGTGTGACTTCAAATTTCAAATTTCTATTAATTCTAGTGATATATTGCCTTGCTACCAATTGTACAACCTCTATTTGCTTCCTCACTCTTGGGTAAATATTATTAAAGAATTTGAGTTTCGTATCCCTTTTTTCATAAATCTGAGTCATTAAGGTATCTCAGATATGTTTAAACTTATTGATTAAGTTTTTTATGCATGCTTTACAGTTGAGTCCATTAAATGTTTCTAATAGGTTATTGTGAACTGTTTCACACTTTAGTCTTATGCTCACAAATGCCTTGATAAAAGGCTTTAGTTTCCTTACCTTTAAATAATAGTACACCTTCTTTAAATTACTTTTCAATTGCTCTCTTATCTTATTGGATTCCACTTCCTGTGTGCAACTCACTACTTTCCACAATAAACTCCTATATGTATGGCCTTGATGAACACTAGATTAATTTGCATAGACATGTCAGGCACATTTTATACGTTCAAATTCTAGGAAGAGATTTTTTAACGCATTTGCTAAGCCCTAATAACCAATTAAAAAAGTAATATAAGTAGAAGAATTTAAAGACCATCAATAAATGAACATTACATGTATGAATACTTAAAGTTTACCTATTACTGATTGCTTACAAAATTCTATGCATTCCCGTATATGTTTAGATCTTCAACAAGAATATTCAAAAACTAAGTTAAGATTGGTGATTCTCTCCCTCAATCATTGCTCAAGATATAGGGAACATCTAATTGTTTCCATTACAACTAACTATAGCTAATAAAGCACCTCTGAAGAATGTCTTAGAAAGCATCCATGTAGTTCCTATAACTACCAAGAAAATCACACTTCAATGCGCTAAATCCCACATAAAACCTCTTAAATATTGGTTGTCTAGACCTTTCATCAAGTTCGGTTTGAATAATGAATTGTTCATCTTTGTCGACCGGTCATAACTCTTATTTATAAGAGCATAAGTTTGCATAATGACCTTTCATAGATCCTCGCATCACAATAGCTTCATTAGCCCTATAATACTGAGATTTAGTCTCCTGTAATGAATACTTTCTCTAGAGATCATCCATCATCTCACTAATTAGTCAATTTGGGTTTCTCCTAAACTTATGTAAAATTTCATTTACTATCTATTTTCTGCTAACTTGTTCATTTCTTTGCACTTTCCTATAACTATGCTTGTTTTCTATTATATTAACAAAAAAATTCATTTCTAATCCAACAATCATATTCCTTAAATGGACATTGTGCTTCATAAGCAACATGTATTCTCACACCAAATCTCACCATTAAAACATCATATCCACTTTAATTTCATAATTACTTTTTGCTTCCTTAAGCTACATCTTATCTTTAAACTTCATGCCAATTTTAATCTAAAAATCCTTCATATCTACTTTTGAATTGAACATAATGTATTTCTTCCTTATGGCAGATGCTTTGCACCATCCATCATCACTATAAATTGGTGATTGAACTTCAGCATCATTATCCTTACATTCACTATACCAAACATGTGAAATCCTTTCTTGTTTTTTTTTTAATTTGTTTAATAAGCAACCTTTTTATTGCAATCTTTTCCACTACTTCCAACCTCATCCCCAAAATTATCAAATTCAAACCCACTATATATACCTTCTTAGCATAGTTTTTCTCATTTTCTCTCGTAGTAACATATTCTTCATCATCAGTTGAATATATCTCATCTTCAAATGAATCATCTCCATATTCACTCATTTGCATAACTATGAAATCTTCGCCATCTTGTTCCACCTGAACTTGAAATAATCCTTTATCATTCATTCTCATATTTTGTTGTGTATTAATCTTAAAGTCGTTGCCAAGATTAGAATCAAATTCTTCTTCATTTATTGCACAATTCTTATAACCATACTTGTAATAGACTTCAACATTATGGTAGTTTAATTCTTGCATGTGGTTGAGCATTGCCAAAATGTCCTTATCATGGAGTAAGCTTAACTTGTTTTAAGCACCTCATTGATTGTTCAAGAAATTTGTAAAACATAGATAATACTTAATGTCCTTTATCTTTTGACACTTCTTTTAAAACCATCATGCTAAATTCACCAACACTTATATCCTTTTTTCTTTTAATTTTGCCACAATATATTTGTTGTCGTCATTTATTTCTAACACCCCACTATAATAAAATGAAAATTTTACCTACATTTGCATTTGCATTACAAATAATTATAACATTAGTTTTTAAGCAAAGCATATTAAAGTAATGATAGTTACACCAAGTTTTTTTATAATAGTACAAATATGGAAGCATGAATCCTTCTAATGGAAAAGGAAAATCATAACCATAGTAAATAAAATCGAATAAGTACAAGGAGTAGAACCAGAACAATAAATAATAGATAATAGATAAGATATGCTTTCAATAACATAAAAATGCATCTAACAAAGCTAGAATATGTTGTTTTCTTTTTTCACTAAAGTTATAAGATAAAACATCTAACATTCTAATAATTGCAATTAGGTATAATAATTCACAAACTAATAAGGAGAATTTAGTACAAAGAATGTTTGGTTTGATCCTAATTTAATTGTATGAGAAATGTAAGTGCACTAATGTCAAAAAAGCATATGTATGTATGGATTATTTATGGCTTAGTTTTTGGTATGAAATATCTTACTAATAAGTTGCTCTGTAATGAAAATGAGATAGGAAACTTGCAAATCTGGTAGAGATGAAATGGGAATATTGCAAATATAGCAACAACAATAGAAACTATTGGAATAATAACAAAACATGAAAGATAGAACATATTAAATACCTTTTGAGATAAATAATGGATCACAAATGGGATGGGTTTGGGTTTTTATTTTTAATTAATCCTTTATATTTTTAATAAATAATTTGCTTATGTGGAATTTATATTATACTTGTCGTCCATGTAGAAAATGTATTTGCTTATGTGGAATTTAAGGTTGTCTTTTTTATCACCATCTCTTTTGTAGTTGACTCTCTTACCATTTTCTCTCTTCCACCATATAGTTTGCAACGACTTATAAAAGCAATAGGTTCAAATTTAAACTTTTTATTGCTTAAGAGTTTCTGGTGTACAAAGCTTAGAAATATGCCTCATTTATATTAATTTTGTGCCAGCATTACCAATTTTTTCCAATAATAGTTGCATCAAAACATAAAAAGGATTGAAACTTAAACTGGGCAATGAAATATATTTACCTTTCAATTGTCAGTGAGAAGGATTTTTATGAATCTTACATTAAGTTTCCAAGTTTAAACCAAAAACAAAGCAAGTTAATTAATCGATTAATTGACTATTTATTAAGTTATCTAACTAAAACTTAATAGGATTGGTTAAAAGAACAAATGTGAATTAGTTGTGGGTTTTGAAATTGAGAACAAGACGAGTCCTTAAAATAGATTATATCTAAATCAAAGATGTTATCTGAAACCCAAATTGAATATGAACAAAGTTAAAAAGGGATTTTAACTTTTCTTATAGGATCAAAAAAGTTGGATTTTATGAGTTAAAAAAGGAAAGATAGAGAAAGTAAATATAAAATGCAACAATTAGTGGTAGTTTGACCTATAATATATGGGTTTGGACCTAGTGACTTGACTTATAATATATGGTTTAGGACTTGATGGCCTCTTAATAACTGAATAAAGAAAATAATGGTCTTCTCCTTTAAATTTACAATGTTGTTTCCATCTTTTTTCTTGTAAACCTTGAACTTGCTTTTAAGCTCTCCACATTATAGGGTTTTCCATTCATATCTCTATATAAACAACTTAAGTTAGTATTAAAAATGAATTTAAAGTTTATTATGCTTATTCAATTGCATTTTTTTATAGATAAGTAAAGGAAAGTTCAAATATTCATGATAATTTAAACTCTTTAGAAAGATTCGACGATCTAGCTTATACTCAAGTGAGATTGATTCCTAGTATGAAGAACTATGTAGTAAATTTGTATTGTAACAAACCTTTGAAAGGTAAGAGAATCACTAGGTTAAAGAAGCATTTAGTTAAGAACAAAGGTGATGTTAGATCTTGTAAACAATTTAGTCATGATGTCAAATGACAAATGAAAATGTTGCTTAAAAAGTATAAAAATGAGAAAAGAAAAAAGATTGTGAAGAATTAACTATAAATTGGTAGTGGTAGTTCATTTTAAATCATTAAGGATGATTTTAACAATATTGAAGCTTGTATTCTATCAAAGAACAAAGGATTTGAGCAACTGATATGAGTAAAACAAGAAGATAAGTGTCTAACTTTTTTGCCTTATAAATAAGCATTGGAGTAAAAACTTTAGTCTCCAGTGTATTACAAACAAAAGAAGCAACTCATAATATGAAAATAGCAATGGTTAGATGGTGATATGATACAAGTTTATCATTTAATATTGATCAATCTTACTGTTACTAGTCCATAGCAAATGTTATTGCTTTTTACAGTTTCGAATTTAAGTTTCTTCAATTAACAACTATAAAGTTAATCTTTTTAACATCATTGATAGTGAAATAAAAAGTTATTTCAGTGAAAGAAGAATAAATTGGGTAACTTATGAGTGTTAGATTATGTGTGATGGATGAATAAATAGGAAACATATTTTTATTTAATTTTTTTAGTTTATTATGCTAAAGGGACAATGATTTTGAAGTCAGTTAATACATCAAGTTTTATAAGAAATTTTGATAATTTATTGAAGATTTGTTTTATAAATTTATGAATGAAATTGGGTCTAAAAATACTCTACAGATCATCGTTGACAATAAAATTGCTTTTAAAGTAGTTGAAAGAGGTTGCACAGTAATGTAGAATTTGTGTCATCTTGCTATTATGAAATTTACAACTAATTTCTTTATCACTTATTCAAATAAAAAAGGAGTTAAAATAAATGTTTGCAAGCAATAAATGGGTTGCACCTCAGCATTCCAAGTCTAATACTAAAATAAGGTTTCTAAGATTATACTTAAAGATCATGAATTTTGGCCATAATGTTATTTTGTCATCTGAGCTTATAAGCTTATAATGAGAGTACTTTGTTTGATTAATAGTTATGAAAAGTCAAAACTGAGTTAATTTTATGATGCTATAGAAAGGGCATAGGAAACAATTAAGGTTGATCTTAAAGATAAGACTTCTTTATGTATACCTTATCTTATGGATATTAACAAGAGGTATAAAAAAACAACTTTACTCTCTGTTATTTACTATTGATGCATTTCTTAATCTAAATGTTGATTTTAGATCAAGTTTCATAAAGAAAGATAAAGTTAATACGAGAACACTCTTAACCATCACAATATTTGTTTCAAATGACATTATTCAAGACCTTTTTGGCTCACAAATAGAGGCATACAAGGATGTGTTTAATGATTTTGGGATTTCCATTACAATAAGCCAAAGAAATAAAATTAATATAAGTATACATTTATGCACTTGTATTACATATTTAAAATTAATTATCACTTCATTTTAATAATGATATTAATTTTATTATTTTACAGTTGCTTAGTGGAACTAAATTAGAATTGATGTTATGAAATTATAAAAATTTAAACTTCAAATTATTAGTCAATGTATGAGTGTAACTGAGTGTGAAAGGAATCAGTGCACAATTGAGTTCATCCTCTAAAAATATGAAATAGATTCAAACAAAAGAGGTTAAATGATTTAGTTTTTGTCTTATACTTTGAAAATAAATTCTTATACTTTCATAATAATTTAATAATATAATTTTATTTTTTATTACAATTCTTAATAAAATGTGTAATTATATTAATATAATTTATTTTGACCATATCTATCTCTTAATGTATTGAATTTCAAAGGAACCAAAAGTAATACCAATTTTAGTGGTGTTGGAGGATTGCCCTAAATGATTTTTATTAATATTCTTTGCTCTTACATTTATGATTTTACAAAAATGATTCATCGATTTGGTGAATGGTAATAGTATGAGTACCATTTAATATTGATAAAAATGGTACTCAAAACCGTTAATATTGTACCGACCTAAAATACTGGTCAATATCGGTGGTATTAGCTGGTACCTAAAATATTAATATTACCGAGGGTGAATATGAAATTTTAGAAACTTGTGGACTAAATTGAAAAAAAAAACTACAACTAACCCTAAATGATGTCCTCCCTCTAGAATATCTTATTTCCTCCACCAACACCAAGTAGTCCCCCCCTGACTCTCTCCTTGGTCCCTCCTTTCTTATTCATCTAACTGCCCTCCACCACCACTGAGTTCTTCACCCAATCTCTCTTTCATCAATTGCTCTCCACCTACTTAGGCTCGCGTGTACCACTAGCAGCTTCAATCTCTACATTTGGTAGCTTCATTGTGATGTCACTAACCGCCAGCTCCAATACAAAGTCATCAGTTAGCTCCTCATTGATAAGGCTGCCTTTTTAATGTCCCCCTAAGGCCTCAACCAGTCTAAGTCCTGATCCACAACCTAATACTGACAAATTCGCGAAACGACACTGATAAATCCTAATTGCTTAGTTGTTATTGGTATTATTTTTTATGTGTTTTAAATTGTTTATTTTTGCAACTTACAATTGCATATGAGCTGCTTGTGTGTATCAATGTATTATGAATGGTTTGTTAAATATAATCGAGGCATGCACATTTGGAATTAGATATACTGAACTATCTTGTTATTGCTAGCTAAAATTTTTCATGAATTTTATTTATTGCAACTATCTTGTTTTGTAAATGAAAATTAAGACTAATTTTTGGAAAATTTAAGTTGAAATTATGAGAAAATTATGAAATAGATTGTGTAATTGAATTTATATGTGTCTACAAGCAATAAGACATTAATTATGAATTCATGAAGAAATGAAGCTTTGTTTCTTTAATTTTTTTAGATTATTTGTTATTCGAACAATCATAAAAATAAGATCAAAATTAATTCATTAAATTGTTAATTTGTTAATTGATTTATATGTGACATACAATTTATTAATCATTATTTTTATATAAAAAGTTTTTTAATATATGATTAACCATTTAAACACAAGATTTAATATATAATTAAATCATTTAATATATGCAGCTAAGTTAAGAAAATAATTTGTATTATTATATTGTTCATTCTTGTCATTAAAAAATAATATTACAAATACAAAAAATTAAATGTTGGAAAAAGAATATTTCTAATATGAGAACAACTTGTAAATAGACTTTCATTCTCCATCCTATCTAATGAGTAGTTAAATACATGGTAGAAAATAGTCCATATGAAATTTTCTTATTTAGTATTCCTTCAAAATGGATTTTAAGATATGTCTTGATTTATGAGAGTAAACCCATTACTCACCATAATGTGAATTTGTGATTTATCAAGGCTGAAGACTTAGGAAATATTTTATCCTTATTTTGTCGACTCAATTTATGTTTAATCCAAGATAGCCTGAAGTTTTAATTACTCTCTCTTAAGATCTAATCAAGTAACCCGAATTAAATCTTTTTTATTCATAGATTTGTAATCTCTCGATTTACAAGCTACTTCTAACTTATTCAATTAGATCTAAAGCAATACTATAGATAATTAATTTCACTATTAAGATCTCTCTTCAATTGATTATTAATCTGATAATTGTGGATCTATTAAGTTGCCAACTATCATTGCACACCAAAACACTAATTACTTTGACTCACTTTCTCGATTTATTGTCAAGTATGCCCACGAAAATTATCACAAACATGCATTAATGTATTGAATTCAACAAAAAATAAAGTTTACAAAATAATTCAAGAACAATCCCTAATAGAGATCTAGAAAACCATAATCATGTTAAATATCTTAGAACTCGAAATAAACATCCAAGAAAATGAAAGAAATAAAGGGAAAAGAAAGAAAAACTAGTTTGTGCCCTGAGCTAGAAATTTGGAATTTCTCTAAAGCTCTTGTGGATGTCTCCTCTTGATCTTTTTTGATGTGGTAGTTGTTGTATCTTTTTGGTGTTTTCGTATAGGGAATTAGGGTAATAAGGTTTTGTTTAGCTTTCCCTACTTTGTTTAGTTCCAAAAATGCTCCTAAACACTCAAACACTAAAAAACTTGTGCTTAGAAAAGCCTTTATCGTGATCGTGACTTGGAGTCACGATCCTGCTCCTACTATTTCCTTCTCTGTCATGATCGTGTTCAATTGTGCATGATCTTGGCGCCTTCAATCTTCCTCCATCTTCTTCATTCTTTAACTTTGCTGATTTCCAACTCTCATTAACACATCAAATACCTCTTAAAACATAAAATTAAGATCCAATTCTTTCTCTAAACCAAATAAACACTTATAATACATATAATCATTAATAATAACAAAATTATAAACATATATATATGATAATCATCTAAGAAGCACTTAAAAACACACTTTTCTAGCAAAACATAATATAATCTACACATATCACACGGGTCTTAAATTTGATGATAAAGGATTTTACCAATGGTAGAAGTTTATGTTATCTTGCTATTACAAGATTGTGACTATTTTTTATCACTTCAGTGTTTTGTTATAATATAGAAGAAGCTAAAACAAATGTTACAAGTGATAAGTGGGCCGCATATCAATATGTCAAGTCTAATGCTAAAGTGGAGGTGTTTAGAATTATACTGGAATATCATGAATTTTGATCCCAATATCAATTTGTAATATGGGTTTTTATGCCTTTAATGAGAGTATTTTGTTTGGATAATAGTGATAAGAAGGTAATATTGGATTATTTTTATGAAGTCATAAAGAGGGTGAAAGAAACAATCAAAGACAACCTAAAAAATAAGTCTGCTTTGTACATATCTTATCTTATAGTCATCAATGAGAGATGAAAAGAATAGTTTTACTTTTCGTTGTTTATAACTGAGGCATTTCTGAATCCTAGTGTCTATTTTAGATCAAGTTTTACAAAAAGAAATTAAGTAAATAGGAAAATTATATTAACTATTACAATAATTGTTGCCTATGAGATGATGCAAGGTCTCATAAGCTCACAAATAGAGCTTTATAAGGATACTTTCAGTGATTTTGGAATGCACATTGCAATTTGTCAAAGAGACAAACTTAATATGGGCATTTTTTAACTTTTATTA
The DNA here is from genome assembly GCA_026413385.1 of Erythroxylum gracilipes. Taxonomy (NCBI): domain Eukaryota; kingdom Viridiplantae; phylum Streptophyta; class Magnoliopsida; order Malpighiales; family Erythroxylaceae; genus Erythroxylum; species Erythroxylum gracilipes. The sequence continues at coordinate 18,404,742 of JANZLC010000003.1, forward strand.
CTTGTTGGAAATTAATCATCACTTTGTTTTGTTTATAATGTTATTTTTGTTGTCTTACAGTTACTTTATGAGACCAATTCAAAAGTAGTATTCTAGAATTTCAAAGGTTTACAATTTGAATTTTGAGTCAATGTAGGGATGTCAAAAAGGGTCCGGCCCGGGTTGACCAGGTCACGGGCGGGCAAAATGACATCATTTTTGAAGTTTTTCTAAAAAAATATATGGTAGGCCGAGCCACGAGTCGATCAACTCGTAGTCGGACCAGGTTGGGCCAGCCTGGGCCCAGTCCAGCCCATTGACCTTTCTAAGTTGTGTAACAGGGTGTGAAAGGAATTAAAATACATTTAAATTCATCAATTCCAAGAAAAGAAATAGATTAAAACATAAAAGATTGAACAACTTGATTTTTATTTGATACACTTTAAAGTTTCGATAAATTTATATTACTATCATTATTAAGTTAAATATAATTTCAAGTATTTTTTTGGTAATTTAATTTTATTTGTTTACTATGACTCTTAATAAAACAAGTAGTTCTATATATCTAATTTGCCTTGATCATATCGATTTTTAGTTGACAAAGTTTCTAATGAATTGAGTTTGATAGATGAGAGTGACTTGAAAAATAATCTGAGAAAGTATTGACATATCATTTGGTGTAATGAATTTGAATGATGGTGGTGATAAGACTCCTTTTAATTATAAAGATTTTGTGCCAAATGAGAATTAGGATCAATGTCATTTGAACAGATATTTGATTGAATAAAGTTTTATGTTTTTTATTTCTTCTCTTCTTTTAATTCGCTTATATTTGATACATATGTTAGATTCTACAAATGTAATAAAAATATAAAACTTTTAACTACAAATATTTTTATTTCAAAAACTTCTAGTTGATTGTATTCATTGATATGAACTTTTATTGTAATGTTTATGGAGTCATGAAATCTTATTATTTTGTTTATTTGATGTTTTGAGGTAATTATTATTTATTATATAATAAATTGTAAAATTTTAAGTATATTATATTATATTATATTATATTATATTATATATAACAATATTTTTATATTAATTGTGGTTATTGTTTATAAGTGAAATATATGAAAAATAACATTAATAGAAATGAATATTTTGTTGTTATTTCAAATTCCTATTGTTATGAATTTTAGTGACATGGTTAATTTAAAATTTAAAATTTAAAATTATATAGTATAATATATTAACAGACTATTTTATAATTTTAAAAAATTCAAAGCTATTTTATAATTTTTAAAATTATCTGAAATACTATCCGAATAAATTATCTAAAATAGTACTTAATATTATCTAGTACCTATACAATACTGTACCACAACCAAATCCTCTATTAATACCGGTCCGCTGGCTGTTCATAACATTGGTAATCTTATTTTTGAATATTCTCTTTTCTTCCTATTGGTCTATAAGAAAACAGGTTAGAAGTTACACAACACGCGCCACTAAATCGCGTAAGATTACTTTTAGCATAAACTAATCTGATACGTGTCAGGGTGTCCAAAGCAAAGCAGAGCGTCACGTAGTGATAGGTTTTATCTTCTTCCCTTCGCAGGTGACAGCCTGTGGCGAATGCAGTTTTTACGCTCGCCGGTCTCACGTAATGCTCGGTCTAACGGTTACGCCCGCTTTTTCGCCGGCGAAATGCGGACCTCGTCAAGTCATCACTGCCTCGACCAACAATTTCCCTTCGTTTTTGCCCAAAGAAGTGGAAAACATCAAGGACGTTTTTGCTAGAGAGTTGGCTACTCGCATCGAGAGACTCCCTGTAGACTCCATCATGACCTACCCTTTCGTTTCCTGTTCTATTCAAAATGGACTTCCCCTTATGTATATAAATACATGTATATTGTTTTCAGGTATTGTTCGCAGAAAATTGCGTGATGAGTAGTTGCGTGAAGCCTTCGAAACAGAGGAAGGGCACTCCAGTTGTTCTTCTTCACGGTTTTGACAGGTCCCTTCTGTACTCAATATCAGACATAAGTTTGAAGAACGAAATTAAGAAACGAGTTGCTGGTATTGTGTCTATTGAGTTCAGTGCATGTGTTATGACTCAGTTCCTGTTTAGAATGGAGATACACGTATCCGATGCTTGAGGAAGCTGGTTTGGAGACATGGGCTGTTGATATTCTTGGTTGGGGTTTCTCTGATTTAGGTCTGATACGTGTGCCTTAACTCGTTTCTCGGTTTGTTTCGTGTAGAACTAATTCCTATATTGCGCATTATCTTGTGGGTCTGCATTTTTTGGTCTGTTCCAGGAAAGCTTCCATCTTGTGATGTTACATCTAAACGCGATCATCTATATCAGGTAATGATTATGTGGTCTTTAGGATGTAGTTTGTCCTGGGTTGTCTAGCATATTTTCAAGGAGAAATTTTCTCTTTGTGAGTGCTTCCACCGTACTACTGAGGCATGAAAACTCTGTACTACTATAGCAGCTCTTCAATCTTAAAGTTTTGTAATTATATCTACTTGTTGGTGGGGTTTTTGAAACATGGCCTCAGTTATGTAGCTATCAGTGCCTCGGGGGTTCTGGGGAGTTAAGTGGACCGTCCTTTGAGAATGTAGTGACACTTTCCCATTGTTATTTGATCCGGAATCTAATTTGAGATCATATCATATGCTTGTCAAGCTTTGGAAATCCTACATCAATAGGCCTATGATATTGGTTGGACCAAGCCTTGGTGCTGCTGTGGCAATTGACTTTGCAGCCAATCATCCCGAAACTGTGAGTATTTCTCTCAAATTGGCGTATGTGATCACTGACATAATGGAAAGAAGTTAAAAGCTTAGTTATAGTAACTCAAATTGTTGCATCCAATGTTCAAATGTTCTTTTAATCTCAGGTAGAAAAACTAATTCTCATTGATGCAAGTGTATATGCTGAAGGCACAGGAAATCTGGCAACTTTATCTCGGGTCATAGCATATGCCGGGGTAACTTTTCTGCTTGACTAATGAATCTTCATTAATGTTGTCCACCTCTTTCAAATCATTTACATATCTCCTACATTGAGCATATGCCATTGGCTACTCTAGTACCTTTGGCCGAGTTTAAGTTTTTTATTTTTTAGTAGCTCACATAATCTGTCTTCTAGTGAATGCAAGTTGTCATCATTCTCCTAATTTGATTCTTGTGTTCATAGGAAAACAAGGTCAAAGTGACTTCCGCATGCGCCCATTATTTTGTTCCACTTATGAAGTTCATAAAATCCTTTACTAGCTGAACTATACAATAGCAACAACAATATCAACAACGACAATCCAGTAAAAGAGATGAAGGGTTTATGCATGCAACAGCACTATAGAGTTTAGGAAATTGACATATCTCTCATAGAGATTAGGAAAATTATGAGATGAAGGGTTTATGCATACAACAGCACTATAGATGAATAGCAGATGAAACTTTTGGTGCACATACATTAGTCAATTAAATTTCTAAAGTGGGAACAACGCCTTAGTTGTGTTTGGTCAGCAGCCACTTGAATAACAGCCTTTTAAAGGGAGTACCAAAGACAGGTAACCCCTAGACTGGAATAAGCATCTAAAATAATTAGGACTTATCAAATTAGCTAAAAGATATACCTGTAACAATGCAAAATTGAACAAGCATTTAAAGAGTTCATCTAACAAAATCTTATTATTTCCTTTGCTTCACCTGCACAATTTGGTGGGCCAATGTGTGCATACGAGAGAGAGTGGGTGGTAGCAAATTGTTTGCCTTGCTGTATAACCGTGCTACCTTCTATACAATTTCAGACTCTAAATATTTCTACTGATTAGCATTGTTTCCAAATCAGGTTAAATTATTGAAGAGTGTCCCCCTTCGCATGTTCGTTAATCTTCTGGCCTTCAACAGCCTATCATTGAGTACCAGCTTAGACTGGATGAAAGTGAGTGTTGCGTCTCATAGGCTTTCGAAGGACTCAATTTAAACGCAATTTTGGTCTCATGCTCTGATCCTATCTAGGTGGGCCGCTTGCATTGTCTATATCCTTGGTGGGAGGATGCAACTGTTAGTTTTATGGTAAGTGGCGGTTATGATGTCCGCGCTCAGATAGAAAAGGTACTTATCTATGCCTGGAGTCCTTGAATAACCCATATTGCTTTTCTGGATGCCCATTCATCTATTTGACGCATAAATGAGTGCAGGATTTTTATTGTCTTGATAGGATAATAAGTTGACGATGCCCTTGTTTCCCAAGCATTCTTTAAGATGTTGCATGTCTGCCTTTTCTTTTCTCTTCCACCCCATCTTTTCCCAAAGTGAGAAAATAAATGAGAAACTTACTGTCAGTTTCCTTCTTATTTTTCGTCTGAAGCTGAGAACATTTCTGCAACAGACGTGAGCGGTAAGACTTGGAACTGACACTACTACAGGATTTTAATTGATGATGAGACAACCGTATTATTTTGGCATATTTTAAAGCAAACACACGCGCACACACACAATAAACTTCAAGTTTGTGCAAGTTAGGAGTCCAGGAGATCTTGCAACATGGAACTTTGCTGGACTGCATTTTTCGTTGAGTTCATTCTGCCAAAAATTCCTGAAGCCCTATAATTCTATCCTGGGTCCTTTCAGGGAGTCCAATAATGCTATCTGTCCTATTGATTTGAGATTTCTTTGAAAGGTCAAGCAGAGGACACTTATCATTTGGGGTGAAGATGACCAGATCATTAGCAATAAGTTAGCTGTGGTTAGTACTTGATGAACTTTTGGTATTGTTAATAGTTAAGAAACCTAGAGGAAACTTTCCCTTTTGTCTCTTTTGTACAACAAAAAAAAAAAAACTTGAAATTAACAACCACATCTTTCATCAAATTATATGAACAGAGACTACACTGTGAACTGCCAAATGCCATCATAAGACAAATACCAGATTGCGGCCATATTCCTCATGTTGAGAAGCCCCAATCCGTTGCCAAACTGATCATGGAATTCGTGAAAGAAGATTCACTTAAAGAGGTGCAATATGTTTCTCAGTCCTGAAGATACTTGTTTTTCTAGTCTGACTCTATACCGGTGTATAAATGACATCATTCGGTTTGGGATATTCATAGCCATGAGTTGATTTAAGAGAACAAAGTCTTCAAGTAGACTATATCAGTAAGATCATATCAGTAAACTAAATTTATTTTTATGGTATGCTTGTTTGAGGGGTATGGGAAAAGGAGTATGAGTATGGAATGAAAATTGATGGTTGGTATAAACCTATCATTGAAAACTTATTAATTTCATTCCTTGATTTTGGGCAATCCTCCATTTCTCATAATTTAGAGGAACGGGAGAGAGGAATGAGAGTGATTGCACTATAA
>JANZLC010000003.1:18449585-18462302 GCA_026413385.1 Erythroxylum gracilipes
TCTTGTAACTTCATTCCCCTTCACTGAGAATCGGGACTATCAGCGGTTTCATCTGTGCTAGATACACAATCGCCCACATCATCCAACAGCAGACAGTAGCTGTTATAATCAATGTTAAGTGGAGCCGGTTCGAGTTATCGACAAAGAGACACAAATTAGAAAGGAAAGTTCATATCTTTGTTAGAAATTTTCTGGAGCAACAAAGGGCCGACAGAAAGAAAGAGCAGCAGTATCAGCATCTATTTTTAAACCTTCATACTTAATCTTAAAATATTTATCATTCTCCATTTAGTTGATCACTTTATAATGATTAGTTAGTTTCAAATGAATTTCTTTTTCCAAATCTTTATATTGTTGATGTTTTCTATCTATCTCTTCAACTTTTGATTTGATTGATTGTATTGTCCTTTTATGAACGTTAGAAAACAACAAATAATCATATTTATTTGTAAAATGTTGAAGTTCAACTAAAGATTATTGTGTCAACATATGAATTTTATTTATATCAAAAAATAATTGATTACAATAATCACAATGAATTATGTCTATTATCCTCTCTCTAGGTGCAATCCCCAATGCAATTATGAGTGAGCCTTTTATTATGAGTGAGCCAACGTATCTCATGTTCATATGATCTAATAACCTCTAAATATCGTAAAAAACATATCTAAAGTAAGATCATTAGTATGATTTATAAGTGCAAATATCGTTTTCCATTCATGTAGTTTTCTGGATTTCCGATCTAGTTGTCTCTCTGTATCTTTAATTTGTTGATATGTATCTTTATAGATTTCACACCAAACAATCATGACTCTGATACCAGTTGTGCCCAGACCAATGCAAATCACAACTTTTGAATCAGCTATTAAAGGTGTTATACCTTGGAGAATTAAATTGCAACTAACACACATGTTTATCAAGAAAAGAGATAACTTTTTATTAAATCTAGGCTTTTTATGATATCGAAAATTAAGGTAATCTGACAAAAGATCTTCATGCACATCATCAATATGTGTTATGATATCTATCATTTCATCAAATAAGTTAGACATAATTTTATCAAGAGAATCAATTGAGTTTAGATCTCTAATCCATATAAAAGTTTTTCTAAACAATAAGAACTTATGTAGACAATGATACCAAATATGCAGAATAGATTTATAATTTCAAACTTAAGGTCAATACGCTTCCATACCTATTTCTTTTGACGTTTTGACTACTACAAATCTAGGTTATCTTCGAGTCTTTTAGCAGGCATTTTAGCCTTAACCTCGAGAGGTAACTACCCTTGAAGACTCCTTCAGAGATCATTAACACAACCTAATTTCGTTTCCTACCTTCAGGTGTAAATCATAAAATAATTGGGAGAAGAGTAGAAGATTATAAGGTTGAAACTATAAAACTATATCTACAAAAGGAGATTTTTATTTCATAGTTGAAGTTTTTTACAAAAGGATAGACTATTCTAAAGAAGAGATTACAGATTGCATACCCTTAACTATGCTACAAGGGCTTATTTATACTAGACGGATCTTATCACAAACTGATTACATTTTATCCAGTTTTAGAATCCACCTTAGCTATAAAGATTTTTCTTCTTTTTTATTAGTTGAAGAGACCTCCTTATCTTGTGGAAGATAAGTCTTCATCTTTTGCATCTTTGCTTTATCTTCTTTTGCTTTTGCCGGCCAAATTTTCTTTATGTGGCAACTTTTGTATTTGTTGGCTTTTGTGGCATTGCATCTTCCTTTCCTTTACTTTAAAGATTCTTTGAAGCCTTTATCGGTCAGAAAGAACTTATCTAAAATTGTGATAGATTTCCTTTATTCGGAGTCACTATAGGTGTTGACTCTAGAATCTTCTTCTTTATCTTTCCCTTTGAGAAATCTAATTCCACTAGAACATGCCGGATAGATATTTTCATTACGCTTTCTGAGGTGGAAAAATATGTTTTGAGCTTCTGGGCTTGATCTTATTTTTCTTCGTTCGATCATCCTTATCTTCATTTTTACAAAGTTTTCTGTAGCCAAGGGAGTTCTTTTGGCTGGTGCTATCATAAGTGAGGTAAAATTACTCTTACTTGCATAAGTTCGGAAGCCTTTTTTGAAAGCTAATTCCATTCTGGAGACAACAGTCCTCATTCCAATACCTCATTGGTAATGGATATCAATCTCAGTGTATTTACTAAATTCTTTCCTTAACGTGGTATCGACTGTAATAGATAAATGTTTTGCTTTTCCAATCATAATAAAATGATAAGCATCATATCATTCTTCTTAATAGAAATCGTGTTCGGTTGATAAAATCTTCAACATTAAACTATCTTAATGAGTGATTAAAGGATTATTCAAATTGTAAAGATTTTGATAAAACCCTTTCTTTAATACAAGATTTTAAAAGAAAAGATTTAATAAAAGATGGAAATAGACCTTATTCGATATCTTAAATGATATCTTATGCTTTGTCTAATACACATCATACAGAATGTTTGGTCAATAAAGATCTTATTGATTTTCCTAAACTATTTTATGAAGTTGAAAGGATATATCCTCTATATATGGCTAATATAGAAGATCCTGAAAATGATTTTTCATTAGATTTGTAACCTAAACCTTTGCTAACTTCTAATAATAGATTTATACCTATATTATCTTATTTTGATACTAATGTTTCTAGCAATACTAGATATAATAATAATATAATAAGAGCTGAAAAAGGCTAAGTTCTAATTATCAGATAAAAGGAGAATACTTTAATGGAAAAACCTATATACCTTGTAAAATTTCTATAGATACAAGTGCAAGTGGAAGCTATATTAATAATAGTTGATAAATAATTTAATAAAATTTCATTTAGCTGAACCTTATCAATATATAAATTTTAATGGAGTACACATCAAATAGATATTGTTGTAGAAATGAATATTATGATTAACGGTACTAAAATGCCCATTCGATTATAAGTTGATAATGAAGGATTTAATCTAGAAATAATGTTAGGAACTAGTTTTGTTTAACAAGTTGAACCATATCGGATAACTCAATATAGAATACAGTTAACTTATAACAATAACATTATTTATATCCCTCAATAATGGCTAACCCAACTAGTACATATATTCCTATTGAACTTACCTATAAAGATTTCAAAGCTGAATATTTTGCTGCTTATATCGAGAGTGGTGCAGGATTTTGCTTATGCTAAGCAACTTGTTTTCCCAACCAATATTATGAAACCCTAAAACTTATTATAGATTTAGGTATTTCTAATCATCAGATACATTTATCCATAGGAATCCAACAACCCCAAATTCTTTTAGGATCCTTCTTAGTCAAATGTCTACCTTTTTATTTCCATGATACTAATACCGATTTTCTTCTTGGAAATAACTTTCTTCAATTATTTCATAAAATTTTATTTGATACTCTTAAGCAACAAATACACTTTAAAACCCCTTGTAGTCATTGGATAGTAGTTAACCGTCTTAAAAATGCCTATAGTAGATCTACTATCTCTTTTAAATCTCGCATAGCCCAACATGGTGTAGGATATAAAGAAAAACTATTTTTTCTAAAAGGAAAAACCTTGTTAAAAATAGAAACGCTGATAGAATATAAATATCAACAGTTAAAAACAATCAAAGATGAACTAGAAGTAGTTAAACAAAAAATAAAACAAAATTTTTCTAAAAACACTTTACAATTTTGGGATAAACACAAGACAGAAGCAAAATTAAAAATGATAGATAAATAAAAAGTTATTAGAGTTACTATCATGAGATATAATTCAGAAGACCAAAAAGAATTTAAAAAACAACTTCTGGACCTAGAAATCTTAAGATTATTAGATCTAGTACATCTCCCCATTCTTCTCGAACCTTTATGGTTAGAAACCATGCAAAGATAAATAGAAATAAAGCTAGGATGATACTAAATTATAAACGATTAAAAGATAATACTGTGTTTGATGGATGCTTTTTACCTCATAATGAAACCTTGATAAATTTAACTAGAGGAAAGCAAATTTTCTCCAAATTCGATTGTAAAAGCAAATTTTGGCAAATAAAAATGCACAATGAGAGTATTCCTTATGCTGCATTTTCAACCCCTCAAGGTTAATATGAATGGTTAGCAATGTCTTTTGGTTTAAAAAATGCCCCTCAGATATTCCAGAGAAAATTGGATAATATTTTTAAATATCATGATTTATACATTGTTATGAAGATGATATTTTAATAACCAACGATAATATTACATAACATATTATTCATCTTCATATTTTTCCAAATTTATGTACATCATGATCTTGCTCTTTTTGAGAAAAAAGTTAAGATATGTCAAAATAACATAGAATTTCTTGGTATGGAGATAGATGGTAAAGGTGTCAAACTACAACTACCTACATATACTTGACAAAATTTCACAATTCCCAAATAAATTGTTAGATAAAAAACAAGTTCAAAGCTTTTTTAGGTGTATTGAACTATGTATATGATTTTATTCAAATCCTTGCTGAGATAAGAAAACCTTTTCAGTTATTATTAAAAAAAGATCAAAGGTTTGAATTCTCACCCTATTTGATAAAACAGTTAAAAAAGATTAAAAAAAACTATGTGTAGTACTCTACCTAAACTTTCCTTACCCTCAGATAACAATGATTTAATTCTTGAAACTGATGCTTCAAACCAAGTATGGAGTGGAGTACTGAAAAAGATAGATTGTGATAATGATCATATGAAAATTAATGAGTCTCTATACAGGTACACTTCTGGAATGTTTACAAATACTCAATAACGCTATCATATTAATGAAAAGGAATTATTGGCAGTGTTCAAAAGCTTTCAAAAATTTCATTACTTTTTACTACCAAAAAGATTTGTATTGCGAACTAATAATACCCAGGTTAAAGCTTTTATTCAGAATAATTTGCCTTCTAAACCTGAGTATTATTAAATCTAACAACAATGCTCTTGTAGATTTGTTAACCAGAGATAGGAAATCCTAAAGAAGAGATATTTCTTTTATTAGACCAAATGTCTGAAGATATCGATACGTGCTAAGTATAGTTAAAAGATCTACTCAATATTGCTCAATTTCCATCATTAACAAAAGAGATAGCTAAACTACTTCTCTCTTTTTGCCATGTTTGGCAAGCAAAGATAAATCATTTTAACTTCGTTGAGCAAAGGCTCTATCGATTACTTAATAAAGTTCCGATAATTGAAGAATCTGAATCTACTGGATCTTAATCGATATCACAAAAAATATGTCAACCTATATCTCCTAGTTAGATAAAAACCACCCCTGATGATCTTTCTCTAAGACCAGATACATCTTGAAAAATTCAGATACCCTGAAATATCATGACAAGTTCACCTAGTTCACATCCTACTATTCAAGCTCATTTAGAGAAAATGTAAGACCCTTACTCGCTAAAAAATAACAAATTTTGCTACATTGATTATGCAGGTATTTATCCCTGATTAAACTTTTTGCAGGGAGCTCTGCCCTAAGTAGGTATTTATCCCTGATTGGTATGACTTTGGTGCTATAAAGGCCATTTATTTAACAAACCCTCATTTTCTTTAGATATCTTTATTACCTAAATGGGTGCAAGAAGGTGTTCGGGATTGTTATACGAATAATCCTGCAATCACTCCTCAAGATACTTTAATGCTACAAATTTTATTAGCCAGAACCGATTTCTATAAAGAAGAATGATATGATGCTTATCATTTATTATGATTGGAAAAGCATAACATCTCTCTATTACAGTCGATACCATATTAAGGAAAGAATTTAGTAGATACATTGAGACTGATATCTATTACCGATGAGGTATTGGAATGAGGATTGTTGTCTCCAGAATGGAAGCAGCTTTCAAAAAAGGCTTTCGAACGTATGGAGTAATTTTACCTCACTCATGATAACACCAGCCAAAAGAACTCCCTTGGCTGGAAAGATTTTGTAAAAATGAAGATAGAGATGATCGAACGAGGAAAAGTAAGATCAAGCCCAAAAGCTCAAAAAAGATTTTGCCACCTCGGATAGCATATTGAAAATATCTGTCGAGCATGTTCTAGTGGAATCAGATTTCTCAAAGGAAAAGATAAAGAAGAAGATTCTGGAGTCAACATCTACAGTGACTCCGAATAATGGAAATCTATCACAATTTTAGATAAGTTCTTTATGACGGATAAGTCATATCCTTATAAGTCATTTTACACATAAATAACTAATTTTACTAAACATCTTTAAATAAATAGTTGATGTTATTCACTGTCATCATTTTTATAACCAAATAACTCACAATCGTAATCTTTATAGACACATACCAACCTGCCAATTACATGCTTTCGGTAACTTTCTTATTAACCTAATAATTTTTAAAATTAAGTGATATATCTGATTCAACTAATCAATAATAGAATATAACACAAAATATACTTACATCAACTAACACAAAATATATATTTCCTTAAAAGAACAAAGGGTTGAACCAATACTTGAGTGAAAGGTGCTAAATTACATATTTTGTCTAACTTAATAAGTTTACTTCTTAACTTTTTTGTTAAAGTAACACAAAATGTTTAGAAGATGGAAATATCACTTAATAATAACTATTACTATTTTTTCTTTATATTAGACAAACTTTTGAAACAAGTCAATAAATAAGGGATAATGTAAAAATGTTTAAAACTTTTAAATTTTTATTTAAATGTCTAATATTTTAAAATTTTTAATTAATTGATCACATTGTTCAAAAAATAAAAGGAATGAATTAATAAACAAGCAATTCAAAAATAATATAAACATTTTTTGAAGAGTTAAAGTGATCAAAATTTTAAAAAATAACAACCAATTCAAATTATTATCTTGGTTAGTTTTCATTAACACCGTTGTGTGTATGTTAAGATATTCAAAGATAAATTCGTGATTTTATCTTTATACGTGGATGATATATTGATTGCTTATAATGACTGTGTGTTTCTTACGCAAATTAAAGATTGGTTATTATCTAAATTTGAAATAAAAGACATGGGTGAAGCGGTATACATTCCTGTATTCAAGATTTTTAGAGATCCTTTGAAGAGATTGTTATTCCTTTCACAAGCGATGTACATTCAAAAGATTCTTCAACGATTTAGTATGCAAGATTGCAAACCAATTGATAATCCTATTGCTAAAAACAAAGGCCTTAGTAAGAGAAATTGCCCGTCAACGCCCCAAGAACGAGAACACATGAATAATGTTCCCTACTCTAGTACAGCTGGAAGCTTTATATACACAATGATGTGTACAAGACTAGATATTTGTTACGCTATTGGGATGGTGAACAGATATCAATCAAATCCAAGCCAAGTACATTGAAAAGCAGTAAAGAGAATATTGAGGTATCTAAAGGGAACTATGGACTATGCATTATGTTATCAACTATGGACTATGCATTATGTTATCAAGGCAATGATCTATGTATACAAGGGTATACAGATGCAAACTGGAGAGGAGATTTAGATGAAAGAAAATCTACCTCAGGATATATATTCTTACTAAACCATGGAGCAACATCTTGGAAAAGTAAGAAAAAATCTTACATTGCATTATCCACAATGGAAGCTGAATTTATAGCTCTCAACTACAGTACAAGAGGCTATGTGGCTTCATCAATTCTTAGTGCATTTGGGAGTCATTAAAAGTGAAATTAATCCAGTGACCATCAACTGTGGTAGTCAAGCTGCAATCGCTTATAGTAAAGACCCCAAATTTCATTGTAAGACAAAGCACATTGTAACATCCCGTCCCCAAAGGAAGGGCTAGGACCCTTCAATCACATAGATACCAAGTATAATTATATGAAAGATATAGTTGCACGAGGAGAAGTGAACATGAGATATATATCTACGTGAGATATGATAGCAAACCAATGACAAAGCCAATTTCCAGAGATGTATACATTGGGCATGTAAAGTCATTAAGACTACGTCGATGTTGAAATGTATTGATAAACATTTCTCTGTGTATGTTCACTCATTATAATGTCATATTTTGGATATAATGAATGATAAAGATGATACATTATGTATCATTTGATTCATGAATATATATGTGTTTTACATAAATATATTTTGAAATGAATCATAAGTGTATGAGACAGATTATAGATTGGCCCTCTCACACGGGAAATTACCTCTAGTGTTTATGCTCGCTAGAGATGAGACATGTTTAAAGTTTATTATCTAGGTGATAATTGTGAGCGAGAAACTTAAACCATAAATGCCGCAAAGAAATTGATACAACGTGATTTGTTAATCACGTTATCTGTCTTACGTTGCTAGATGTGAGTTTTGAATAAGTTTTTTGAGTAGTTAAGTGAACTTAAGTTAAACATTGAGTATGTTTGAACTATCATCTGTACGGTATTTCTTGAATGAAAGATGTTCAAGTTAAACAGAGTGGGTAAATACTGTAGCACATGACTCATACCATGTGTGCACAACTGACTACAAAAAGGGATTAATATAAGTGGCAAGATCTCATCTTACATTGTGTGAGATCCTTGAGGTTGAGAAGAACCTCATCATATACTCTTATAACTCTTGTTTCATTCTTGAGAATTGAATTTAAGGTTTGCTACTTTAAGTTATTGCCAAAAAGATCATGCAAGATGAGATCCTATGGAATAATTCTAGGAAACCAAATTAAATTTAATTCAAAAGAGAATTGAGAACGGAGGAAGGTTATTTATTTTAGATCACTGACTCGCATGAACAAGTATTCATAGATGGTCATCGTCTCTATAGTAAAGAACTTAAATACAGTTATGACTCAAGAAACTAAATGAGATCAAAAAAAGTGCAAATGCGAGATATGACCTAGGGTATAGCATATAATGTCTACTCAAGGACACTTAAGTCCTAGGATCAATTTGTTAATCGAGATGTCATATACTCCTAATAGATATATGGCAATGTGCTCTCGTCGTATGCTGGTCACACCAGTTATTGAACAAGTATGAGAACTGCAGAGTTTGTTTTTAATGAGATTAAACCCATCATGTGTGAGTGGGAGATAATGACTTATATACACCCATGAAGGGTATAAGGGTCAATGCTCTTCTTTAAATAACTACCAAAGGTAGTTATATGAAGACCATATATTTGAACGAAACGTTAAGAAGTAGATAAATAGGCATGTATTTGTTGCTTCTTATGCTTCAATCAAGTTTACACACAAATAGAAAATCTCTACAGTAAAACTGGTAACAAATTTCTTTAACCGGTGGAACTACTACAAGAATTTAAGTACGTGATTCTTTGTTTTATATGCATATGAAATGATCCTGTTTAACATAATCTACGTGATGATGTTCTATAGAATGTGAATTATCTTACATGTTTCATGCCTTTAATACTTAATTCTCCTAACTCCTTAGGAAACTCCAATCCCATTAGCTCATAATAGTCCCTGGAGGGAAGATCTTGCCTGCCAATTCCATTCTTACCTTAACGGCTTTGATTTGACCTCTATTGGTAAAAGACTACAAACATATCTTCTATCATTGTGTCATCTTTGCCCAGTCTCATAAGAGGTATCAAACCAGGCAGCTCTTGATGCAGGTTAACTACCACACATACGCATAACTTATTCTTGTTAAAGTTATAACTTCATCCGCATAAATTGGATTCCATTTGTAGCTTAGCTTAGTTCCCTAGTTTACTAGTACTGCAATGGAATATTGTGTATATTAATCCAAATAAGTGGAACTTTTTCATTTGGATCCTAGCTTTTTATTTATATAGAGAAGAGGTTCTTTGTTTATTTTATCTCTTATACAATATTTGGTTTTGATACATCGTTTTTCATATATAATGAACTAGTCATTTTAATAGGTCTACTTATTCCTATTAATAACATGGGTCTTGCTATCAACTCTTTTAACAAAAGTTCTATAAAAAAACAAATTAAAAATTAAAAAAAAGAATTAATAACTTATAAATTTTAGAAAAGTTTTAAACTACAAAAGAAATTTATGTTTTTAAACTACAAAAGTTATCTAAGTGCTGTCTACATAATGGAATTTTCTTGCAACATAAATAATATGTTGACATTACTAAATGAAAAATCATTCATATTAATACAGTTAATTTATTTTATTTAAATACAAAATACATTATAAATAAATGGTCACATCAATTTTGATGGACAGATGAAAAAATATTAAAATTTATTTAATGAAACGCTGAAGGAGTTCATCGGCATTAAAAACTTGTCCTATATTTCGCGAGTCCATCAGACTTGAATATCATTTTTCATCGAAAAGCATCTTGCTGAATTTACACATACAACAGAAATAAACATAAGAAGAAAAAACTGCAGAACAAGAACAAACATGTCCATGACAATTATTTGTCTACATGTCATGGCATGGCATCCCTAGAGGCCAGAAAATTGTGGACGTTAGAGCCTCTTCTCTTCATGCATGGCTGCTCAAATTATCTGGGTTTACAAGGATGAGACTGGAAGAGCATATGTGAGTTTATATAATCTGTCATCGAAAACTTTAAATATGTGTGCGTGTCCTTCCTGGCCCAAAACAAGACCTTAACTTCAAAGTGTATACAGAAGCCAGCTGTCAGTTAATCTGAGGTTGAGCACTGCAACCCAAAAGCATCAGCCAGGTTAAAGTTGAGATTGTTTCTCATAGTCCTGCTCCTTCCAACTCCTCCATCACCCTTTCTCATCATAGCAACAAACTCAGAATAATCTATTCTGCCATCCTACAAAAATTGCATATAAAAACGACTCTTGACTAATCATATCTTAGATTTAGAAAAGGAAAAAAAAGAAGAAGAGAGAATTTCAGGCACATACTAATTATGCAAGTCTTAGTTCTATCAGCAAATTCGATGGGGGAAAACAGAGGCAACGAAAAGAAAAGAAGTACTATCACTAAGTAAATCAAGCCTAAGTAGCCAATTGTCGCAAACTGCATGTGTAGATGCATATTTTGTTTTTTTGAAGTGAATAGATGCATATTTTGTGCAAAAGCCTAAGAAGCCAATTGCCGCAAAACTGCATGTGTAGATGTATATTTTGTGCAAGCAGAGGCAGATGATACACAATTAAGCAGCCCCCAGGTTTTGAGACCATGTGTAGATGTATATTTTGTGCAAGCAGAGGCCAATGACACACACTTAAGCAGCCCCAGGTTTTCAGACCATGTAGGCCGTAGTTTCAGTACAATACAGCAACATTTAAATGCACTACCATTAGCTATCCCCTCATATTGGCAGTACCAATTTAATCTGAATATTTTGTGGTCTCCTTCTTTTACTTCAACATATGACATTTTCCTAGTAGTTGCAATAATTTAAATCTCAATCATAAAGACTCAGCCCTTTGTGGCTATAAGGGGCTAAATCAACACAAGGAATCTTTATAGCACAACATTTAGATTTTCAATAAAAACCTCAGTTATGGAATTAATACCAGTAGTACAACAAATAAAGAACAGAATGATATTCATGATGTTGGCTTATTAAAATAGTAGTCTTACGTTATCTTGGTCGATTTCTTTGATCATATCATCCAGATGAACATCACCTAGGCCAAATTCTTTGCAAGCCTGCTGAACTTCATCGATGGTGATATAGCCACTACCATCTTTGTCAAAGTATGCGAAGGCTGCAACTAAATTCTCTTCTCTCTCTATCTTATTTAGGTGCAATGTAGCAGCAAGAAATTCACCATAGTCTATGGTTCCACTGTTATCTATATCAGCCTATTCAAGTTTCCATTAAAAGAATGACATCATTGAAGCCAATAATGTAACTTGACAAGAAATTATATTAATATAATGCAGTCAAAATCAATATTCATGAGTCCTCATAACTTGTTTACCGCGTCCATTAGAGACTTGATTTCAGATTCCATTAGCTGGGAATTTACTCTCTTCAAACCATCTTTAAGCTCCTCAAATGTTATTGACCCACTATCGTCAGTGTCAATCATCTTAAACAATTCTTTCAAACCACCAATTTCTTCTTCAGACATTCGTTCTGCTATGACCTTCAGAATGATAAAATATTAATGCAAAAATAGCATAGCAATACAAATATCAGAACATTTGTAAATGAAAAGTGAACAAAGACATCAGAGAAATGGCTAACTATTGGGATAGCTTCAGAAGTTAATAAAGTACAATAACATGGAAGTTAAAGAGTTCAACATAGAAAACTCTAAGCATATTCTTCCCATTGAAACCATTTTTTTTTTCCTTTTGAGTATGCGCTTATCCTAAGGAAAACATAGCATCTCAAATATATATTTTCAGATCGTCCCCAATGATAACCTTATTCACATAAAAAAGTTGTTACAGTAACTGTTATAGTCCCTGGTTCTGGATCTGATTACAAGACCCAGCAGTTGCAAGTCCCCTAATAACTCTGCTTGCACACTGAGCCTGGAAGACTTCCTGCCTTTTCTACCAATCTTGTGAGTAAAAGATAAAGCTCGTTATGGGAGAACTCTAGATCTCAGTATGTATATTGGTTTGAGTAAATAAAAGTCCCTCTTATTACTTTACTGCATCCTGTTAGGAGTAAGCACACAGAGCAGGAGATTGGATAGTATATACACGGAGAAACAAAGATAGAGACAGATTGTAGTGGTAGAGTTATAGTTACATATGGATAGTAGTAGTTAGATATCAATAAAC
>JANZLC010000003.1:18466517-18478778 GCA_026413385.1 Erythroxylum gracilipes
TCCAAATTTACCCTTAGTTCATTTAATCCAATTTAATCATACTTTAGGCCAAAATAATCAAACTTGAATTACTACTATCCTTAGCATAATGCAACTCCAATTAATTTATCTAATAAGACTTCAAAATTAAAACATCATGATTCAAAATAAATAAAACAGGTTTGGGGTCCAACATTGAATCACTTTGGAATTGAGCTTTAACGAAAATTAAGTTGGAATTAACTTTCATATAAGCAATTTAGGTTTTTCTTTGTATTCATCTCTCTCATTTATTAAAATCATTTTATTCTTTTAAATTGTTATCTTCCACTTCTTTTTCTTTCCTTCCTCATTTGAATCATGCATTATAAATTTCACACATCAAGCATACAGTGGCAGAAAAGGAAAGAAAGAAACTTTTTTTAAAGATTAATTCTAAAGTTTGGACTTTGGATATGACTCTTTTGAACCAGGCTCGTTGCCCAATTAATTTTTAAAACCATCATTTGAATCGTAGTCCTTTGGAATCGAGGCCAAGTCAAATATTTCCTAACACATTGTAGAAAAAAAAGGTGATGTGCCATTACTAGGCTCAAAAGAAATTAAAGATACAAATTACAATATCTTACAACAATCTAAACTAAGATAGAAATGAAAATAAAGAAGAGAAAGAAAGAAAGGTTATTTCTTTGGTTGATTTTAGGGCTTGGGTCTAAGTATTGTATCTACACATAAGACTTGAGCTAATTTAATTTTAAAAGTCATCACTTGAGATTGAGCTTATTCAAATTAAGACCTAAGTGGAATTTTCCTAATTCATCCGATTTATAAGAAAAAAAAGTGATCTTAATTAATTAGAACTCAAGGTAGAAAGATTAAAAATATAAATATGAACAATCCAAGCCCTTAATTATATAATTGAGAAAACTAATATGACTTGCTGAAAGCCCGATGACTGCCTTTAGTTATTTTTTCTTCACTAATCCTTGTATTTGCTTTATTTATGTTTGAATATTGCTTTTCTGTTTTTGAATTTTTAAGCCCTGACTTTATTTACTTTCGCTACAAAGACAAAGAAAAATATAAAATAATAACCAAATGTCGTATGAGATTAAGACATCAATATCAATTTATGCTTTTCTTTATTTTTGACATTATTCTTTATGTATCGTTAAAACTAACTTCGAATTTGAAATTACATTGATATATGCATGTATAAAAAGGATAAAGTCCACCTTTGAATTAACCCATTTAGCTTAAATAGCCAACTTGACACAATATTCTTTTCAGGCCGTTTGACAGTTAAAACTCCCTTTCTTTCATTAAAACTCATCATATAAGCTCTTATTTAAATATGAATATCTTTATCTAACCTTATGGTTAGTAGGCAATTTAAATCATATCAATAAAAGAGTTTCATGAAAAGAGGAATATAATAATTGTGTGGGTGTACCTAATGATAAGTGACATTTTATTGAATGTAAAGTGGGCTTTATGTTTGAATAGTGGACTTGTATACTTATATTTGAATAGGTCAAATGTACGAAAAGAAAATATTTATTTATGCGACATAATAACATTGGTCCATATTCTTGACAAAGTGATGGAGTGAAAAAGGATCTTCTTAGTATTTGAAGGTATAATATGGATTAAGGTTCTTAATTAATTTATCTACCCAATACATATTTGGATGATCTATTAATTTCCTTAGTTTTATCCTATTTCACTTAAAAAATTTCTCACCTTTGACCTCAGCCCTATTTAAACTGAGGAATAAAGATCTTTTGATTCATACATTTATAGAATCTAAGTAGTGGTATGATAAATGCATATTTGACTATAATTTTGCACCCACATTTGATGTATTTTGCTTGATATTTTATAGTTTTGTTGTGTATTTAGTACTTATTTCGCTCTAAGTGCATTTGTAGGTCATAATTGCCTTTATGGACTAAAAGGAGAAGAATTCAGATGAAATCGTAGCATAGAACGAAGATTTGAAGCAACTAAGGACCTATATGACTGTACACAAATGTATGTTGATATACACGATCATGCATGTTGTTAGTGTAAGTCTCCGTGTCTGTGTGAAATCATGAATTCAGTTATTTTTTATTATACCTAGTCTACTATCCGTGTTAGTGACCGTGTATATTCTAAAAATCCTAATTTTTACTATAAAAGGACGTGAGTGGAGGCAAAATAGAGAGATGACGAATTTGGAAGCAATTTTAAGTCATTAGATGTATTTAGAGGTGATAGTTTTGATCAAAGGATAAGAAAAACATGAAGAATATGTTAAGAGATCCTTTAGATAACAACATCAAATCCATACTTGGAAGAAGATTCAAGAGAAGAGAAAGGGAGATTTATAATTGTGATTTCTTTGTTTCTATTAGTTATTCTGCATGTTTGTTATTGATTTCATTTTCTATGAGTAACTAAACTTGTTTAGTGTCTAGGTGTGTTGAACCCTAGTTTTTGATAACAATAGGTTTTGATCTTTTATCTAATGCAATTATATTGATTGATTTATTGTAATTCAATTATATGTTTTATTCTTTTTCTAATATATCTAGAATATTAGTGCACTATTTGATTTCATATTATTAAGATTGAGAAATTCTCTTGTATGAATATATCTACTATAATTAGATGGAGTTGCATGCAAACCTAAAGATAGGTCGACATAAATCCTCTAGATTTTAACTAGAGAGAGTTCTATTAATCAATTGGTAGATTATTTGTTAATAGTCTTGAGGAAGATATTAACATAAGGTATAAATTTCTACGGTCCAATAATCAGTAATATAATTGAATGATAAAGGGTTAATATCTAATTGATATTAATCTTTTTAGAATTTTCCTCTATCTTATGTTAATCTTAGTTTATTTGTTAGTTTAATTTTTAATTAAAATTTAAAATCTGATTCATATATTAGATAATAGAAAAAGGGTAACTACTAGTAATTCTAGTCTTCGTGGGATCGACCTGTAGTTGCTTATACTAGCTACAGCTACGTCGTACACTTATAGTCAATTTTAAATATTAACCTAGTTTGAGTCAATCATGGTATTGTATTAGCAAGCCTATAATAGTGTATTTTCATAAGAATAACTTGAGTAGAACACTTAACCAAAGAAACATTTGAGTAACTAAATGGAAATCAATGAGGAAAGTTTACTAGATTTTTGTACTCACTTTTGGATGAAACTATTTTTTTTATTTCTATTTAGATTTTCTTTAAAACTCAACTATGAGATATTGTATTTACTTAAGTCTTAGTTAGATTGATATCTTATATTACGTATTCCTTTTGACATCATAAGGAATGAATTAGAATATGATTTTATTATTTTAATGAGTATTTTTTCTCGATGATGAGTAAATTATCCAAGCTTAAGGTTACACTTTCCAAAAAATGCAATAGTTAAATTGATCATTAATGGGAGCAACTGGTTTTGCAATAATAGAAGCAATGAAACTTTCTTGAGAAGTTTTTCAGCTTCCCAACCTAATCCTAATCAGGATGATGATGTTATCTAGTTGAGACATGCCTTTGACAACATCAATAACAAAACTTGTAGGGTTTTGTTTAAGATCGAAGCTCCAAGAAGCACATCGCACATATTAGTTTGGTGTAAATACCTTTCCCCTAAAATCTCATTTATTCTTTGGTTAGCAGTGAATAGTTTAAGCATATTAGATAGGATAAAGGGAATTCTAGGTTTGATCAAGATAGCTTTTTAATTTATCATTAGAAAGGAACTTAAGCATATTTAGGAACTAACACATGAATTTACATTTATTTGCTTAGAGGAACCTAAACAAAATTAGGGAATTGGTTATAACAGGCTCACTTTGACTCATGGAATGGCTAATAGATGGAATCTTTGAAGGCTAATGGTTCTTTATCTTATGCTCCAATTCTAATTAGTTTGCCTTGCTTGATGATAGGTATGAATTATAGTGTGTTTTCTAGGTCTTAAAGTGTGTTTTTAGTGTTTTTCCTAGACTTGTTAGTGTTTTTTGTGTTTTATTTATTTTATTGTTATTTAGAGCAAGAATTTCATCTCAATTGTATGCTTCAAAAGTTGTTTGATGTGTTTGATTATGAGTGGAGACAGAAAAAATAGATAAATAGATGAAGAAAGAGCTAGAGATCAATATCTCGTGAACAATTGTGCATGAAACAGCAACAAGTTGGTGAACTCTTTGGCATGATTGTGCATTCTATATATGATTATCATAGAGAGCTGGAGCACAACCAAGCATGATCGCGCATGTAAAAATCTTTTTCAATTCTCGCGAGTTTTTTTATACTTTTAAAAATTCAAGGTTATTTTTGGAATAAAAATAAGTGGAAAAACCATACAAAAAAACCCTAGAAGGTTTAACAGTCTAAAAACGAAGAGAAAAATACCAAAAGGAGGCTAGACAACGCAACAAAAGGAAATCAAAAAGAGGAAAATCTGAAGGACAAAAGTTATAGTTTCTAGTTCAAGGAAAAGAAGAGAAGATATCTAGATTCAATTCTTTACTCTTTTCTTTTATTTCCTTATTATTGTTAAATGTTAATGATGATTCAATTGGCATATATAGTTACATTTATGGATTGCTAAATTCCTTTTAGGAATTACTCTTGATTTATTTGTTAAACTTTACATTCTTGATTTAATGAAATATGCTTGTGATGTTTATTGTTATAAACTCATTTTGAATACAGAGATTAGAATGGATTATTTGTGTTGTGTTGTATAGCGAGAGTTAGTATCTCAATAAACTTATAAATATCAAATTAATAGGAAATTAAAGAGAGATCTTAATTGTTTATTAGTTACCTATGGGATTGATATCGAGATAGGGTAATCATAATTATTAGATATCTAAGGTTATGTAGTATTAAATCAAGAAGGTGAAGTGAAGATAAATAAGGATATAAGTAATTGTCAGTCTTCATCAATGTTCAATCAACCAATTCATTGTTGCTTATTTCGTCGTTTGATTATCAATTCTTTGTTTCTAGTTTAACATTTAGTTATTTATCTCATTGTTATCTTAAACAAAGTTTACAAGTATTTTTGGGTGACTACCCCAATCCTCGAGTGACAATACTTTTTATGATATTAGACATGATTTGTGTACTTGCACTAAAGAAAATTTTTAATTTAAATACTTGCACTAAAGAAAATTTTTAACTTAAAACTTCAAAAAGTTTTGGCACTACTTTAGGGGATTTTTTTTGTAGCATCTACTGTAGTTTGAGTTACCTTGTTTTAAGCATTTTTAACACTTTTCTTGTGTGATTATAGGTGCATGAACACAAGACCTACAAGGAGTTCAAACAAACTAATAGACACACAAAATTTCAATATCATTAAGTAAGAGAGGATGATTACCCTTATGGACTTCATGAGGCTTGGGTTCCATGCTAACCAACAAGGAATAACCAGAACACCAGTGTAGGCTAACACTTTTGAAATTAAATCGATTTTGCTGAATAAGTTACAAACTAATGTTAATTTCTAAAAAAAAATACAAACTAATGTCCAATTTTATGGACTAACTAATAAGGATCCTAATGCTCTTCTGGTTAACTTTTTAGATATTTGTGACATATTTCGATACAATTGATTGTCAGAAGATGCAGTTAAGATGAGGCTCTTTTCTTTCATACTTAAAGATCAAGCCAAGGCATGATTAAATTCTCTCAACTAGAGAATGTCACAACATGGGATCAATTGGTGCTAGCCATTTTGGCTAAATATTTCCCCTTGAGGAAGACACTAGGATCATAAAGAAGGGGGAGTCATTATATAATGCATGGAATAGATTTAAGGAGTTGTCCATATCATAACTTGCCTAAATAGTTCCTTTTATAAACATTCTACAATGGTGTAAATATGTCCATACGATGCACCATAGATGTAGCAGTTAGTGGTTTACCAATGAGGAAAACAATTGATATCACATATGATTTGTTGAAAGAGTTGGCAAACAATTGTTATCTATAGATTTCGTAGAGGAGTAAATAACAACCAATCTTTAGAGATCAATAAGGAGTGCTTGATGTGGGTTAATAATAACATTACAAGATAAAGTAGCAAATTAATCCAAACAATTGAATAGCCTGAAAGCCACTTCTTCAGTCCCACTGAAGGCATTTCAACATGGATGCGAATTATGTAGACAAAAAAGTCATATCTTAGTTGATTGCTTCATAGTGGAAAATAACAACATAGAGCAACTCAACTACATGGAAGCACCCATATAGTCAGAGTGGTAATAACCTTTATTCTAATACTTATAATCCTGGGTGAAAGAACCACCCAAAATTTTCTTGGTCTAATAATGTTTTAGGGAATCTAACGAGAGCTTAAGGCTTACCAATATTTTACTAAGATAGGCTTAGTTCATTGGAATCAAAGATGGAAAGTAAATGGATGTGTTGAATTCCAAATTCGCAAGCCAATATGAGAGCCAAAAGAGAACGAAAACTAAGTTCGATCAAATTGCAAAGAACCATGCATCTTCCATTAATCCAGAGGTTCAAGTGGGCCAATTAGCCATTGCATTATCTATATGAAATATAAGGAGTCTCTGAATAACACGAAGTCTAATATAAGGAAGCAACTAAAAGCCATCAGACTTAGAAGTGGGAAAGAGTTAGAAGAATGAAGAAGAAAGTTGAATCCTGCTAATGATAAGACTAAGATAAAGAGGACAAGAAAGAAAAGAAGAAAGAGGAAACTTCGTTTGTTCCTCCCTTTTATATGCACTAAAAATTCCAATTCCAACAAAGGTTGTAAAATAAATGTGCAATTTGCAAAGTTCATAAAGAAGTTAAAGAAATTATAAATCAATTTGTCTTTTGTTGAACCTTTGGAAAACATGCTAAGAATGTAAAGCTCCTCAAGGATATACTATCAAATAGGTGAAATTGGGAGGATAATCAAATGGTCTCCTTGACCGAAAGATGTAGCTCCATAATTACTAGCCATATGCCTTCAAAATTAAAGAACCCAAGGAGTTTTACTATACCTTATGTCATTGGTAATTTAGAGTTTTTTAAATGATTATATGACTAAAGTGGAAGTATTAATCTTATGCCTTTATCAATTTTTAGGAAATTGGGTCTAGGAGATGTAAAGCTGACTTTTATGCTCATCTGGTTGGTGGATCAATCTATAAAGAAACCATTTCATATGTTTGATGATGTGATAGTTATGGTGGACAAGTTTATCATTCTAATGGACTTTGTAGTATTAGACTTTAAAAAGGATAGGAATTGTCTGCTAATTCTTGGTAGTCTGTTTATGAACACGGGAAGAGCATTGGTATATATCCATCTTATTCTTTGAATTGGTAATAAGCAAGTTGAATTTAACATGAATAATGTACTAAATAATCCAAAGGAAAGCAACTCTTACATGAAGATTGATATAGTGGATGAGTGTATATAAGAGAAAGAGGAGTGCAATAAAGAAGAAGTTAGTATTGGGAAGGTAGAAGATGAAGGATAATTAGAAAAGGAGTTGGGTGATAAATTAAAGCAAGAGATCTTAGTGAGAAGCACTCGTTCCACCCTCTATTAAGAAATCACCTACTTTTAGCTGGAAGCCCTTACTTACATATATTGGGTACACCTTTCTAGGCGAGGATCACA
The DNA here is from genome assembly GCA_026413385.1 of Erythroxylum gracilipes. Taxonomy (NCBI): domain Eukaryota; kingdom Viridiplantae; phylum Streptophyta; class Magnoliopsida; order Malpighiales; family Erythroxylaceae; genus Erythroxylum; species Erythroxylum gracilipes. The sequence continues at coordinate 18,474,164 of JANZLC010000003.1, forward strand.
TTTTATCCATTATAATTCAAACTAGATAGATGGAGAACAAGAAAAGAGAGTGATATAGACCATTAAGAAAAGGATAAGAGTCATATGATGGTAAATTTCTAACATACGAGACATAGGTCCTAATATAGTGATGTATAAGATTAACCTTGATGGAGGAAGCAAGATGGTGAGGGAAAGACAAAGAAGGCTAAACCCTTACATGAAATAAGTGGTCAGGAAGGAAGTAATGAAGTTATTGATGGGGTATTATTTCCTCTATTTTGAATATTGAATGGGTTAGCCCAATAAAATATGTACCTAATAAATGAGGCATAACAGTGATGGAGATTGAAAAAGGTGAGATGATCTCTACTCACACAGTCACTGGTTAGAGGATTTGTATTGATTACAAGAAGCTTAACATGATGACTAAGAAGGATCTCTTCCCTTTATCATTCTTGGATCAAATGATTGAAATGGTAGCTAGCCATGCATTCTATTGTTTCTTTGATAGATACTCATGATATAATTAGATTTTCATTTATCTAAAAGACCAAAAGAAGACTACTTTCACTTGCCCTTATAGAACATTTGCCTATAAACAAATGTCTTTTGGGATGTTTAATGCACTAGTAACTTTTCAAAAGTTTATGATGTCTATTTCTTCAGATATGATTAAGGATATTATGGAAACATTTATGGGTAATGTTTAGGTCTATGGAGATGTTTTTTTATCACTGTTTGAAAATTTTAGATAGAGTTCATCAAAGATATGAAGAATCACATCTGGCTCTAAACTCAAAGAAATGCCAGTTCATGGTGCACAAAGTTGTAATTTTGGGGCATAAGATATCGTGCCAAGGTATAAGAGTAGATAGAGCTAAAAACGAGGTTATTGAGAAGCTTCTACCATCAAACAATGTGAAAGGTATTCGTGCATTTTTGGGGCATGTAGGATTTTATCATCTATTTATCAAACACTTCTCTTTTATTGCTAAATCTCTAACTAATCTATTAGTTAAAGATGTGTCGTTTAATTTTAATGATAGTTTTTACTTGCTTTTAACAAGTTGAAGGAGGCACTTGTTTTAGCACCTATACTAATGTCGTTGAATTGTTTATTTCCATTTGAGGATATATGCGATACAAGCAATTAAGCAATAGGAAGTGTGCTAAGGAAATAAAAAGTCAAACGGTACATGCTATCTACTATGAAAGCAAGATATTAGCAAGAGCTCAACTAAGTTACATCACTATAAAGAAGGAGTTGTTAGCAGTTGTATTCGCGTGTGACAAGTTTTAGTTTTTATCTTTTGGGATCTAAAGAGATCATCTATTTTGACCATCCGACATTGAGGTGTCTCTTTGCTAAGAAAGATGTAAAACTAAGACTTATCCGAAGGGTGCTGCTTCTTTAAGAATTTGACATTGAGATTAGAGGCAAGAATGGAGTAAAAAACTTAGTGACTGATCACCTATCATCTTAAAGGAGGGGAGGTACAACAAAAGTGAAGATATCAGTTGGCAATTCTGTAATGAGTCCTTGATGATGATAAACTACCCATTGGTTCCAAGGTATGTTGATATAGCAAATTGTGTTATAAGTGGTATACTTCTACTTAATTTGTCTTATCAACAAAGAAAAAGTTCTTGTATAAGTGCAAGAACTATTTGTGGGATAAACCAATTCTACATAAAACTTGTGTTGATGGTTTAATTAGGAGATGTATTCTAGAGGAGGAGATGACAAAAATACTAACACATTCTTATGATTCTACTTATATAGGACATTATAGACGAAATAAGATGTTAGCTTAAGTATTAGAATGTAGATTCTTTGACCTAATTTATTCAAGGATGCTCATGAGTAAGAGTATATTATATCTTGAGATGGGATGAAGAAATAGTAACTTCATCTAACGTAAACAAGATGGTGCAAAAGTTTATAAAAAGGTTATACAACAGATTTAGAGTGCCAAGAGCAGTAATATGTAATGGAAGATCCCATTTCTATTATAAACCATTTGAAGCTCTTCTTAAAAGATACGGAGTCTATCATTAAGTGGCCACGCCTTATCATTCGCAGATAAGTGATCAAGTAGAGGTTGTTAATCGCTAGCTAAAAAGGATCTTGAAGAAGACGATCAATAGCTTAAGGAAGGATTGGGCATTAAAGCTTGACAATGCTTTATGGGCATATCAAACTGCCTTCAATACTCCAATTGATATAATATCTTTTCGAGTTGTTTATGGGAAGGCTTGTCACTTGCCTATAGAGTTAGAACATAGGGCATATTGGGTGACTAAGGCTTTAAATTTCTATTGGAAGATAGTCAATAAAAAGAGAATCCTACAACTAAATGAGTTAAAAGAGATAAGGTTGAATTCTTATGAGAATGCAAAGTTATATAAGGAGAAAGTTAAAAAATGGCATGATTCTTATATCAAGAAAAGTGATTTCAAAGTTGGAGATGCAGTTTTGTTATTCAACTAAAGATTGAAATTGTTTTCGAGAAAGCTCAAGTTGTGTTGAGTGGTTCTTTCAAGGTGACCCAAGTATTCAAACATAGAGATTTAGAAAAACGAAACATTCAAAGTGAATGGTCATCAATGCAAACCATATTTTGGAGGAAGATATTCACATAAAAGGGAAATAATGTCTTTCATATCTTTTTATTTAAAATAATTGAATTGAAATGATCAAGTTAGTGACCTTAAAATTAGCATGTTATATTTTAAATAGTTTTTTTGCAAATTCTTATATGATAGTGTATTTTTTAAGCTTTTTGGAATAGTTTGAATGATGAATGTTCATAATTTGAAGTGTGTAAAATGGTTAAGGTGATATGTGTTTAATTATTGATATAGTTAATTATCTACACTTAGCGATTAATGATATAAAAATGCTTAAGATATTCACTTTAATTTATATATGATTTTAGATACAATTTGGAAGCAAAGAAATTAAAGTAAGTCGAAAGCACTATATATGAGCCATTTTCTGAAGATTTTTTTTTGTCTTCATGGAGGAAGAAAAATAAATAAATAAAAGACAAGAAAAATGGAACAAGAAGGAAACAAGAGCATAAAACGACGCAGCATGGCAATAACACTCCACAACAAAAACGGTAGCTGCTAGGACGTTAAACACAGATGACATACGTTTAACGCATGCGTTTTGATTAAAACGTAAGCGAGAGCGCAGAGCAAAGGGGAGCTGCGAAGGTTTTTAAGCTACAGTATGCGTTGGACCAAAAACTATGAGCTAAATTGTCAAATCATGCAATGGGGCATTAGGCGTGAAGAGACTCAAGAGAGGAAGAGGGGCGCAGCAGGCGCAAGAGAAGAGCTGCGGCTTGGGGGCCAGAGATAGCTTGGCAACGCAGGCTTGTAGAAGAGCTGCAAACGAAGAGCTGAAGATAAGGGCGAGAAGTGAGTGAATAGAACATTTGGGCCAACTGAAGGGACATAAAATTGTCCCATCAACACAATAGTGGGGGCACACCAATCGCAGACGAGGAGCAGACTTTAGAGAAGCAGTGAACAGTTTCGGCTAAGGATTGGAATGGGGGCTAAAGCATTTTTCCAGGAAAGACCCATGAAGGGCTAGGCATCTCGACATCGGTTCGGAGGAGAAATTGACGCCGACGACTTGAGTTAAGTATTTTTGTATTATTGTGTTATTTCTTTCTCTCGTTAGGCATTGATTGTATTATCCTATGTTAATTGAATTGGGTATTGTGTATGGATAATCGGATTTTTGTTATTATTCGGTTATTTGTGTAGGAACCCATTGGGTATTATGAGTTGATGCTTTTAATACGTTCATTAAATCGTTAATTGCAAACCCATTGCTAGAATTTCTATACAATCTATAATTATTATGTTGAAATTCATGTGTAGCAACTAATGGTTCATAATCATTAGGAATAACATGACCTAGGTTAAATGACGCATCGTATATGGTTATTGCCTTGATTAATCGGTTTTCCTAATTCGTAATGCTACTGTCTAATTAAATCTAGAAATCGTATCTTAGGTTGTTCGATGGTTAGGTTTAATTAACGATCGTATCTTGATTAAACAAAACCTAAGGAAAAACTCGGGTTAAGGAAAAAGAGGTATATGAAAGTGGTGTATGTGATTTGACAAGTTTTGGAGTTTCTTTCTCCATCTTCTTACAAGAAGAAGGTGAGAAGCTCCAAAAAAATTCAGTTTAAAACTTTGCACCTAGATATTTTGATTTTAAAATCTTGGAAGATTTGAGTATGAAAGAAAAAGCTGAAACTTTAAGCGCTAATATTTATTAGGATAAATTCATTTATAGTGTTTATATTGTATATGAAGAATTAACTCTTGAAATTTACACTACATTGAGTTCTGAGACTGAAAATGTAGCACCTCACTCCCGCAGGACCCGAATCTAACATCGTAGGTGATATCCGAGTCCGTGCCTCACGAGGGTGGCATGATAGAGCACTCGAATACAGTCAAAAACTCAGTATAAATTTTTTTTGAATACAATCATATGCGCGGAAATCAGTAGGCATGAGTTTTGCGAACTCAGTGAGGAACCATCATTGATGGTTCACCCAATTCATACACACCCAAGCATATCACAGTTATATCAAAATTT
>JANZLC010000003.1:18491378-18508844 GCA_026413385.1 Erythroxylum gracilipes
TAAAGTCGATTGCCTTTAGGGCACTACTCTAACAATCTTACAGTACTGTACAAACATAAGTCGAGTTATATGATATATAAGTTGAGTTACAAAATGTACAAGTCGAGTTACAGCATATACAAGTCTACTTATTGGTACTGTAACTGCGTAAGTCGAGTTACACAAGTCGACTTACACTAACATAGTATTCCTATTCTTCGACTAGCTGATGGCAATTCAATGCGGGAAGATCAGGTTATGGTAACTTATCAATGGAAACTATCCCTCAGAGCACAAGGCAAGGCATGGAAACCGACAGGTAAATTATTCCTTAAAGGAGATTATTGGGAAGTGATGGGCATTGAACATATTGAGAATAATGAGCAGAATGTGGCAGTAGTAGTGCAACAAGAGCAAGCCCCTTTAGATAAAGGGGAGATTTTGACTGAAGTTGTGCACCAGGAGCAGCCCTCGATGGTTAATGTCTTATCCACTAACCCTTGCACTTCCCCAAAGAAGGCAGTGGCACCACCAGCATACCACATGGAAACTTCAATTGCAGACAGCAAGCCTGACATGAAGGAGGGAGGGGAAATTGAAGCTTCTATTAAAGTAGCTCACAATGTTGAAGATTTGGGGGATAATATGACAGATTGTAGCTCATCACAAGCGGAGGAACCAGCAGAAATGGTTCAAGAAGCTATCTTTGAACCAGCTACCTCGAGGAAAACTACTAGGAGCAGTAGGAAAAGCTCCAAAGGGAAAATCAATTAATTATGTCAGTATTCCTATAGAATGTGAGAGGAATAAACAATCCTGTGAAGCTTTGTGCCTTAAAGGATTTTGTGAAGCAGGAGAAACCGTGGGTTTTTTGTAAGTTGTAGACCAAAATTAGGGAGGAAAATCTAAATAAGTTAAGCTGTTTGGGCAACAATTGGCATTTCATATCCAATCATCAATGCCATGCTTATGGGAGAATTATTGTTGCCTATGATGACCTTTTTGTGAATCTAGAAGTTCTTGAGACTAATTATCAATTTTTGCACACTCGGATTTACTTTAAATCCGAAAACAAGAGGATTCTAGCTACTTTTATCTATGGTTTCAATACTACATTTTAGAGAATGGATCTTTGGAACTTTCTGCGACGGATCAAACCCTCAATAAATTCACCGTGGATGGTTGGAGGGGACTTCAACACTACTTTGTTCAGATCTGAGGCCGAGGGGAACTGTAATCTTAGGAACTATTCTACAGATCTTTATGATTGTGTTCAGGATGTTGAGCTTATTAATCTAAAGGCTACAGGCCATGAATTTACTTGGACCAACAAGCAAAGTTCCCATTGGAACAACAGGAAGAAATTGGACAGGATTATAATCAATCGGGAGTGGCTCTCCTCTTTCTCAGACCATACTCCTATGAAGCTAATGGATCTTTTCTCTTCCCACAAACCTCATCACCCCTTTAGATTCAACAACTTTCTGGCTGATATGGAGGGCTTTCATGAAGCAATTCAGAACAGTATGGAGTTTCGGTGCTATGGAACTAAGCAATATATATGTATCCAGAAGCTTAAGGCTATAAAGAATGAGTTGAAGATTCTTAATGTGAAAAGAGGATAGAATCTCACCCAGGAGGTTGACCTCTCTAGGGACAAACTTTATTCCTCACAACAAGCCTTGGCCAGAAATCCCTCAGATGAAAATTTAGCTTCAGCTGAAAAAGAGGTACTCAAAAGGTATTTAGAAGCTGTGGCTAATCAGCATTCCTTGATGAAACAAAGGTCTAGGATATCATGGATCAAGGAGGGGGACAAATGCACTAAGTTTTTCTTCAATACTCTATTAGCCCGCAAGCATTTCAATAGAATAACCTCAATTCATACTGAAGATGGGAATGACATTTTTGGTCAAGGAGAGGTAGCAAAGGATGCTCTTTTGTTTAACAGTAAGCTTCTGGGATCAGACCCTCCCCCATTGCAGGGCCTCAACCTTAGCCATATTATTACCTCCAAAATCCCAGACCAAGAGGCTCACTAGAATGGTTACGGATCAGGAAATTGATCAGGTTGTGTTTGGTATGAATGGCTCTAAAGCCCCTAGCCCAGATGGCCTTAATGGTTTCTTTTTTCCAGAAAACCAGGAATTATGTAGGTGGAACTGTCAAAGAGGCAGTGCGGGAGTTTTTCATTAAAGGACTTCTCCTAAAAGAAATCAACAAGACCTTCCTATGCCTTATTCCTAAAAAGCCCAGCCCGGCTTCATGGACAGACTATAGGCCTATATCTTGCACCAATTTCTTCTATAAGATTATAGCCAAAATCTTGGCTATCAGGTTGAAAGAGGTTCTGAAGTTTCTCATAAGTGAGAATCAAGGGGCTTTTGTGGCAGGTAGAGATATTGGGGATAACATTCTCTTGGTTCAAAAACTCCTAAAAGGGTATACTTGCAAGAGGGCTCCTCAAAACTGCATAATTAAGGTTGATCTTCAGAAAGCCTTTGATAGTGTGAACTGGGATTTCTTAATTCAAGTATTGAAAGTGATGAACTTTCCTCCAATCTACATCAATTGGATCCACCAATGTATTTCTACTGCTTCTTATGGGATTATGATAAATGGGAGTCCCATTGGATTGATCAAAGGGAGAAAAGGCCTTAGGCAGGGGGACCCCCTTTTCCCTTAACTATTCCTTATCTGTATGGAAGTCCTAACCCATTTGCTCAAGTACAACATATCTCGGGAGCCAAGATTCAGGTACCACTCTAAATGCAAAGGGATTTCCCTAACAAACTTATGTTTTGCAAATGATCTCATACTCTTATTCCATGCTAATGTGCACTCAGTCTCTCTCTTGATGTCCACTCTCAATCAATTTAAAGGGATGTCTGGGTTATGTACTAACCTCCACAAGAGCTTCATTATTCTCTCCAAGAGTTCCTCTCACCTTTCGAAAGCCCTAGCTCAAGCTACTGCTATGGAAGTTAAAGACCCCCTGACCTACTTGGGGATCCCTATTTCCTCTAAACGTCTCAGATTCTATGAATGTCTCCCTTTGGTGGATAAGATTTAGAAAAAGGTGGGCTCATGGACCTATAAGGCTCTCTCCTATGGAGGAAAACTTCAGCTCCTCAAATTAGTCATTTTGTCCATGAGCACCTATTGGAGCTCATACATTTTCCTCTCCAAAGGACTGGCTAAAACAATTGAGAGGCTGATGAAACAATTCTTATGGGCGCAAAAGAATGGGGAAAAAGGTATGGCCAAGGTAGCTTGGAAGTCAATCTGCCAACCCAAGGAGGAAGGGGAATTGGGAATTGAATCCATAATTACAAAGAATAGAATGCTTATGTCTAAAAGAATATGGAGATTATTTGATGATCAGGAAACTTTATGGGCCAAATGGATGCATACATATAGATTAAAAGGAAGGAGTTTTTGGTCTCTCAATCCCAAACCTAGCTACACTTAGTTCTTTAACCAACTTCTAGGCATGAGAGGTGAAATCTTTCAGCATGTTACTTGCAGAATAGGGGAAGGGGATAGATTATCTTTCTGGTTTGATAATTGGTTAGGAAATGGGCCCTTAATTCACAACAGCTTGGCTATTTCTCTGTTAGACCGCATTCCCAAGAAGGCTAAACTTCAGGATCTCATTTCTAATGGTGAGTGGACACTGTCATTAGCTGAGTTAAACTGCCTCCATATTCCCCCTCTTATAAGACAAGGGGAGAGAGACACCTATTTATGGAGGGGTATCCCCATTGCAGAGATCACTCCTAAGATGGTAAGGAGATTCAATGTAAGGCCAGAAAATAGAGTAGGATGGAATACCCTGACTTGGAATAAAACTCTCAGACCTAATGTGAGTTTTCTGCTATGGTTGACAATGAGGAATAGATTGAGCACAATGGATCGACTACACTTTTTGTCTTCCCTTAAGCAATGTATCTTCTGTCACATAGTGGATGAATCTAGAGACCACCTCTTTTTTTAGTGTGGCTTCTCCAGAACACTATGGTTCACTTTCTCAACCCTCAGTGCACCAGACCTGAATGAATGGAGACTCCTAGACATAATGCAAGAGATTCCTAACCTACACTTGTCGGAAGGTGACAAGGTTATAAACCTTATTCGATGGCTACCTATATTCAGGTCTTATGGAAAGAGAGAAACTACAAAAGATTCAAGAATCAATCCTCTTCTCTGAACTCACTTACAGAGATCCTCACTATAAGCATTAGAGAGCAACTGATTGTTAATCAGTTACACTTATCTTGCAATGGGAGAACGACCTACTTATGGAGGATTTAACTCCTGAAAGACGTGTCTCTACACCCCACATCAAGCTATGCAGAAACTAATTTACCACTCTGATCCACACCAGTATTGGAATACATTGAGGCTGGGGACTAACCTGGTGGTGCGGTGATCGAAAGTTGTAGGAGCCATGTTGTTCTTCCCTTCAGCGTGACTCCATTTTTCTCTGTAGATCTGTCTGAGCTTGGCTTCGGGTACCTGCAAATCGCATGGGGGTTATCAGTATTTCCCCCCGTAGAGCTCCTTGATACGAGTAGTTTGCCTCACCTGGATTTGATTTTCCTTGTGGTGTTTCCATCTTAACCTCATCGTCGCCCTCTCTACCTCATCAATAGCTTCTTTCCGTTGTTGATAACGCGTAGACTGCATCACCTGGATCGATATTTCTTGTGATCTTAGCGTTGCCCTCTCACCAATCTAATTTGATCCAATTTGGGAAAGTTGTACCGAGGAGTAGCGAAAGGCTTGTGGTAATTTTGCCCTAATTGTTTAGGGATTTTTTTGTTAAATTTGCTGGGTTCAAACGACACTGTATGGGTAACGTGGATTGCTTCGGGGCTCTCAAGAAATGTTTTGATGGCTTTGATTGTCTAAAACGCTTCTTTGTAAATCCTTTCATTAATGAAATTTTTTAATTTCTAAAGAAAAAAACATCAACATCCAAGAAACTTCAAAGTTCTATCAAGATCAAGACTCTAGCTTGATGCTACGTGAAAATAAGTTGCCAAATCAAGATTTTCACATTGTCAAGTTCAAGCAAATCAACAAACAATGTCGCCAAAATCAAGACTAAAGTTTTCACTAAGTCTTCATCGATAAATTAACATTCACATGAAATCAAATCATCAAATCACAACCCTCATATAAAGAATTCTAGAACATATATCCCAGATTAAATCAAATAATATTTCACAAAATCAAGAACAAGTGATCAAATTAAAGGATTTATTATAATTTTTACTGTTAAATTTAACATTGTAATAGGTTTCTTATTTGTAAAAATTCGAACGTAAAATTTTCAATCTATGAAAATAGTAGGATCTTTCACAATTAATCATCAAGAAAGTTTCTTATAATTTGAATTTACTTAGGGAAACACTTTATTAGGCAAGAATTTTAAAAGAGAATCTAGGCAAAACTATGGAGAAATTTTAGAACAAAAGCTGAGCCACTTTATTGTATTCGACGATCTTTTTAGAAACAACAATTACAACATGAAGAATGAGAGAGAATAAGGAAATTTTAGATAGATTCTCTAAAAATTCTCTTATATCCTTTTAGAATAAGCAAATCCTAAAACTAGAGAAGAAAATATAAGGGAAAGAAATTGGTAATGAGATGGCACTAGCTGATAAAAGATTCTAACAAACTCTTTGCTGAGAACCTCCTATTTATGTGATTTCCTACAATATTTCCCAATTAACGCTTATTTACTTTAATTATGCTGCATCTAATGGCATCTAAAAACTCAACAAAATGATTACAACTTGATATGAAATATTAATCCATTGTTAAATATATCATAGCAATAACAGTAAAGAAACATACAACCATAGACAATTTGTATAATACAAATCAAAATTTGCACGTTTTACAATTTTCATTTTGTGTGCTGCCAAATGATTTATATCTTTTTCGATCAAGGATGATTTAGTAAATTCTTTAGGACTTAGAGAAGATAAATTAAAGAACATACACTTATCACCCCTCATGGTTGTTATACAATGTAAACATATATAGCCCATTAACAAATTTTAAATAGACAAAAACTTCAATGAAATAAATCTGATGTTGAACTACAACATAAACTCATTTTTGGTCAAATGACTACAAAAGAGCATACTAAGCTCAAATTCAGAAAGTCTCTAAAACCAAAAATGAAAAGGGAGACAATTTGTATGATACAAAGGGAGTAAAAGATGAGAAAAGAAGTCATAACTTCACCACACTTTGGGAAAATCATGGCAGCTTTAAAACCATTGCCTGTTATAGATTATTTGAGGTTGCCCCATGCATTAGGAATATAGAACGCAGGAATGCATAAACAAGTAAACAGAACAATGTACAAATGGTTAAAAGAGAACAATAAGTTTTCAAATGAAAATTTGCATCTTGAAGATTTCAACTTTTCAAATGAAAATTTGTATCATCCCATTACCAAGATAGGAAATACAGTAGTTATCTTACACTCCTGTTTGAGAAAAGGCAGACGTGTCATAATTTGGATCTCAGGAAACATATAGATGATGACATGCATAACGATGAAGTGCAGATAATTGATGAAAGTAGTAACATTTGAGCAAATTCTATGAGTGAGTGAATGAAGGAAAATGGAGCTCCACAAGAGTGAGAGTAAGAAATTTGGTTATCAAAAAGTCAGTCTTTTGTAACTTTTTAACATACAAAAGCACTTTTTTTAAAATGTTTTCCTAAATTACGTTTTTATTAATTAAAAAAATAAAAAAAAAACGAAAACCCTTTTTAACCAATCACATTTTAATAATTTATTTCCTTTTTTAATTCATAATAGCAATAAAAAATTAAAACTAACAATGTAAACAAACAACCCTCTTATCCTAAATTTCACAAGTAAATGATTAGTAATAATTAAAAAAACCTAACTGACTTGATCAATTCAACTGTAAAAATCTTGAGTTATCTAATTTTTTGATCCAATTTATTTTAATAACTCATGTTGTTAAGAATTAATCAATTTATTAATAAATTAATAAATTTTTATAAATTAAAATTAATTAATTAATTTTTACTTAATAATCTCTTTTAATTAAACTTTAAATTCTTTAATAAATAAGAACAATATTCAATTATATTTTAAATTATTTATTTTTAACCAATTTAATAATAGTCTAATTGAACTTTTTAAAATTTAAATTTTAAAATTCTTATCTTATCTATTTAACTTTCTATTTGATTTTTAAAATGTTGATCATTAGAGAACCAAAACGAATTGAGAGATTATCCCGCAGTTGAGAGACTTTATCTTTGAGCAACTTAGAATTGAGTCACATGCGGCTTGTATGCGAACCGCTTGAACAAGAGTTTTCATTCCTCTCAAGTCCTGTCAGCCTTACTAAAGGGATGCAAAGATTATCACTCTGTTTCAATTGGATGTGCTCCCAGAAAATCTGACGGCGTTCTAGCTACAACAAGAAGTAAAACATGGCTGGACGATTAGATTACAATCACAGGAGATACGAAAGTCTCGGATGAGGTCATGGAAAACTGTGGCCAATTTCGGATGATGTCCACAAGACGTGCATATCGTGCAACTGACTTAAGTTTTTGGACTTTAAAGACATCTTGTATAGCTCTCTGAGTTTTCCAACATCTCTGCACTTATTGGATCCTGTAGTTTGCTGGGAATTGGCTAGAGACTTGTTTGTATTTACATTCAGTGTCTGTGCCAACAATTTCTTTAGAAGCATTTGCAGCTGTCCCCAAAATCTGGCACACACTTCGGGATATTCAGTTTCAAAGGAAGCCAAAATTGTCTCTGGCATATGGCGTCCTCCTAGCATCCGAAATAAAGCAGATTCTAACATCTGAAACCAACAGATCATCATAAAGCATTAGTCATATGAAAGATACGTTTTTTTTTTCTTCAGATATACTTTTGGTATACTAATGTATATCACATTACTAAATAGTACAAAAATGGAGAGAAATTTTTTTACTATTTTTAATAGGGATATTCACCGTGAAATGATATCGCAGATGAACATTGAACAGTAACATTCTTAAAAAAGAAAACAGTAGAAAAAAAAAAAGCAAGTGGGTGGATGAAGCAGTCAGAACATTACATACAACCTGTGCACAAAAACCTTTTATATTCATAAATCTAGTGGTTATTAAGGTGAGGAATTTCAAACATATACCGGATTCGAGTGCAAGGCACTTGACAGGCTTAATGGAAGAGCTGACCTTTCCATTACAATGGTCAAGTACATGCTGGGGTGTGTCTCAGGGCCATAAAATTCTAAGGCTTTCTGCCAGTTCCTCTCAGCCAAATAAGCATACTGCTTCACCCGAGTAACACTGGTGCTTTCACTTTTGGGCAAGCTGCTTTTCTTACAATCCAACTCCAGAAATTTCAAACAGCAATCTCTTTGATGGCAAGCAAGCTGATAATAAGCATATGCAGCTTCTTGTTGCCGTAAATCACCTAGAGATTCATACACTGATAACGCCTCCCTAATGGCATCATTGGCCGAAATTTCATACTTCCTTAATTCTTTCCTGGTCTTTTTATCAGTACTACTAACATCAACCAGAGAATTATCACCCATGGCCTCTTTTTCATACACGTCAGCTGTTAAATCTTCTGTTGCCAAAAGCATGCCAAGCCTCAAAAATGTATGAGCAAATTGAGTATAAACCTCATTTCTTAAGCCAGTTGGTACCCCATCAACCTTTTGTTCAACATTGTTTAATTCTGATTTTGCTGCTCCGTAATACTTGAGTGCCTCACCATATTCTATTTTTGCACTTTCCACCGCTTGATTATAAGCATCATGGAATATTGGATGCTGTTTCAGGTTGTCAATCTTTGATACCATCTCTTCAGCTAATGCTCGTCTTCCATGGCCCAAGTTACAGTAAATTAAGATAATGTTGGTATGATCAGAAACTTCCCGAAAAGCAGAAATGGCTTGTGCAAATGCAAGTTGAGCTTTGTTCAACTCTTTCCTCTCAAGTCTATTTCGACCCATTTCATTGCAGACCCATCCAATTTTTTTAATCACACATTGAAGTTCCAAAGATGCAGTAGGAAGTCCATGCAACGCTTTTCTGGCCTTTTCATAACAAGTAAGGGCAGCAGAAAGGTTATCCTCTGCATCCCCCAAAACAGGCTCTCTTAGATATTTGAATATCCCACCCTTCTTTGATGTAGTCCCTTCTTTTGAAGCAGTTTTAATTACACAACTTGTTGTAGATCCTGTATCACTGTTATTCAAACTAACCATCGGCTCAGTGTAACTAGCAGTAGTCACAGAACATCCTGTACCATTATCTCTGCTTACTCTAGAATTTAAGGGGTTATCACAATTTATACCAAATTGAAGGCTGTCTGTTTCAGAAATATTTCTATTATCCAATTTTGGATGACTCTGGCTGTCATCAGAGTCTCCCAAGGATGAATAGGAGGTAACCTTAGAAGAATATCTTTTAACATGCTTTCTGCTGTAAGGCACAGAGTCTCCACTACTACAGCTTGCACTGTTGCCACTGCTAGCCCTATCACTCTGGCAGCTGCAATTTGCTAGGGAGCATGAACTGCAATTCCGATTGTACTGCCCTAGCTTCTTTTTTAGCCGTTGAACTTCCTTTAAGACCTCAAATGACATTTTGAGGTCTCTGGGGGAATACTTACCCTCTGTCTGCAGAGTAAGCTCTTTTCCCTTTATAAAATGAAACTCAATGTGGACATCTCCAACTAGTGTCCATGCTCTAGCCCAGAATAGATAAGTAGAAGAGAAGTGCTCAAAAGAAGGAAAATCATCTTCTGAGCTAGATTTCACATCTTTCGAATCAGTAGTATACGATTTTTTCATCTCATTTCTTTCAGTATATTCTCTTGAGAACTTATATTTGACAATAGATGATATGTACCTAGCATCTTCAAAGTATTGTGGCATTGATCCATAGACAGAGCACGCCACCTCAACTACCTTTAGCACTTGATGCAATTGTTTATCCTCCATGTATGCTTGTGCAAGCGCCAAATAAGACTCTCCAAGCAGTAGAACAAGTTTCCATAACCTATGGTCTATTTTCGAGGTTGGAAGCCATTCTTTTATGTCACAAACTTGAATACAGTCAGCATCACCACATGCACAAACAGAAAAATTTAAATTTGAAGGTGGAATGTCAAGACTACCATCATGGTCAAGCAATTCTTCACTAGTTTGCAGCTGGCGCATCCATCTTAGAGATTTAATAGCTTGAGAAACATGATGTACTGCAGCTAACTTTGAGAAGATTGGATCTGAAACAGATTGATCCATTTGCGTAGGCATTGAAGAAATTTTGCAAACAGCCAGTGGTTCACTAGAATTTTGCATATTTCCCGTTGGTTTAATGTCTTCATCATCTGACGTTGAATTTCTAGTAGAAGATACATTTACCTCCAAAGTCATCCCTACTGATGGTTCGAATGGTACATCATAAAATCTTCTTCCATCTCCACTTAAATGGTCTTCTGCAACTGATAAGGACACATTTTCTCCAAAACCTGCTTCTGAAGAGCTAAAATGTTCCAGTGAATCTACTGAAACCATAGCTTCACATTCCAAAGGAAGAGAATCAGAAGTCAATTCCAGCTCTTGATCATGATTGAGGAGGAGCCTTGCAAATTGCTCATGAGCAAATGCACGCACCACCTGTTCACAACAAAGGAAGTCAACACATTGGAAAAGCTCCACAAACCACCAAAAAAAAGACAAAGAAGAAAAACAGCAAAGCACAAACTTTAGACAAATGCTTGCACACACACACAAACTTGAGACATTGATGCTATTCTGGATAGAATAATACCAGGTGATCAGGCTGATCCAGAAATTCCAAACACTTCCTGAAAAAACTTGCACACTTTTCCCTGTTATTAGGAGCCTGCAGTGTAACAATTAACAGTTAGTAACAGCTAACTGAGGGATACATCACCATCTAGAAGCATAATTGCAATTATTTCATACCATTGAAAGGGAAAGCTTGTGAGCAATACGATAAAGGAGAGTTCCTAATGAGAAAAAGGAATCACTTCTGGCCCTATGTCTTAAGGAAGGCTGGGTACTTGAGCTATCCTCGCACTCATTAGAATCATGGGTCTTAGGGATGACAGAAAGATCAAAAAGTTGAATTACATCTTCACCAGCACTTTTATAAAGCTGCAGAAGTAAAAAAATTAGCGCTTCAGACAAATGTTTTTCAACCACTTTCAGGAAAAAAAATTACATATTATAAGAAAATGAGAATATTGTACCCAGTAAGCACCAGGATCTTGCTTGCAGTTTTCTTGCAGGAATCTCAAAACAGACAGGCCATTTTGTTGAACAACATAAGGATGAAATGCTGGAGTGCCATCTTCTGAGATACCTTTTAAGAGAAATATGTCATCTGTTTTAAGAAGTTCATAACCCTGGACAACACCATCTTGATGATAACAGATGGCCAATTCAGGCACACTTGCCATGACATTGTCAAGCCAGGCTTCAAGCCAATTTAAGGGTGTGACCTATTAAAACCACAGCAAAGAAACAATAAAATCTTTTAGAGAAAGAGTGAACACTGAAAAGATTATGAACTTTTTGCATTACCTGTCTTGTTACATCCCACAAGTGCAAGCTCACAGAAACATATTTGTCATTACTAAATAGAAGCAAGTCACTTCCTAGGAGCATGCGAAAATTATGAAATTGCCAGAACAAAACCCTCAGAAATCCATCATTACTGACTCTTTTATGTTTTTCAGACTCTTGCATTGAGCAACGGGGCTTTTCACCAACATGGGAAGCCTTTTTTATTGAATGATGTCCCTTATTTCTATTTTTCTTCTTTTTCCAGAAGATCCCGTCTTGTTTGAGCTGTGCATAGTCTGAACTCTGGCTGAATGCCCCATCACTTGTGACCTCATCACTGTTCCCCACAAATGGGGACATAGTTGCCCCAGGAAGGAAGGATGAATTTGACTGACCCTCTGACGAAGCATGATGAGTAGGAGGACAATCACAAGCTTCCATTCTAACTGAATGCATTGCGAAATTCAAGAAAAGAGTTTGATCTGCACATTTAGGTTGATTGTTGTGTCTCCTAACCAGCTTTTCTCCCTCTTCTGGATCAGGCCTGGGCAATAAAGTTATTAGACTTCAAGCGTTTAAAAATTTAAAAGAAAACAAAAAACAACTATTAAGGTCAATGATGAAAAGGTACCAACCCAGTATTCAGAACAAGAGTCTGCCCAATTCTACGAACTGCAATTGATAACCTGGCCTTAGAGTATGGCATTTTAAATATCTGTTTCACAATGTCGGCTGGAGCAATAACATCTATCTCATCTCCATATTCCACCAAACCAGTTACAGCAAGGGCTTCGCATTTCCTCCTAAGATTTGACGAAACAGCATCAGTTTCCCAAGCTAATTCTGTCAAACAAGAGACCAAATTTCAAAATTCAAAATATGCAGGTTAAGTACAGAATCCTGATTTTATCTGTGTTTTGGAAGGCTAATAGTAGTTTCGTGAATCAGTGTAGATATGCTAAAGGAATTGTATATCATATGAGATGTCGACTATTAATCTCAACTCTGAAGATTGTAGATCCAAAAGCAATGAAACTTTATAAAAACATCTCTAGTATATATGTTCACGGAGACTTCTCTGAGCTTCTATGTTATTCGCGCAAATAAGCAATTTGACCACTCTTTGTAAGTGAATATGACAAAATTAAATCAAGATATTCAACTATTTTAACTATTTAGACAAATGGATTATTAACGAGGAGGAATTTCACTCTTATAACATCAATTCAGCTCAATGAACATAACTGCAGATAGAATCTAAAGCATCCAACTCCTGAGGAGAAATAGGGAATGAGTTCAATCGGGTTCTTCATTATCTTTTCCACTTCAAGTTTATTACTGTCTGCTTGCTAAAACTTCCCTTTCCAGCAGGAACATTGTTTTCCAACATTCATAATCACAATTCATTCAAATCAATACCAGTCTCCAAAGTTAATGTATTGATTTTGTAAACGTTATAAATTCTCAAGGCAATAAGTTTCAGTTTCCTCTCATCAACAAGAAAGCATATTTAAGAGACAAACATTATTATGTGAAAAAAATATAAATAAAACGTACCACCGGCGGGCTTAGACTGTGCTGCAACAATAGGAAGGACCTTGTCAGGAAGGTTGGAAACCACAGGAAGCGCGTTGAGATCAGTCTCCGTTGGTAACATCCGGTAACGAGGAGCACTAACACTACACAGCATAGATTTTTAAGACCAACACAAGAGGATGATAATAGTAATTTGAGATTGTTGAATACGTACGTTTGGGTAGAAGGAATCAGAGCAGAAGAATTGAAGGAATGGAAGGAGTTGTCCGTGGGGACTGGTATTGAACCGCAGAGGAATCCCACTGGTTTGGGTCTTACGATTTCCAGAGTCCCCACGCACTGCAGATCTCCACAGGTCTCCATGGAATGAGTTGTCGAAGGCGACGCTGCTTTCTCCATCCAATTTTTCATTATTCATTCATTCACATTATTCATTCTCTATTTGTATTCTTCCTGCCTTTTCTGGAACTCACTCGAACATTAACACGGCAGCCCAGGGTCTTCCCCTTTAAGTTGGCGTCCTTATGCACAAATAATACATATTTTCAACTGTTCATCGCCATTTATTTTAATTTTTATAACTGAAAATATATTTAAAATGCATGGTTAGCGATGCGAATAATATAAGGGGACTTTTTTTTTTTGAGGGAAACATAATAATTTTTAAAAGTCAAAAAAGAAAGCTAAGTGTAATTAACCTTAAAAATTCTTTATTGTTTTTAAAATACAAATTGATCTCTAACTCAATACATAATAAAATAAACAAAAGAATTGATAAAAGTACTTGCAACAAAATTGTTGAGAAGCATCTCATAAAATTAAATTGATTCTAAACTATTACGAATGCTTGATTTTAAATTTAAAAATTAAAAAATATATTAAAAGATTTCGTAAGAAAAAAATAAAATTTACATAATTTGAGATTAACTAATAAAAAATTGACTATAAAAAGTGTCAATAATAACAAAATTTTAGTTAATCTAAAAGATTTAAGATTACAATCTAATTACTACCAATTTCTTGTTTTTTTCCCTACTTTTCTCTTTCACTGATCCCTCAATTTCTTTTAACTCCATCTAGTAAGATTAGTTTTTTAAACCTGGCACTTATCCTCTCTTGTCCTTTTATCTTTCTCTTTTTTTAGCTGTTGCTTCTCTAGTTTGGTTCTTGTTCTTCTCATCCATTTTATTTTAAGTCTTGCCTTTCTTTGTCCTCTTTGACAAGCTCCTATCATGAAATGACTAGATGGCTTACTTTGTACTCCATGATAGCCCTCCAGATAATATCTGACTGATAACCTGTGTCGAGTGCACTGCAAAATTTATTTAACTCTGCATACCAAAGACTTGTAGATGTGGTGAATCAAGATCATATCCACAGAGAATGTTCGGTTAATTCTTGTAGTGAAAATAATTCATGCAAAGCAAATAAAAATGGGGTTTTGGGTATTATGTAATTAAGAAAATAAAGTAAAATTAAACAAGCAAAAACAAATTATAGTAAACAATCGAAAATGATAAAAGTGATTAATGTGTGTGAAACCCGGTTCTTGGATCAATCTCGATCTACACATTATTAAACGTCTTTCATTGTTGTAATGTTTTCACACCTCTCCTAGAACTATTGATCGTAGACTAACAATAAGCTCTGCTAATCCCAGTTTTTCCTTAGATCGTGTTTAATTAAGCGACGCTTGTTAATTAAACCTAACTACCAGATAACCTAGGATATGATCCCTATATTCAATTGGGTAGTCGTATTACGAAATGGAAAATAGACAAATCTAAGCAACAACCACAAAAGCTCGGTCATTTAACCTAGGTTACATTATCCCTAATGATTAAAAATCATTAATTGCCACATACAACAATTACGGATTGCATTAATGATTCTAGCAATGGGTTCACTATATAAACAATTTAACGATAACGAGAATTCGGTTATCCATACAAGAATATCTAAATCGATTAAAACAAAGGATAATGTAAACAATTCTGAATGAGAGATCCAATATAAAACAAAGATAAGATAAGCTTAACCAGGCATCCTATGCATCAATTTCACCTTCGAACTGGTGTCAAGAAGTTAGCCTTCCATCTTCTCCATTAATCTCCAAGAATCAGCTCTAATAGCCTCCATTCTTGTTGAAAAACAAAGAGAAAATGATGAAGAGAATTATTGGACTTCGTTTTCGGAGCCCAACTCTAATGTCATAAAATATGAAGCTGTTACCCTGTAGGGGCATTGGGTCATTTCAATTAACCCTCATTAGTCATCATCCCACAAGGATGGCGTGCCCACTCCAGCCAAACATCAAAATAACACTTGTTTTTTTTTTTGAATAATTGTAGCTCCATAATCAAACTCATTTCTCCGATTTTAGGACAGATTTTAGGAATACCTCAAACTAGAATTACAATTTGATTTCTTCAGGACATTTGTTTCCCATTGTCTAAATTTTCTAATGACACTAAAATCATTCAATTTGGTTTAGAAATCTAGAAGTTATGGCCCAACCATTTTCGGAACCAAATTGTTATTTAGTACATGTTATTTAGCATGTACTTTCAAAACCAAACTGAAACAGTACACCATACTCATCTCCCATTCAGAAATTAAAAGTCTTAGTGACTGAATTAAAATTCAATCCCTACAGATAATTTGTTGCTCTATGTCTCAAGTCTATTTAGATACAAGAATCATCTTATTTGAAGCTCTATAGATCATGTTATCATCAAAATATCGAAGTATGTTCAATAAAATATCCAATTCGTACTCTTCCCACTGAATACCCTTACTTTGATTCAATCAATCTTTTTCAAATCAACATCAAAGGCTACCAATTTTGTGGAAAGATAGAAAAATTTGTTAGGAATCCATTGGTTCAAAAATCACCTCATTTGGAGGTCGGATGATGAAATTATGGCTAAAAGAATGGAACATGTTCAGGTGGAATTTCCAAAGGTGTAGATGGATCAGACGAAGTGCTTAAGTCATAGATTAGGCGATGGGCTTAAGTCATGGATCAGACGAAGGCTTAGTCTCAAAGGAATCGGACGAAGGTTCATTCTCAAATGGAATCAAACGAAGGTTCAGTATAAAATGAACCAGATGTAGGTTTTAGTCAAAGAAGGAATCAGACGAAGGTTTGGTCAAACATGAATCAAACGAAAGCTTGGTCCAAGGTGAATCAGACGATGGCTTAGTCAAAAGAGAATTAAACGATGGCTTGGTGCAAAAGTAAATCAGATGATGGCTTGGTAAAAAGGGAATCAGACAATGTCTTAGTGCAAAAGTACATCAGACGATGGCTTGGTCAAAGAAACATCAAACGGAGGCTTAGTCAAAAAGCATCAGACGAAGGCTTGGCCAAAGAAGCATCAGATGAAGGGTTCAGTCAATGATGTATCAGACGAAGGATTCAATCAATGATGCATCAAACGAAGGATTGCTCAATGATGCATTAGACAAAGGATTCAATCAATGATGCATTAGACTATGGCTTGGACAATGATGCATTAGACGAAGGATTTAATCAATGATGCATCAGACGATGTCTTGCTCAATGATGCATCAGACGAAGGATTCAATCAATGATGCATCTAATGATGGATTGCTTAATAATGCATCAAACGAAAGGCTTATCACAATTGGATCAGATGAAGGATTCAGTCAATGATGCATCAGACGATGGTTTAGTCCAAAATGAACCAGGCGAAGGTTCAGTCTAATAATCAAATTCAGATTCAATCAAAGGTTCAGACAAAGGTTTCAGTCAAAGCTGAGCTTTGACTTAGATGGAGGGATTCGGTTAAACTGAATCAGACGACGGGTTTTGTCAAAGCTGAGTTTTGACTCAGACGGAGGGATTCAGTCAAAATGAATCAGAAGATGGGTTTCTACAAGGTCTTCCTCACATCACCCAAAGTTCTATAATCACTAACTACACTCTCCAACTTATAATGGTCATATCTCTCAACTCCGATATCCAAAAATCACATACTTTATGGCATTGGAAAGCTAGAAGGATAAGCTACAACTTTTTAGAAGACAACTTTGCCTCCTTCAACCTAGATTGATTCAGATTTTTCCCTGAAGTCAGAACACACATTTTTCCCTTATGAAAGACTATGATTATTTTCCCAATCTCACTTTCTCTAGTGCATCATCATTCTTATCCATCCAACGACATCTCATCATTCATAATTCCTATTTTGTTTTTCCTTAACATCTCACTGATGTGTGTGTGTGTGTGTGTGTGTGTGTGTGTGTGTGTGTGTGTGTGTGTGTGTGTGTGTGTGTGTGTGTGTGTGTG
>JANZLC010000003.1:18510129-18525129 GCA_026413385.1 Erythroxylum gracilipes
TGTAGAAGTGAAGTTGATGTTTAAGTGTGAATCTTGGTTTTTGAATTTTTGGGAGTTGATGAGCTAAAAGAGAGTTAGAAGAATTGTTTTGAGTGTTATTTGAGTTGACTGATGTGAGAATAAGAGTGAAGAATGCAGAAAAATGAGAAATGATAGTAGAATGAGAAAGTGAAATCTGGGAACAAAATCTGGAAAGTTGAGAAGACGAGTCTTCTGTAAAAGTTCGCCACGGCTAACTCTTTTTAGTTCACCACGACAAACTCTTGGGTTCGCCGCGGCGATGTTTGGAAAATTCTCGATAATATTTCATTTCTGAAAAGTTCGTCGCGACCATCTTTTTTTGTCTCTCCGCGGCGAAGTCTGGTCCTGTACAACTCGAACATACTTTAATGTTTTGAGCATAACTTTCTCTGTAGTTATCCAAATGAGATGATTTTTAATTTGGCATAAACTAGAGACATAACACTATAAATTGATTGAAGAAATAGAGCTTTAATTCTGTGCCTAAGATTTTCAATTTTTGTTGAAATTTGATGTAAGAATTCTGTTGATGCTTATGAACAATCTAAAATATTTTGGGTATATCTTTTCGTATACTGAACCAAATTGAATGATTTTAGTGTCATTAGAAATTTAAGATATTGGAGAACAACTTTACAAGAGGAAGTTTTGCCTAATGTTTTTATTTACCTTATTAGATTTAGTATGGAAATTTGCCCGTATATGTATTAGAGGAAAAATCTGAAATAGTCAATGAAGTTATGAAATTGTTTGACATTGTTTTGTTTTGAACTAATTGTAAATTTACATGTATTAATGAGGGCTTTGATATCTGAATGATTTGTTGATAAGAATCGCAATATTGTACCCCAGAATTGTCATTGAACATGCGTTGTTCATACATTCTATATATTGATGTGCATAAAAGAACACTTGTACATTTGTGCAAAAATGTGATATTTGTGAATGTGTTTTGTATATTTTAGAAGAGCACATCGGACGCCAGTCAAACATTGCCGGACCATCTAGGCAATAGCTAATTGGAGCGTGCTGTGAGTCAACCTAGATGATTTCCTAGGATTGATTTGATTTGATTTGTTAACTTCCAACATTATTAAATTGTTTACGATTTTTCTATGAATTTCAAACTTTAATTATCCGAGGAGATCGATATTCAGGAACGTATTGGAAGTGCTTTGATTGTAGCTTTGATTGCTATGGAGTTCTGAATGTTATATGAATTTTCAACGAAAGTTGAATGCCAAACTTAGGCCGATGATTATGAGTTTTGTTTGAGCATCATATGTGATTGCCATATATGCCATATTCAATTTTGATGCATTTCATAAAATGCATACTCAGATAAAGGCATTGTGACTTGAGTTGCCAGTATGAAGCGCTTCCACGTAAAGCTTTGCTCCGTGATATATGTGTATGCACGTAGAGCTATGCTCCGTGATTTTATTCTGACTGAGCCCTATAGGCCAGTATTTGTATAAGTATGTGATAGGCATCCAGTGACAACAATAAGAACGAATGCGAGTCTTATATACATATGTATTTGTTTATATATGATCTGTTTCGCAATGATTACTTGTTATACCATATTGTGTGTGTTTTTGAATAATAAATGTATGTTAGAATGAATATTTGTGTAATATGTAATGTGTGTATATGATCCGGTGAATTCATCAATGATGGTTCACTCATTGAGTTTGCAAAACTCATCAAAAATTGCAATGTGGCTTTTCAGGTACGAGATAGGAAACCTAGTTCCTTAGTCAGGATTTAAGGAATCTTTTGGATAGAGAAATGACTCAGAAGTCTGTCAGCTGACACCAGAAGTGCTCTAGCATTATTTTTGTAGTTTTGCTAGATTTTGTATAAGGTTTTGTAAATATTTGTTTGGTGGAAATGGTGTAAGCTTTATGAATGAATGGAATGAATGGTTTTAAAATTTAGTGACTTTTGAGTATGTTAAATGATGCCATGTGTAAGTTGGATTGCCATGTGTAAGTGGGATTTGCTTTTGCTCCAACATACCCTTATCATAAGGTATGTACTTGAATGTCCTTGGGTATTCGAGTATTCGCCTTATGGTAGTGGGGTGTTGCTGAAAGACACAAGGTAGACTTTCGTTTTGAGAAATGAAATGAGGAAAGTTGGTTCTAAAATATTGTCATTTCTTATGATGCTTTATAAGTAAATAATGATATGATGCCATATGAAGCGAACGTAGTGATCGAACGTAGCTCGTTCTTATCGTAGGATATGTACCGGAATGAACTCCGGGCGTCTAGGTGTATACCCTATGGTAAGGGGGCGCTACAAATAAACTATCCCTCAAAGCTTTTGTCTTTAAGAGACTTTGTCTTTAGTGAAAAACCATTGCTAGTAGCCTTACTTGAGAACAAAACAAAATTAGAAAATTTGAGCAAATTACAAATCCTGGGTCCTGAATGGAACATGCTCTCAAACCACTGCCATCATACTTTTGGAAGAATTATCATTTGGTATAAAAACTTTAAAGACCCTTATTCGCGAGTCATACCCCTACTATACTTGATAGCCTATTCTAGAAACACATCATACAACTACCCTATCTGTGACCTTAGCTTCTTCGAAGCTTGCAAAAGGGGAGCATATCTCCACTGTGTAGGGACCAAGCAATTTGGTTGTGTACATAAGCTGGAACTCATCAAACAGGAGCTCAAATTGTTAAAATCTATGAAAGGATCGACCATATCAGCCATCAATTCTATCATATCAGAACTTGAAGATATTCAATCCATGATAGCCTTGAGGCCCACAGATCAGCTGCTACTGGACATAGAGAAGATAACTCTTTCAAAATACATGCAGGCTGTCAAGAACTACAATTCCTTGCTTCAACAAAGAGTTAGAGTGAATTGGCTCAAAGTTGGTGATACTTGTACTAACTTCCTCTTTAATTAATTCTAGCAAAGAAACATCACAATAAATTTTACTTTATAATATCCGCAGTAAGCTCACCACTCTAGAAATTCCAAGATATACAAGAGGAAGTTATAAGGGATTTTGGCTCCCTCCTCGGCATGCCCAGTCTTTTGAATACTTCTCTTATTGCTCTACGCATCCTCACTTTGAAGCAAGTCTCTCCTTAAGATCTAGATTTGTTAGCAAAACCTATTGATAACAATGAAATTGAGAAAGTAGTATTTGAAATGGATGGCATAAAGGCCCCATTCCTTGATGGTTTCAATGGCTACATTTTTCCAAAAATCATGGAACATTATTAGAAATTTTGTGAAATTGGCTTTCTAAAAATTCTTTAGAAAAGGAGAACTACTTAAGGAAATTAATAGAACTTTCCTTTGCTTTATCCTTAAAGGAACAAACCCTTCCACTTTTGGAGACTTTAGACTAATAGAATGCACCAAATTCTTTTACAAAATCATTTCAAAAATTCTAGCTACTAGATTGAAGAAAGCAATAACTCATTTAATTAGTGAGAAATATGGTGCTTTTATGGGTGATTGACATATTGGAGACAATGTTCTTATAGTTTAAGAACTACCTAAGGGCTACTCCACATCCAACTATTCTCCAAACTATACAATGAAAATAGACTATTATAATGCTTTCAATAATATCTGCTAGGATGTTTTATGGACAATGCTTCAAGTTTTCAGGTTTCCAAATATCTTCATTAACTGGTTGAGGGAAAGCATCTCCTCAGCTACATTATCTGTGCTTATTAATATTAGTCTAACTAAGTTCTTTAAGGCTACCAGGCTTCTTAAATAGGGGGATCCTTTATCCTCTTACCTTTTAGTTCATTATATGGAAATCCTCAACTCAATCATCAAACAAGAAGTGAAGCTAAATCCCAAATTCATACATCATTCAAATTGAAAAAAGATTGATTTAACTAACCTTTGCAGACAATCACCTAATATTTTATAGAGCTCAACTGGATTCCATTAACACATTTATGAAGGCCTTTGACAAATTCAAAAGCTACTCAGGGTGCAGATTAACTTCAATAAAATCCACTTTCTCATCTCCAAAATTTCCTACAACCTCAAACCACTCATTGCATAATCTACTCGTATGCATTCCTCAAGTCCTCTAATAATTTAGTTGGGACTTCCTGTGACAATTAAACATCCCAACTTTCTTGAATGTTTACCTCTAATTGAAAGAATCCATAAAAGAATCAGCTTTTGAGTGAATAAAATTCTGTCCGAAGTGGGTAAGTTATAATTATAAAGTCTGTGCTCAATTCTTTACATATATATTGGAGCTCCCACATTGTCAATTCCCAAAACATCATAATGTCATAGAAAGATTACTAAAAAATTTCCTATGGAGTCATTCGGATGGTTCCAAAGGTGCGGCTAAGGTAAAGTTGACTGACATATGCATCCCTAAAAAAAGAAGGTGGCTTTAACATCTCACCCATTAAGACCATAAAGTAGGCATTGATTCTCAAAAGACTTTGGGGGATCTTTTTTTTATAAACATTCATTATGGATTAGATGGCTACATTCATATTTCCTCCAAAGTAGATGGATATGGAAAATAAGCAAAGGCACCTCGCATTTACACTTCTTAAATCAATTAATCACTTTGAGAAACATGGTATAACTTTCTATCACTAGTAAAGTTGGGAATGGTAGACCAATCTCATTATGGTATGATCACTGGTCAGGTCATAGACCACTCTTGTAATCTCTATACAAAACAAGGATCTCATGTATGTCTTCATTGCACATTAGGCTAGCATCTTCCACATCAATTGAGTCATTTACAACTCACATATCACCCAAATCCAAACCCCCAAATATATTTTACTAGAAAGGCTATTTGATTCACACATTAACCAACAAAACTACCAAGGATTTCTTAAGAAGAAGATGCCCTAAAGTTGACTGGCACATAATTGTTTTGAGTAAAGCATTAAACCTCCGACTCTCTTTTATTCTGTGGCTTACAATTCAAAACAAGCTTAAGACTTCATGTTAAGTCAAAATGACTTCACGTCTAATAATTTTGGTGACAATCAAATAATAATAATATTAGAAATAGATGAACCGTTTTGATAAGAAGGAAGCAAAACACAGAAGGAAGAAACACAGAAGGAACGAAACACAGAAGGAAGAAAACACAGAAGAAGCACGAAAAGTAAGAAGATACAAAATATAAAAGATACAAAAGTAAGAAGATACAAAAGTAACAAGATACAAAAGTCAGAAGATACAAAATATAGAAGATACAAAATTCAGAAGATACAAAAGTAAGAAGATACAAAAGTCAGAAGATACAAAAGTAAGAAGATACAAAAGTCAGAAGATACAAAAGTAAGAAGATACAAAAGACAGAAGATACAAAAGTAAGAAGATACGAAGACGAAGACACGATAATACGTCGGACGGTTAGTCAATTATAGTTAGTTACAGAACTCAACTAAATAACGGTTTCTACAAGAAACAAGAAATAAGAAACAATAAGCAAGAAGCAGTTGAAGACGAAGGCTATAAATACAAGTCAAAGTCGAAGACTGAACGTGTTAGTGAAAAATTTTTGAGGGGTGAAAAAGTTTTTGAGATCTTAGTTTTGAACTACTGTATTCATTGTACAAAACACTAGAGCTATTTTTACTGTAACAAAGCTCGCAAAATCTTTCTAGTAAGAGAGAGGAATAACTGAAAGCCTGAAGATGCTAAGAGAGCAAAAATAATACTTAGTGTAAGAGACCTGAAGAGGCTTTGTAGAGAAAGAATACTTGTACATTTGGTGAAGAATAGTGAAATCTCAAAAAGAATTCTAAGGATGGACGTAGCCCACGGTTTGGGGTGAACCAGGATAAAATCGTCGTGTCATCTTCTAAACTCTCTACTTTAATATCTATTGTTTTTATAAAAGTATATAGAAGTTAATTGCAATACATTGTGATATTCACTTAATAGCTTTGAATAAGTTAGTTTTCAAAGAAATATCAAAGGGCCTTATATTTACAAAAAAGAATACACAATTCAACCCCCTTCTTGTATATTTTGTATATTGTTCGTAAAGACTATACTAACAAGTGATTTACTTCATATTTAAGGTCTCCTCATAAGCAAATCATGAACACATGAGTTATCTGACCTGTCAAGAGGTTCATATGATAAGAAAGTTGCAAAAAGATGTTAATGATGTTCCAATGACAAACTTTCAAAAAGGTTGCTGAGGAAACACAACTGTTTTGGCTCTAAAAAGTTCAGTTAAAGTTATGAAAACGAAATCAAGTATGTTTCGTGTTTTTCTCCTTCTATTCACGTTCAAGTTTAATCCTAAACATGTAACGAAGACTCTTGTTACGCTTACAACCTTGACTGCTGATTGACCTACATCAAGCATAAATTTTCATCAAGTATAGTTCTTGTAGGATAACGGGGAGAATAAAGAGGATGAGCACACAAATGAGGGGGGCACATGGGAAACGGGGTCTAGGTGAAAAGAGTTCAAATTTATAATGTGATGACATAAAGTCCACATGTAATCTATGTGCCAAAAATAATAGGTGACATATATCACACATTAATAATGTTAACGAAAAAATTGAGGTCTGATTATTTTTGTAAAAAATTAAAATTTTAAAGATTTTATTACTACATTTTAAACTTCAGATTAAAATTACAATATTCAATAAAATTGATAATTTTTTCTCAACTAACCCTTAATGAAATACATTTCTGCCGTCCGAGTTGCTTTACAAATGTTGTTTTTATGTTGTATGCAGCAATTTTTGCACCAATTATCCATTTTTGGACAATTTTTCTGGAAGAGAAAATATGAAGAATGCAGCTGTACATACGCATCTTTCCTCGGTAGACAAATTGAATATGCTATGACTCAGAAAGAACGAGAAATTTTAAAAGGAATACAAAGGATCGATCAGAGATTGATGCGTCTTAATGCAAGGTAAGCAAGCAATCTATACCCAACAAACATGATTACCAAGATGCCAACACTAAATGCAGGGCTAATTTGCCGCAGCACGTCTTCTTCCAGAAATTTGCAGCTAGCAATGTCGTTCCCCCGATGTGAGCAACCCAGTAAATATGAAAGTTTTTGGCCTTCTCCATACTGGACATTGATGAGTAACCTGTAACTGTAAAATGTAGTAGAAACGTATTTGATCCAAGCCATGCAAGAGGGCACCTTGTGAACGTAAAATCCTCCTGTAAGTACAAACGCCAGCATTGTGACTGTAACAATAGTTGACGCTTGTTTAGCGTCCATTATAGCTGCACCTAAGGCGAGGCCAAGTCCCTGAGAGACGAGGACATAACCAAGTAGGACTAGCAGGGTCAGAAGAAACGCACCCAATTCGGGTTTCAGTCCAGCCATCCAGTAAGTCATTGTGAGGAAAATGGTTGGGAGGATGAGCTCCATTGGCAAATCTCCCACGATCCTCGACATGAAATACGACGACAGATTGTACATACCAGAGGCTCTTTCCTTCATGAAAATTGCTCTTTCTTGAGGGAAGGCAAACACAGCATTAAAAGATGGGAAGACACCCCAAAATATTGACATGAAGAAGAGGAGACCTAGACGGTCTTGAATGTCTCGAAAATCAGAGTGCCACCACATTAGGCCTGCCAATATCGCAGCTGTGATCACTTGGAAGATTCTGAGAGTATTGAAGGTCTCGTGCTTTCGCTCCTTGAGGCTTCTCTGAAGAAGAATGGTGAATTGGTTCAACCAAGTGGCCACCCCGATCCTAATACTGCATATATGCTCTCTCGTTGAACGGCTTGCAGTGAGAAATCTTTCATTTGTCTGATTAACGTTCGTCTCCAGACATGCGGCCTTGACTGTCGGAGCCAGAATTGTGTTATAAGATTCAATCAGGGATTGTTTCACGCTGGCCTTGTCTCTTTCATTTGAAGCGTCTGGACAGACACCTGCGTAAGTTTAGCAAGAGACGAAAACCTTTCGAATAGGATCACAATGAACCAAAATGAAAATTAATTGACCTATTGATGACAAAATCATTCAAAATTTGCGGAAAGAAACCATGTTTTCGTTTCTGAGGTTTACAAGATGGACTTGGCCAAAAAAAGCACTAGAACTGATTTCTGCTATGAAATTATGCCAGTTTTCCGTATCTTAAATAAGTTATTGGCCTGAACAATAACTTGCATACTGCCACGGCTGAAGCTGAGCTTTATGATTATTCACGAACTGCAAAGTTTGTGGTTCAGTGTTCTAATCACAATAGCTATAGGGTGATTAATTGACCAACCCACATTTACGAAAGATACAAACTACAAGTACCAAAAAAGTAGTCAATACTTATCAAATACAGACTAAAAGCAAATCAAGGACTATGTTTCCAGCTTAAACAGATGCTGTGTCACTACCCTAGATTTTTTTCAATTTTTATGAAGAACTGTAGTATACTTGAGTGGAAGAGTACTGACGAAATTATTTTTGAGTAATTCATTATCAAAATCGACTGACAAAGATTTATTATTGTCTTGGCTAAGGCCGTTAGGAAAAAAGAACAAAAATTGATTTCTTTAGCGTCTTAATCAAGGATAAAGTAAGCACAGGAACAAAGCTGTTGCGTAGGTGGCTAGAGCGTAGTTTCTTTACTTGCAATCTTAAAAAGTAGGGAGCAGATAACTTGGAGAGCCCTAATGGCATCGTAGGATCATCCTTCATAAAATATAACACCTTTGTGATATTTGTGAGCACTAAGCACCAATCAAAACCAAACAAATCTCAGGAAACTTTCTTGCAAGATCTTATTGGACTAAGGATACAAATAAAACAGAAGAGAGTAGACAATATTAGTGATTAATTTAATAAGCAAAAGATCCAGCGACATGTATGTAAGAAGAAAACCAAAGTAAGTAACGATCTTGGACATATGTCTAAGCTAACGAAAGCTGAGCAACCTTTGCGGTAAGGTGGAAGTCCACTATAGAGAATATTGGTGGTGGCACTCAAGTAGTGTCCAATTCATTACTACTTATAAGCATATACCGTGACTTTAATTTGTCCCACCAAAGCAGCCAGCCCAATACGTGTTGATGTTCGACATGTCAAAATAAAAGACGTTTGAAGAGTTAACAATGAAGATCTAGTATCGGAGATTTAAGTTAAATCCATTCAATTCAAGCGGACAAAACTGTTAATGTATCTAAGGTGAATTGCATAGTAAAAGTTGTGATTTTCTTTAATTTCATCACCAAGTCCTCATGGATGCATGATGGCATAGGTTTTGAACTTGATGAAATTTTGGCATGCCATGTAAAAGATTTGAATAGAAAGGTCACTAATACTGGATCCCATGGATTAAGGAGGGTTCGGACATTAAGCATTATTCCCAAGTGTCATCACTCATGACCTCAAACATCATACATGACGGCGAACCCCTCTCCTCCCCACGTCACACCACTACCAACCGCAATACTAATGACTACCAGATTTTGACTCTTAATAAATAAAAACTAAGTAGGAAAATTTCGTTTCCAGTTCGGAAAACCTAGCTGGTTGACTCCGTCGGTGTAAGTAATTGATAATGAAAATGAAGCACATATGCAGACTTGTCATTAAAGAAGCCTAGTATAATTTAGATTCAAATTAAGTTTTCCGTATTCAATTGCAATCCCCTTCAAGAACAATTACCCGGCCCGGAGATATACAAAAGGAAAGGAAAAGGAAGAATAACTGAGAGTATTCTTTTAAAAAAAAAAGAGTATTCTTTAAAAAGTTAATGAATTTTTGAATAATTAACCAACCAACCAATTTTGGGTTTGATCAACAATACCCAGTCAAAGTGCACTTAAAAAGTAAAAACTGTGTTTGCACATGCCTTATTAAGTTAGTGGGCAGGCATATCCCCACCTATTTTATGAACACCACTACAAATTTGGATCACTTCAAATTTAATTATCAAGAAACGCACAAATGACTTGTCCCTATGGTCAAACACAGGTGAAGTCAACTCTGAAGATACCCATACAAGAAACTGAGTCCTTAATTTGAGGTTTGTTAAAGTAGCCAAGGACATGTACGCTCCTTCCACTCTTAATTAAGACTAATTAAATCCATATTTAAACTATATATCAAATATATCCATAAATAAATACATTTTGGTGCTTTGATACCAGAAATTTTAAAAATTTGTTGACCCAAATTTTTTATTTAAGTTTACACAATGTTTATCTAATTTGTAACTTTTATTTTTTTAAAATAACATTCTGCATTTTAAATAAATTTTCTTAAACATATTTTACCAAATTTAAAGATGGCAAGGCTATTTTTTAAAAACAAATTTCTAAACAATCACCTGCCCGGCCCCTTAATTTATAGTATTCAAATTCCTTGTTTCATCGAAAAGCACCATTAATCGATCCAACTCTAAATCTTCAATGCCCAGCAAGCTATTCAATGAATAACGGTGTATTTGTTTGCTTCTACCGTGAATGACATATAAAACGGCAGTGGCTGCTTTTTTCATAGTTTGTTCAATATTATAGTATTTTATTATATCTAATAAATCTCAGCTATTTATTTAGTCTCGTAAAATAAATGGTTGAGATTTTATAAGACATAATAAGACAAACTAATATTAAAAAGCGACTGAACTCCTTTTTAAGATAAACTGTTTCCTTTTTTAGATAAAAACAAAAGAGAAAGCTCTAACATTGTTTATTCTTACCTAATTGCTCCACTAACTTGCAGTATTTCTTATCAAATACAAGGCCATAATTATACATTTAATTTGGTTTATGGTTCGATTCTCAAGGTCAAGAAGCCATGAGATCAAAACTTATCGACAAACAAGAATAATGCACCCAAAGTAGCATAAAAAGAGAACTGGTGAAGAGGAAGTCCAATGGAAAGGAAAACAAGGATCGATTAAAGGAGTCATGGTGGGTTTGGCCAAAAAGTGACTCGTGAGGTTAAGCACATAGACGACACTTGGAAGCTAAACGAAAATCAAAACTTCATACGTTTCTCATTGAATTTATCCACTAAAGTTCCTTCAGATCACCTTTCCATCTTGTTCAAACTTCAACCTATAAAATAATGATTTATACATTAGCCCATTATCACCCTCCTTCACCTTTACGAACACTCAGTCCCACCATCTATATGCACCCCCTGACACCACCAGCCAACCACCACTCACTTGCTCAGAGATAGTTTCTATCAGCTTCTCTAAACAATTAACTACTAAACATGCTCAAATTACGAATGCCAAAGTCAAAAGCTGTAAGACACATACATGCCCCATTTTTACAGCTAGTGTTTGTGCGGCAGAGAATATTAAATGCACATCCAGTAATGATATTTTAAGGTTTGTATGGGAAACGATGGTTAGTAACCGGTAGCTCTTATATGTAGTCAACAAATCTGACAACAGGATAAAAGATGGGCACGGAAAAAGTATATACTAACTACATGCCACATGGTGATTTTGTCTTTATGATAAGAAACCTTTACTCTGTGGACAAGTTCTTCGACTATTTCTTTAGTTACACAAAACAATCCCCAGTTTTTGTAAGTAGAAGTTTAATTGATTGTTGCGGATACATATTAGCCACCTAGAGTAGGGATTCAAATATGTAAAAACGATATCTTCTGTGATTAAGGAAAGAAAACTTCGGTATGTCATGCATCTGAGTTAACTCAACAGAGCTGACCCGACTTAGGGAGAAAAAACAAGAAAACAATATATGAAAATAAAAAAGCATACGTACCATTAGCGAGATCGAGCAGAAAATCCGCAGGATTCATAGGGAAGGACGGCGAGAAACCAACCGTCCTGAAATAGCCCATAGCCTCACTTCCCTTGCCAAAGTATAAGCATCTCCCTTCACTCAACAACAGCACCGAGTCAAACATCTGGTAAACTCGGCTAGAGGGTTGATGCATGGACGTCACTATTGTCTTTCCTCTCTGTGATAGTGACCCCAACGTTGAGACCAGCCGGTGCGCCGCCGTGGAATCCAAACCCGACGTCGGTTCATCCAGAATAAGCAAACTAGGGTTTGTTAACATCTCGTGAGCTATACTCACTCTTTTTCTTTCACCACCCGAAACTCCACGCACAAAACTGTTTCCTATTAGGGTGTTCTCACATTTGGCCAAACCCAACTGGGATATCACTGACTCAGCCACCGAAATTTTCTCTCTCTTGGACAGGGATTTCGGTAAACGAAGCGAAGCACAGAATACTAGTGTTTCTCGGACTGAGAGGTGAGGGTAGAGCACGTCATCTTGAGAAACAAACCCAGTACGTCTCATAATTTGCTTGGTTACTTTCTTGTTGTTTGCGAGAATTGCTCCGGTCAAGCTCTGTACTTGAAGTCTTCCTGCTAGTGCATTTAGGAGCGTCGATTTTCCACTTCCTGATGGACCTAGAATGGCCAAGATTTCTCCTGGAGACACCATACCCGAAATACCATTTAGGATTGTGTGTTCTTGAATTGTGGTAGCTGATCGTAATCCAAAACCGAGGGGAAGTCCCATATTGCTTCCCTTGCTTTTGTTCTCAACCTTGACTCTATAGCAGACGTCCATGAACTGCATGAAACAGACAGACAGAAAAAAAGACCGAGTCAAAAGAAGAGTCAACATGATTGACTCGGGGAGTCCAACTCGTTTAGAGTAAAGTTAATTTACCTTGAGAGTAACAGGATAAC
Organism: Erythroxylum gracilipes; assembly: GCA_026413385.1. NCBI lineage: Eukaryota > Viridiplantae > Streptophyta > Magnoliopsida > Malpighiales > Erythroxylaceae > Erythroxylum > Erythroxylum gracilipes. The sequence goes on from JANZLC010000003.1 coordinate 18,522,825, forward strand.
AAGAAGCGAAGACTAAAGATGAGAGGTGGTGATCACGCGAATCTCGAGAGGAATCTTTGGAATGATCACAGCTGTCTGTGTTGGGAGAATTTTGTTGATCATCAAAGGCTGGCATTGTAGTTTTCGTAAAAGGATGGAAAGAAGTGAATCAGAAGAGACAAAGAGAAGGAACGATGGGAGTTGTTTTGAGAGAGAACAAATGGGATTGTAACACAAGTAGAGGGTATTTATTTAGGAGCAAAAGGTGGCAAATGGTTGCCACGTCAAAGCGAAACGACTATAGGAGGTTTTGATACGTGGCCCTCTAAGGAGCCAGTTGGCGGCTTTTCGAGAAGGGGGTGCTCGTTCAAGGGAGTGCTCAATCAAAGCACCGTTCACTTTTCAAAGGAAAGGTGTTGCCTTTTTCTTTTCAATTTCGATTCTCTCTGTCTCTCTCGTATTTCATTTTAGAATACTAGATAGAGATATCCACACTCGCACGACACACAAAAGTTTTTAATTTACTCATGTATTTACAGCTTTCATTTTTTTTAAAAACAAAAAATTACAAAGCTCATGTAAAGAAAAGTTGTTAGATGTTGGGAGTCAGTATTAAGTTCCTCTCTGTTGATAGAAAACATCTTCTTCAGTTTCGATACAAGATTTTCCTCCCAAATTTTTTAAGAGATGTGTAGGTATAATGTGAACTTCCATTAACTTGTTTATTGTAATGCTGGGTACATCACATGATATGTTATTTAGCATGAGAAAGAATTATCTTATCACTCCCTTTTTCTATATTCATTGGCTTGGAGCCTTATTCTCCAAAAGGTATATATAAGAGAAATGAGAGAAAATCAAGAAACTTTTTCGTATTTCTATTTTTAGTTAAGACTTTTTAAGCGGGTCTTTTCCTCGTGGGATCTTCCTAAACAATTGACCCACCTCACTGGGAGTTGCCTCCGGCCGATAATTCCATACAGGTAAAAGGACCTGGAGTATTAGGACCTTTCGCTCTATCAAATGAAGACTTCTCGGAGTTAAACCAATCAAGGGTCAAGGATTAAATTATCAAACACTTTGAAGTTTCACCTAAGACATGGAGTAAATTGGTGGAGATTAAATAGAAAAAGGGAAACTATAGCATTTTACAGGGACTAATTGTGCGGGATTAGTGTTGCCATCACTGCAAATCTTACACGCAAGTGTTGCAGGACGGTCTACTTCTTTGGCAGGCTATTTTCTCCTTATTTATTCCCCCAAATGCAGGCATGGGCAATGTCTAAATGGAGCAAGATGGGGTTGTAGAAAACCATCTTAACTGAAGACAATTATTTCACAAAGTTCTCTAGTGATGCAAATATGTAAAACATTATGGAACAAGGTCGCAGGCTTATGCTTGGATGTTCATTGCTACTTCGAAAATAGTATCCAGGAATGGTTCTTTTGAGAAACAAAGTTAAGGAGATATTATTATGGGTAAACTTTCACAACTTATCGTCAGAATACTAGAAATAGGAGCACTTAGTTTTTTTGGCGAGCTTGTTAGGTAAATTTGTTGATTTTGATTCACTAAACTCTTGTAATAGTTATGGAATCACATTGTAATAGTTATGGAATCACATCGAATCTAAAAAAGCTAAACCTACTTTCTTAATTTCAATTGATAAAATAAAATGAAAGGTTTATTATTAATTAACTAAATTTAACAGAAAATCAAAATAAATCAAATAAGTAGATAAGTGAAAAGTTCAATGGTACTTAAGTCTTGATTTAAGAAATATAACTTCTCATTAATTCCATCAAAATAAAACGAAACAATATTTGACACTCTCTCCTAGATTTTATTCCTATACACAAGAAGTGCTATTAAACTCTCAAATTAAAGCATAACGAGTTATTTCTATAAGTTTGCTCATCAATCAAATATCTACTATTAATAAAAAGGAATTGAATGCATAAACTAAAGAGATTTGATAAGGATGTAATATGGCTTCGGTTAAAGTATGTTAAAAAAGAGTTTTTAGTTTAAACAAATTGAAAGAAATCATACAAACTTGTCCATATAAGATTAGACTTAAATTCATCCAAAATTCACTTGATTCAAATAACATCTTTTTAATCACCTCATTTTTCCTTTATTTTTACTATCATTTTTTTTATTTTTTTAATACTCCTCTCATATTCTATAAAAATGGAAAAATCAAGACAATGCAATTTAAATCAATGAATTTATTTTTCATAGAAAGAGTAAAAATCTTATGCAAAGATGCTTTATAAATTTCCTTCAATTTAGAGGTTCAAAACTATTAAAGACTTTAACACA
>JANZLC010000003.1:18533905-18548760 GCA_026413385.1 Erythroxylum gracilipes
AAAAATCTCTTAGAAGATATTTGATGGAAAACTCTGTGTATGGGAAGAACATTTGAAGAAGATTATGGTAATGAAGAAGGGACTTAGACATATCACTTCACCTTTCAAATCTCATAGAACAGTAACCTACTTCTAGCAAAAGTACCAAGAGCCTAAGTGACACTTGTCATTTTCCTATGGTCTAAGCTATAACCAAGTTCCTTTTGAACCAAACTCATTAATTCCCATCTTTACAAGCCAATTATCTCCAAATGTCTTTTAATTTCTTGTTCCCTATTATACTATTTTATTTTTCTTTCACATTACTCTATAATTTCAAAGGTAACTCCTAAATTCACCAACATTTACCAGTACGATATTTCCACTAATCACGGATATTTTCAATGTAACAACATTAGTAAATTCTCATAAATTCGCAAACCAATCCAATTATACCCAAAATTATTCATAAATACATGTACAATTATTTTCATGTGCAATAAATTCACTATTCATGTATATGTGTGTGTCATATTATGCATGAACACGGAAGTATATCTCTAACTCTCATGAATCACTCACAATTACCAATATATCCTTCCCATAAGAAATGGGATGTTATAGTTAGAATAAAATTATTTTTGTAAGTCATATTTTTAATAATCATTGAAATATTCTGGTTGAATAATATTGCATATTATGTACACACATAATACCCATCTTTTTCGTGAGTGTTCGAGCCCAAGAGAAAAATTTTGAAAATTTTTAAGCTCTTGTCATTCTTTCATATGTGTTATCATGTGTGGTAGAATAATTTTAGAACTTGCTTTTATTATGTATATTGAGACCATATTTGTTAAATTAAAAGCATTGATATAACGAAGGCACTTATATTAAACAACTTGTTTAAGCCTATTTCTTTGAAAATTACCACATCTTTAAATTTACCTTTAGGAATAACAAGATGAGTCTTAGCCTTTTTCATTGATTTAACCCACATACTAACCTTTATCCTATTTTTATTCGAAGACCTTTTATTGTTTTGAAACTTAAAGGTTATTTACATTATTGACTTGTTGAAGACTTGTAATTCTTGAATGGTTAAATATTTCTTGAACTGTGGTACTGAATGCTTGCAATTGGTTTGATTAATAAACAAAGAAAAATGTAAATAAGTTTATGGTACCAATAAAATTGCAATGAAAGGACATATGTGTATTTATAAACAAGTCTTGAAATTTATTATGTAGTAAATTTCCTTCAATTAACCTTTTTTATCATCCCAATCATACCATACCTAAGCCTTATTACAATCTATATAAAGATCTTTGGATTTTTGTTTCTAGTTTATACATAAGTGGTGGAGATGTGATTTTATTGCAATTCTATGGTAAGAATTCTTCTATACATTGATTGAGAGCTCTAATGCTTTTCACCCTAAACACTTGATTGACATCTTAGTGAGGGTGTAAAGATGAATGTTTTTTACTTCAATGAGATTATGATGTAATTACTATTAACATTTCTTAGAAAAGATAATTTTAGGATAATTTGATTCTACTTACATGTTAATTTGATTGTGATTACTATTAATATTTCTTAGAAAAGTTAATTTTAGGATAACTTGATTCCACTCATATGTTAATTTGATTCAATAGGATATGATGATGTATAATATGAATAGACATATTGAAATTGATAAGGGATTGATGTGTAAGATTCATAATTTTGATTATGGTTTGCTTGAGGGCAAGCAAAAGCTTAAGTATGAGAATGTTTGATAGATGCGTAATTGATCATAATTATACCCCATATTTGATGTATTTTTTCTTGATATTTTATACTTTTATTATAACTTTGATACTTAATTTGCTCCAAGTGTGTTTATAGGTTGTAACTAACTTCACGGACTTAAAGAAGAAAATTTTGGAAGAAAACATGACATAAAACGAAATTTTGAAGCACAAAAGGGATGCACAGATGTGCAACAACCCATGCATTTCTCTTAGGCCGTGCAAATTCACAAATTTTGGTATTTTGGGCAAATTGTGTAAGTCTCACCCTAAATTTCAATATAGAAAGATGTGTTCGACCTCAAATAAGGGGAGTAGACATTAGGAGGAGATTCTAAACGTGGAGATCATTCTCAAAGGACAATTTTGGTTCAAAGAAGTGAAAAACACAAAGAAGTCATCGAAAGGTCCATCAAAATATAAAATCAAACCTCTACTTTGGAAGAATATCCAATAGAAGACAAACGGGGAGATTTAGAATTATTAACTCATTGTTTTCAATTTGTTTTTTTCTATTTATGTTTGATTTTGTGTCTGATCATGTGTAACTAAATTCCTTTAATGTCTAGGTTAGATGAACCCTATAATGATATTTTAATATGTTTTGATTCTTTTATTAATTCAATTGGTTTGAACGATATATTATAATTTGATTACGTGTTTGATTTATGTTTTAATAGATTTGGAATATTATATCATAACCTGATTTCATAACATAAAGAAGGAGAAATCCTTATTTGAATAGATCTACCGTAATTGGAAGGAGTTAATTATGACCCTAGAGATAGGATGACATATATCTTTTGAATTAAGGTCAAACTTAACAGGGGAATTCATAAATCGGTAAAGCAATCTTTTAAACTCTAACCTGAGTAATTCGGTTGAAAACCTTAAGATTAGTTGTTATTAGACTCAAGGTTAGCTATTATTATACCATAGGAATTTCCACGATCCAATAAATCATTAAAACAATTGCATAATAAATGATCAATCTATTAAGGATTTTAGGGAGATTTGAAACCTAGATACTAATTTTATGATATTGATAGTTTATTAAGTGCCTCCTAATTCTCTGATACAATCTTGCTGCCCATTTATTTTACTTGCTTTAGTTTTATTTCCTTTCAAATTAAAAAATAAAAACCGATTATATAGACTAAAAATAGGATAACAATAATTACTAGTACTCATAGTCCTCGTGGGATTAACCCATACTTGTCGGTACTAGCTACAGCTACGCCGTGCAGTTGCTGATATTTCATAATTGACTAACTCAGAAAAAAAAAGTCAATAAGAGATCCACTATCTCTTTACCTCTTTACCATTGCTATGGATGTCCTCCAAATAATTTTACAACTTTGTATAACTGAAAATATGTATTTTAGATTCATTATTGATGTCATTAGCTTAATATCACACAACTCTCTTTTGCAGATGATTTACTCATGCTAAGGGCTAATGACCCTACTTCAATTGGTGTCCTTTTAACATCCTTGTAGATTTCAAAAAAGTATCAAGGCTAAAATCTATGAAAGAGTTTTGCTTACCTTTCTAGGAAAAGTAAAGCAGATTCACTAATTATGATCATGGATGCATGAGTTACAATTCATTAATTACCCTTCACATATTTGGGAGTGCCAATCTCCACAAGGAAACTTAAGGATGCTAAATGCAAATCTCACATTGATAGAGTTCGTAGAAGAATCTCTGACTAAAGCAACAAACTTTTGTCATATGAAGGTAGACTTCAGCTGGCCATTTCCATTCTCAATAATTTGCACATCCATTTGTTGTCCCATTTAGCAATCCCCAAAGGTGTTCTAAAGAAAATTGACAGAAGCATAAGAGATTTCATCTGACATGGATAGAGTTCTAATAGGAGGAAGATATCCAAAGTCAAATGGAGTGTAATATGTCTTCCTAAGGAATATGATGGATTGGGGATCAATTCAACTAGTAGAATGAATAAGATAGTGTTGGCTAAAAGGTTATGGAGAATTTGATGGGATAAAGAAAGCCTTTTAGTGAAATGGGTTCATATGTTTCATGTCAAACAAAGAAGCATCTAGTTTATTTCCTAGAAAACTACCCAATCTTACACTTTCTAGTAGATTTTGCACATAAGGTCCTTCATTCACGCTCATTTCAAGCATTAAATTCGAGACGGAAAGAATAAAAAAATTGTGTTTGATAATTAGCATTCATTAGGGCCTTTATGTAACACTTAACACTTTTCAGGAGAGGATCAATCCTTGAAGATAAAGAGGTACAGATGCTAATTCGAAATAAAAATTGGTATTGGCATTTTCATATGTGCAGGGGAACCTAATCAATTATAGTGCATATGCCAGCATACTCACTTAATCAAGTGTAGGAGGATGAAATCAGATGGGAGTTACACAATTTCTATAAATTCACTTCTCAATCTTGTAAATAAATACTAATAGGTCCACTTATCAATTTCCTCTCCATAAGCTGATATGGGAAACAGAAATATCTCGAGCTCACTCAATTTGTCCTATGGTTGGCAGCAGTGCAGAAATTAGGAACCAGAGATATAATCAAATTCCATATTCCAAATACATATTGCCCTTTACTCTTTAGGGTGACTGAATCATTAGATCGTATTTTCTTCAAATGTTTTTATACAAGGCTACTATGGAGAGCATTTCTTAGCATCTTTGATGTGCAAGACAGAAATCTAAGCTGGATGAGTTGCTTGACTTGGGTAAACAGACTGAGTTGGATAAGTAGAGACGATCAAAAAGTTTTCAAGACTGGTCTTTCCATGTTGGTGCATTACATTTGGAGGATGAGGAACACAAAAATCTTGGAAAAGCAGAAGATTACAAGAAATATAACTAGATGACAATCATGACTAATCCTAATCAACAGTTCATATCTACTCAAATTACGATGCATCTAAGAATATAAGAATTTGCTGCTACCAGGATTTAGTTGTATTATAGTTATTTGGTTTTTTTGTACAAACTCCAACTTTATGAGGTATTATGCGAGCCACTCTGTAATTTTCCACCTTTTGAATAAATTAATTACTTACTTTCCAAAAAAAAAACCTTCTTATAGTATTTTTTTAGCTTCCTAAAAATTATTGACATCACTCCCTTCTTTATTATGTAAAATATGATAATTTTAGCTTAATTATTACTCAATCCTGTCAATTCCCAATTAGTCGACTAATACTTTACTAAATATTATGTTCGATACTCTTGAACTTTGGTTCTCTTAGGTTCTTAATGACTCTTAAATCAACTAAATTTGATATTTAAAATGAAAGTTATGATCAAAATTCTCTTATAAAATCACTCTTTACTATTACCTTTCGGACTTGTTTTGAATCCCTAAATCAATACTTAAATCACTCTAAGGTTTTTTTTTTCCAAAGTATGAATTAACTCCCAAATATCACCAAATATGAATTCTAACTCAAGAATCATTTCGTTCATCTAATTAAAGCTTCAAACTTCAATTATAAGGCTACAAGCACTAATACCAAAGTTTCCCAAAAGCTTTGTCTTACAACATTTCTTCTTAATGTTAGATAACTTCATTAGTATTTCAATTTTTTATTACTTTCAAAACTATGAGTTTTCAGACAATAACAATTCCATATTCTTGCATTTTTCGCAATAAAAGATGATAAGAATTACCCTAGATGTACTTCTCATAGCAAGAAATACAACATTCTATTGACGAGAACAATTTGTTGTGATAGTTTCGTTTATAAAGTAATCTTAGCTTATTAGTAATTGATAATTAATCATAAGATACCACGTATCATTTAAATACAAAACACCAGCCCGTTTGGAAAAGGCTAATTGAATTCAATTAAGCTGTTTGGAAACATAAAAATGGAATGAATTTAATTCATTCATGTAATTGAAACCCATCTTCTTTATAAATTAAATTCACTCCTCCAAGTATAGGAATTCAATTACAATGAAGCTTGAGGTAGTGTCTTGTTCTTTTGCTTTTTCATTCTTTGGACTACTTCACTTCTCACTATCTTGTGCTTCACTTGATTAAATTCTAAAGACTATTAATTAAAATATTATTAATAATTAATTAACAACAATATAATTAATTAAAATATAATTAATTAATTAATTAAAATATTGTAATTAATTTTAATTACAATATAATTAATTAATTAAAATATAATTAATTAATTACAATATAGTTAATTAAAATTAATTACAATATTTTAATTAATTAATATATTGTAATTGATTAATTACAATATAAGTAATTGAAATATGATTAATTAATTAATTAAAATATAATAATTTTTATAAATCAACTACCGTTAATGGTAATAGTAATCATTCCTTCCTCTTAACCACCATAATAATAATAATAATAATAATAATAATAATAATAATATTCATTCTTATTTCTCACTATATTCATTCTCATTCTAAACCGTGAAATTGAATTGAATTCATTTATATTATTATTGAGTTTGTTCCAAACAGTGCAAATTGAATTCAATTCAATCTTATTAATGTAATTGAAACCAATTCGTTAATGAATTCAATTCAAAGGTTTCCAAACAGCCCGTAAATTTATTAGTAATTCCTAAATAACCATTCTTATAATTATATCACTTAGTCCATTGTTTACAATTTAGAATCAAATCATACTGACAAAAGTCAGTTATCAATATTAATTTTTCAATATATATATAAATAAATAAACCTATGTTGTTTTAATTGAAGTAATTCTTGGTCTATGTCAAGCATATTTATTTATCTTATCGTCATTATTATCGTGCTGAGTGATCAAGTCTAGCAAGCGCGTAGGAAAATTGATTTACACATAAAAAAAGCAGTGTCGTTTTCCTTTTCAGCTTATAGGAGTAGCCGACAGGATTATAACATCTAAAATGCTTTAGACCTTAAAGGCGGTCCATCGTAACAATTCCCTATAACCCAAAATTTTATTTCACAGCTCTAGGGTTTCGAAAGCAACAGGCATGGGTCGCGGTAGAGACATGGACGACGAGGACGAGCTAGAGGAAGAGGAGGAGGAGGAGGACTACGAGGAGCCGATGATGATGGAGGAAGAGGAAGAAGAGGACGAGGTGGAGGAGAGGGTTGGGTCGGCCAGGAAGAGGCGGAGATCGGATTTTATAGATGATGTGGCTGAGGAAGATGAGGATGAGGAAGATGTAGATGACGACGAAGATGATGATTATGGAGGAGCTAACAGGAAGCGCAAGCCTATGAAGAGGCCTGGAATGGATTTTATTGATTACGAGGCAGCGGTTGACAGTGACGAGGAAGAGGAGGAAGAGGAAGGCGAGGATGGTATTGGCTTCTTCTTCTTCTTCTACAACTACGTAATTTGCATAAATTTAGCGATAATTGGTCAACCCCAAATGCTGAGTGCATGACTAGGTTTTTTTTTTTTCCGTCAATGGAGGCCTTTTGGGAGTTTGAATTTTTTTTTTAATTTCTCAGGGTTAAGTGGTTAAATGTAGTGTGTTTTTCCAAGCTTATGGCTGCAAACTAGCTTATTGGTTGTGGATATTAGGGGTTATTTGGACTGACATCAACTTCTCTGTTGCGCATAAAATTGATTGTAGATCTTCCTTTGATGTGCAGACTTTATAGTTGATGGTGGAACTGATCTTCCTGATGAGGATGATGGTAGAAGGATCCACCGCAGGCCATTGTTACCACGGGAAGATGAGCAAGAAGATTTTGAAGCCCTTGAGAGACGCATTCAAGCAAGATATGCGAGGTCTAGTCACCCTGAGTATGATGAAGAGACAACAGATGTTGATCAGCAGGCTCTGTTGCCATCTGTAAGGGATCCAAAATTGTGGATGGTGAAATGTCTGGTATGGTTAACAATTTTGCTCTTAACGTTCTCATACATGTTCTATTTGCTTTCTTTTGGCTTTTCATCTTTTTTTTTTTTCTTTATCTCGTTGTTGTAATTAGAATCTGCTAATGCTAGTTTAGTATGTTCATATACTAGATTGGTAAGGAAAGAGAAACAGTGGTGTGTCTAATGCAGAAATGCATTGATAAAGGACCTGAGCTGCAAATTAGATCTGCTATAGCCCTTGATCATTTAAAGAATTATATATACATCGAGGCAGACAAAGAAGCTCATGTGAGGGAGGTATGTGGTCTATCTGTCAAGCTATAGTGATTACATGGATATCTTCTTATAGCATATAACTTTTCGTGGTATATGAATACTTACTCTTTCTCATTTTCCTTTTGCTTTAGGCTTGCAAAGGATTAAGAAACATTTTTCCTAACCAGAAGATAATGCTTGTCCCAATCAAGGAAATGACTGATGTTCTTTCTGTTGAAAGCAAAGCAATTGATCTTTCAAGGGACACCTGGGTTAGGATGAAGATTGGAACTTACAAAGGAGACCTCGCCAAAGTATAGTTTATAACCTTTGTGATAGATATAATGTTGTTTACTAAACGTTTTCTTTAATCCTACCTTTCATGGTTTATAATTTGCAGGTTGTGGATGTAGATAATGTTCGGCAAAGGGTTACTGTAAAGTTAATTCCAAGAATTGACTTGCAGGCCCTTGCAAATAAATTGGTATATCTTCTACATCCATTGATTTATGGGGCAATTAGAGGCATTAAATGAAATTGTTCTAGTTTGAAATTTATGCTCTCTTTTTTTTGCTTTAACAAATGATAATGCTACTTATAGATAAGGAGAGGAGTAAGTTTATATAGTTTTGTTACTATGATCATGATAGCAGTAATGGGGTTGTTACCGTTTATGAAAGTCAGTGAATATGAGAAGTAATTTCATTTATACAGGAAGGGAGAGAGGTTGTGAAAAAGAAGGCATTTGTTCCTCCTCCTCGTTTTATGAATGTTGATGAAGCTAGGTAGTAACAAACTCTCCTTCCCACTTTTTTGTTTTTGTTTTCTTTTTTTTAGTGACGTGGTTTAACTTGTCCTATGACCTTATAATCTTTAGGGAACTGCATATTCGTGTGGAGCGTCGGAGAGATCCAATGACAGGAGATTATTTTGAAAACATTGGTGGGATGTTATTTAAAGACGGGTTCCTGTACAAGACTGTATCAATGAAATCGATTAGCGTTCAGAACATCAAGCCATCATTTGATGAACTAGAGAAATTCCGTAAACCTGGAGAAAGTGGCGAGTCTGATATAACTAGTTTGTCAACGCTGTTTGCAAATAGAAAGAAAGGTCATTTTATGAAGGGTGATTCGGTTATTGTTGTCAAGGGAGAGCTGAAGAACCTCAAGGGAAGGGTTGAGAAAGTTGAAGAAGATAATGTTCATATCAGACCTGAAATGAAAGGCCTTCCTGTAAGTTGAAGAAGATAATGTTTATATCAGACCTGAAATGAAAGGCCTTCCTGCATAATGTTAACCTCTTAACATCCCACCAATGTAGATACTTAACATCCCACCAATGTAGATGGTTATTATTGTTATCTAAGTGTACTGACTAGTTCTTGACATGATTGTTTGCAAATAACCTAGCTTTTCATTTATTGATGTTTTATTCATTATGTGGCAGAAAACACTCATAGTGAATGAAAAGGAGCTTTGCAAACATTTTGAAGCTGGGAAGAATGTGAAGGTTGTATCTGGTGCGCACGAAGGTGCAACTGGCATGGTTGTTGAGGTTGATAACCATGTGCTCTTCATTGTAAATATCACAACTAAAGAAGAAGTGAGTGTTGCATTTATTTCTTAAGATTAAGAATGTCTTTAATGAAATTTTTAATTGTGTCTGCATGTGTGCTCAAGTAGGAATTCATTGAGTTTATGTGGATATGTATTGTACTCAGATACGTGTGTTTGCTGATGATGTTGTGGAAAGCTCTGAGGTAACAACTGGTATAACCAAACTTGGAGAGTATGAGCTTCATGATCTTGTAGAACTGGAGTAAGATGCTGTTAACTCTATCGTAATCAGTATATTCCATTTCATAATCAAGACCTGATGTATTTGATCTACTTGGTGCAGTAATAGGAGCTTTGGTGTAATCATTCGTGTAGAAAGTGAGGCCTTTCAGGTGAGCAATCATTGAGAGCCTTAGTTGCCAAATTTGCAACTGATTTTTTTTTTTTTTTATTGAGCTTTTAGTTCTGATGCTTTGCACATTCAGGTTCTTAAAGGAGTTCCAGAAAAACCTGAGGTTTCTCTTGTTAGACTTAGGGAGATCAAATCCAAGATTGAGAAGAAGTTTAATGTACAAGATCGGTACAAGAATACTGTATCTGTGAAGGATGTGGTTAGGATAATTGATGGTCCTTGCAAAGTGAGTGCTTCATTGGCTATATCCTCTGCTTGATCATGTTTGCATGTTTTTTATATTTTATCTCATGTGTATAGTTTATGATTTGTTTTGTTGTCTTGTTAGGGAAAGCAAGGTCCTGTAGAACATATATATAAAGGAGTCCTGTTCATCTATGACCGGCATCACCTGGAGCATGCTGGCTTTATTTGTGCTAAGGCCCACTCTTGTGTTATAGTTGGAGGATCACGTGCCAGTGGTGACAGAAGTGTAAGTCTTCAGAAAAGAAGTTTATTATTATATGTTTTTTGTCATTTTTAAGTGAAACTTGTGCATTTTTGTCCTTTCGGTTTGTTTGAATAAAGTGGTTTCTCTTCAATTTTGTATTCTTTTGTAGCTTGACCATGATTTTTTTTGGGACAGAAAAAGCATGTATATTGATCCAAAAATAGTCAAAAAAAAAAAAAACTATTTTCTGATGCCAGCAGGCCATTTGCTCGCTTCTCTATCAATTTTTGTAGGCTGACAACTACTCAAGATTTGGAAGTTTGAAAGCTCCGCCGAGAATACCCCCTTCCCCGAGAAGATCCCCTAGAGGAGGTCCTTTTGAGTGTAAGTTGCTGATGATAAGATTGGAAATTTAATGGAATTTTGCAGCAACCTTCTCTCTTGTAAAGGAAATACATAATACCTTAAGATTAACTCTATAACAGAGGTTCTTTTACAAATTTGTATTTTATCACTACAGCTGGGGGAAGGAATAGAGGTGGAAGGGGTGGGCATGATGCTTTGATTGGTACTACAGTCAAGATACGCCTAGGTCCTTTGAAGGGCTATCGTGGTCGTGTGGTAGACATTAAGGGCCAGTTGGTTAGAGTTGAACTTGAGTCCCAAATGAAGGTCGTTTCAGGCAAGTCTCAGTTGGTTTGTTTGAAGAATTGCTTGGATTCATTGTCTTCTAAATTACATGGTTTGAATTCTTTTGGTGCATGCAGTTGATCGCAATTATATATCTGATAATGTTGTCGTTTCGACTCCACACCGGTAACTTCATTATTCTGCTTAAAATTCACTTTTTTTTTTCTTTATTCAATCTTCCTATCATTTTGATCATTGACTGTGTTACCAGTGATACGTCCCGATTTGGTATGGGAAGTGAAACTCCCATGCATCCTTCTCGGACGCCACTGCATCCTTATATGACCCCTATGAGAGATGCCACAGGTATGTCTGTTGACAGTCATTTTCTGTATGTGAAAGTTATGACACTTGTCTAATTAATGCTATTAAAGGAGGGTGATATAAAATATGTTTATCCCTTTGCAGCTACACCTATTCATGATGGCATGCGGACACCTATGCGTGATCGAGCATGGAATCCCTATACTCCAATGAGTCCTCCTAGGTTGTCCCTTATATCTTGCTTGTTGATGATAGATCCAATTTCTTTGTTTTGGGAAGCACTTTTCTGTTTGAAATATACAAAGAGGAATAATGGAGTTCTTACATGAGCAAGTAGCTGATACAGTAAATAGTTGATGGAATCATGGTAGGAAACTACATTGTATCTTGGAACATCTTTCACTGTTGACGCAAAGAAATCAATAATTTGATTTTGGCCTCGGGCTGTTCATTCTCAACATTCTTTTATTTGAAGACAAATTGATACTGGAGGCAGAAATATAAAATGGCATGTTGTGGATTTACTTGCTATCTAATGACATGTTATCTTGAAAGATGACAGCCACCTAAGTTCTACCCGTGTTTCTTGTTGTTTGAGGGTTAAAATTTTAAGATTTTAGACATGTACCAGGCCTCTTTGGGGCTACCAGGATGTTGGCCTTGAAGTGGGTTCTGGATCAGCACAGCTATTGATGTAGAGAAAGATTTACTGCAGTAGGATTTCAGAAAATTAGGTCTAGTATAGGATTGATTGTTTAAGAACCTCTTATGAATAAAATTGCATTAATTCACTGGGTGATAGAGTCATAGAAACACCTCTTTCTTTACTGTTATTGGAACAAGCTCATTACATCTTAGCTGTACACTGATGATACTTGATTGAAGTTAAAATATAAACTAAATAAGAAAACATTATAGGCTACTAAGACTCCTGGATACTGATGCCTGAAAATTGCCTTCAGTTTGTTTGATCTTGCTGTTGGGTTGGCTTTAAGTAATTTCTTTTAAATGACTTGACTTTTATTTCTCAATTGTAATGCAGTCTTTTCCTTGTGTTACTAGTACTCCTGTCATGGAGGATTCTTGTTTTTTCTAACTGCAAACTTGATGAATGACTTAATTGTTTCCATTATCGTTGTTTGATTACTCCCTCATTTCTGGAGACTTTTTTTTTTTTTTTTGGCTAATCTGTTATTTTCAAGTGGATTTGCTGATTTGAAATTTATGGTCGTGCGTCATACACATTAATAATATTTGGTTCCAAGCATGACATTGAAAACTTGTATCTGTTTAGTTCTTTCAAAGACTTTGTCCAAACTTCAATTAGACTTTTTTTGGTAAATAATGTTTCGTATATATTATGTCTTATTATTTGGAATATGTGGGACCTTGTAGGGATAACTGGGAAGATGGTAACCCTGCCTCTTGGGGCACTAGTCCACAATATCGGGTGAGGAACAAGGGTCTCTTTGATGATATCAACTATAGTTAATTTATTATGATATTCAATTATATTTTATTTTCCCCCTTTTCCAGCCTGGAAGCCCACCATCTCGGACGTATGAAGCTCCAACGCCTGGTTCTGGCTGGGCTAACACTCCTGGTGGTAATTATAGTGAAGCAGGAACTCCAAGAGAAAGCAGTTCCACCTATGGTTAGTTACCTTTCAATTCTATATATTCTTCACAATTTTTTATGGTAGCTGATTTTAATATATATTGCAGCAAATGCTCCAAGTCCCTACTTGCCATCAACACCAGGTGGGCAGCCCATGACACCAAGCTCAACTGCTTATCTTCCTGGCACCCCTGGTGGGCAACCAATGACACCTGGAACTGGTGGTCTTGATGTTATGTCTCCTGTTATAGGTTTGAACTGCAGATTTCAATATTTTTCTCCCTTTTTTTCTTTTGTTTCTGACGTTGAGACAGTGAATGATTATTTTATTCATTTAATTGTTTTAATTATTAATATTGAAAAAGTACTATAAATGCTTCAGTTGACTACAGGCAATATATCTGGTAAAAAGAGAATATTGTTCTTTGTGGCTCGTTTTAAATATCAATTACACAATAACATCTCATAATTGTTGGCATTAAAGTGAGTTACTTCCTAATATATAACAAGGTTTATGGAAATTACTTGCAATTAATTGAGATTTCTTCAGTACATATTTGGTGATGAAATATATACAGTAACTTTTTCACACGGATTAATTAATAACTTTCAAATTGTAGGTGGGGACCACGATGGACCATTGTTCATACCAGATATATTGGTCAATGTCCGCAGGGCTGGTGATGAATCTGTTATTGGTGTTATTAGAGAGGTTCTCCCGGTACGTGTTTCCTGCTATCAGCTAGCATCTTTGTCTAAACAACCGAAAGGAAAAATAAATGCTGTTTACCAAGTTTGCCATGTCATATTTAATTTGTGTAAATTGGGTACTTGTCTGGCACTGCTTATCTTTGGGAGGTCAGAGGGGAGGTGTAATTTATTTTGCATGGTATATTTATTGTTGCTAAGACTGAATTTGCTTTTCTTTTTCTTTATGATGTATATGATTATACTTGAAACAAAAAATATTGACAGCAACGAGTAGGACTCATTAAAGCAAATAGAAAGTTCTTTTTGTTACTGCATGTACGCGATATCAATGTGGTTCTGATATGTCGACTTTGGTTTGCTGTGGTTCAGGATGGATCTTGTAGGATAGTTCTTGGTGCAAATGGCAACGGTGAAACAATTACTGCTTATCAGAATGAAATTGATGTAGTTACACCAAGAAAATCAGACAAGATTAAGATTATGGGTGGTGCACACCGTGGTGCTACGGGCAAGTTAATTGGTGTAGATGGCACGGATGGGATTGTAAAGTTAGATGACACCCTTGATGTGAAGATATTAGACATGATTATACTGGCAAAACTATATTGAAATATTATTATTAAGTCAATAAAAATCTAATTTGTTCATTTCTTAAAGACTTATGCACTGGTTATTGATTCATTTGAGATCTTAATTTAATATCCTTGGGAGTTTCAAGTGTAATCCTATGGTTTCGGCTTTTAAATCTCGATTCCAATACAATTTTAGTGAGATATGAAGATTAAAGAAAATATAGAACAAACATGGAATGTAACAAGAAACCACCTGGTTTGGCAATTGATATGTATCTTCTTGATAGGCTTTGTTTCTATGCTTTTGAAACGCATCGTCTTGCCACAGATCGAGTATCCGTTGGGAATTAGGCATCTTCGTTGAATTTATTTGGTTGTATTAATGAGTTATATGATTTATTTTGGTAAACACGTGAAATATATTAAAGATGACTGACAGAGCAATCCAAGCTCAAAAACAGCCGAAGACAATGATGAGAAAACCGTACGTAACTTTTGGTTAGTGTCTTCAGCAGACAAGGATGGGACAGGACAGGACGGGACGGGACAGAACAAGAATTGAAGACAGTGAGATATTTGGTTGTGGTGGACAGAACAAAGATTTTTGTCTTCGTCCTGAGTACAAAATGTGTTTGGTTGCCGGGGACAGAACAGAAAATAGTGTTAATGACGGAAATGCCCTTGTAGTATAATAAGAATAATAGATGTAATTCATTG